>CM046871.1:23523927-24123927 GCA_025617745.1 Heliocidaris erythrogramma | reverse complement strand
GAGCCAAGCAATGTCGTTCTATTAACCCTCCGAGAAAAACTTGTAAAAAGGCCCACACCGCAAGACTGACGTGACAGTCCGGGCATGGGTCAGTGGCGGATTATTAAAGGAGGCTTTTAAATAACTGGGCGTTGTGGCGTGCGCCTGTAAACCAGCTACCAGTGGAAGTTATAAACTGATTCAGCGGACCCTGCAGGTTCGAGACTGAGTCACGTCTTTCGGATGGTGACGTTAAAGGTCGGTCCCAGACGTAAATAATCATATCTGATTGATACACGTCTGTAAAAACCAAATTACACACACACACACACACAGAGGAGGCTTTTAAATAATATTGTATCCCCCTTTTAGAACTGATAACTTTTTTTGCTTTTCAGAGAATTATGGAGGAAAACTGGACTCATAATATCTGATACCCTATACCCCTCCACTGAGCGACTTTCGGAAGGCTGGCGAGAAGAAAATTTTTTGACACCCCCCCCCCCTCTCCCACACTTTTCCTAATTTCAAATAAATACTAGGGGAATTAAATCATTTCAAAACCCCTGTTTTCATGTGTTAACCTATGGAAGCTCGAAGGCCAAAAGCATGCATATTCCCGGGGATTTATGGGGGTTTACTGGACTCATCCAGCCTTCATTATACCTTATCAGAACTTTAAATTTCATGTAAATCACATTTTTTACATTTTCAAAGAAGAACAATTGGAATTATAATCGCTCTAAAATTCCTTGTTTTTGCGTGTTAACCTATGGCAGGCAAGACGTTTTTGGTCAAAAGCATGCATATTCCCGGGGATTTGTGGGGGGTTTACTGGACTCATCAAGCCTTCATTATTCCTTTTCAGAGCTTAAAATTTTATGTGAATCACGTTTTTTATATTTTCAAATAAAAATTATGGGAATTATAATCATCCTAAAATTCCTCGTTTTCGCGTGTAAACCTATGGCAGGAGAGACTTTTGGGGTAAAAAGCATGCATATTCCCGGGGATTTATGCGGGGTTTATTCAACTAGTTGAGTCTTATTTATACATTTTCAGAGCTTTAAATTTTATTCAAGGCACATTTTTCAAAATTTTGATTTAATTCTGCGGGAATTATAATCATTCAAAAATTCCCGTTTTTGCGTGTTAACCTATGGGAGATGGAAGGCCAAAAGCATGCATATTCCCGGGGATTTATGGGGGTTTACTGGACTCATCCAGCCTTCATTATACCTTATCAGAACTTTAAATTTCATGTAAATCACATTTTTTACATTTTCAAAGAAGAACAATTGGAATTATAATCGCTCTAAAATTCCTTGTTTTTGCGTGTTAACCTATGGCAGGCAAGACGTTTTTGGTCAAAAGCATGCATATTCCCGGGGATTTGTGGGGGGTTTACTGGACTCATCAAGCCTTCATTATACCTTTTCAGAGCTTTAAATTTTATGTGAATCACGTTTTTTATATTTTCAAATAAAAATTATGGGAATTATAATCATCCTAAAATTCCTTGTTTTCGCGTGTAAACCTATGGCAGGAGAGACTTTTGGGGTAAAAAGCATGCATATTCCCGGGGATTTATGCGGGGTTTATTCAACTAGTTGAGTCTTAATTATACATTTTCAGAGCTTTAAATTTTATTCAAGGCACATTTTTCAAAATTTTGATTTAATTCTGCGGGAATTATAATCATTCAAAAATTCCCGTTTTTGCGTGTTAACCTATGGGAGATGGAAGGCCAAAAGCATGCATATTCCCGGGGATTTATGCGGGGTCCCTTGCACCTTTTGAGCCTTCATTAAGCCTTTTCAGAGTCTCAAATTACATGTAAACCACATTTGCACTAAATTCAAGGTAATACTAGAGGAAATGTAATCATTTTTAAAATCCATGTTTTCACGTGTTAACCCTATGGCAGATGACTCTGTCAAAAAGCAGGCATGATCCAAGGGATTCATATCGGCATTTATTGACAAAAAAGGTTCAAGAAATGTTTTTTTTAACTATCCATCCTTTTTCTCGTGCAAAAATCAGACTTGAAAAAGATAGAGTAAGATATGAAATATCAAGAAAAAGTGAGACATATTTTCACGTGTTATACCTATGGAGAACGTATTTTTCCGCGTCTGTTTTTAACACAGCAAATTATGCCTCCAAAATGTACTACGGAAGTAGGTCACAGTAATCTGTCTTGATACTATTTAAAGTCTTTGCTGATACCTCCTCGTGCAATTCATGTGCAGTCGTACAATGAAGTTTTCTTTGAATGTTATTTTCACCTGATTTTCTTTGATTATGAAATTAGCTCAAAATCATTAATAAATGATTTAATTTGATTCATGACGTATGCTAATCTACAGTAATTCACATTCGATTCCTATATAAATATACTTAATTGATAAAACCGATGAAAATGAAATATTATCAATATAGCTCTGTTTTAATACTTTATTTATATGGAACGTACGATGTCTTCGATCAGTGGAATTTCATTAAAAAATATTTTCTGTATTTATCTAATGTCAGTGCAATACCACTACATACATTTATAAAGAGTGCGACAGAGAAAACGAAACCCCAAAACAAAGGGTTATTTTGAACAATGTACGATATGAATATAATTTGATTATCATGAAGTAAACGTAATATGCTTTCAAATTATACCTTGATGGCAATAATCCACACATGCTTCATGGAGCAGCATTGTTTTGAATATGGTGTGTAAAAAAAATCCATTTGTGCCAGATTTGGGTAAACCCGAGAAAACGTTAGGATACAGGCGAACCTGCTGGAAGTTAAATGTAAGCTGTAAAATATGATAAACTAGACTTCCATTGTGTGATTATGTGCATTCCATCAGCAATCATATAATAACATGGACAATACCCATTACTAGGGTGGCAGGGAGCGTACACCCCAAATTTTCCCAAATCAATAAATGCCCCTCGAGCAATGAAAATGATGAAAATGATGCCCATTCTGAGGTGCAAAATTGCCTAATTCTGATATGTTCTGCATTGTCAGATTAAAGTTTGGACACTACAAAATACATTTGACCACTAGTGATAACATTTCATGTTACTATTTATTGATGGAAAATTAAATCCAAAAGTAAAGCACCTCCACACTCTCAGGCTGTGAGGTTGTGAGAGACATTACATGCAAAGACTGATATATAGTGATAAAACTATGTCGGTACCCGGCTACCTGGTAATAACCTTCAGAAGTAAACATATATTTTACATTCATGGAATTTGTATGAATGGGTATCATAAACAAGGCATATTTAGATTTCAATAAGTACAGAGGTTCATTGTGATTATTCAGTAATGAGGTCAACTTCAAAAAGAAAAAGGGCAATGCTTTCATATAAATAATATTACAAGTGGTTTTCAATGAAATATACGAATAATGCTTTTGAGTGTTCCTTTATTTGTAGTTCACAAAATCAGTGACGATTGTCCCAGTTGGCTTTAATTGTCCTTCGGAGATATAAGTATTTCCAGTCATGAATGCTCATAATAAGCCACTTCGGGGATGCAATCTGAGCATGAGCAGATAAAGGTCATCTGTACCAAATTCTAAAACCCACTGACACTAATATTCGATATGTGCTCATGAATGTCATGTAATCATTATTCAATTATGCACTAATGGTGCATTCCATGATATCCAGGTGGAAGTATTCTTTTTAAAGGTGGAAACAAAAGCTATTCATGAGGCACATCTATCACTCCCAGAGTTATTTTTCTGAAGTGCACATAAAGGGACCCTCCATGTCTAAAATATCTGTGGATATTTGGGGTCATTTGTACCATGCGCTAACCCCGAACTGGCTTATTAGTGTAAAAAAGGAAAGGGCTTACCGCTAGTCTTGGATGAAACACACACCCTAACCCATGCAATAGACAGCTTCTGTAATGTATACAAATTTATGCACATATATCTTCTGACCACCTAGTGACGAACTATTGCATTAACCTGCTTTTTATAAATGAGCCTCAATGCTTGAAATATAGTTTGCATACATTATTTGTTGCTATGTCCGGCAAGCCTCCGGCAAGCTTTCAGGTTGTCAAGAACAACCTTTGTTTGAAAGAAATTTATCAAATTTGCATACATTATCGAAGCGGTCTCTTGCACACCCTTTCATTGATGTTCGCTCAACCAAAGTCCAGACAAATGCAGCTCCTCTCTTGAATGAAACAGTACAAAAGGAAAGAATGTAAGGAAAGACAAGAGGCAAAACATCTGACATACCTTATTTTCCCATAATACCATACTTTCCACTTTCTTACAATGAAAAAAAAAACTCTTTGACTTAATTTTATTGAATCATCACATTGCTGTGCTCTTGAAGAACTTGCAATTCTGAAAATTCAGGAATTTGCTGTTGATTATGATTGCAGGTAACATTGATAAAGTATGAAATATGCAATCTTTTAAACCCCACCCACCATACATGTATACATTAGAATAAATTATTATTAATATCATTATTTGTAAGGAAATAACATATACAACAGCTTTGGCATATCTCGTGGAAATAAATACAATTTGAAAGAAATTGCGAGATTTGCCAAAGCTGTTGTATATGTTATTTCTTTACAAATAATGCTATTAATAATAATTCATTCTAATGCATACATGTATTCAACGCATTTGCTTGGATCCAGCTGAGGCACTAGCGGCTTGTCTTGTTCAAAAACTCATCTGCCCCCGACAAGGGGAATTAATTAATAAGGTTGAGGATTTGTCAATCTGGTGTCGCCGAAACCACTAACCCGTCTCCGTGGTCTAGTGGTTAAGGCATTGGCGTTCTAAGCCAACGACCCGGGTTCCATTCCCGGCGGAGACATTTTTTCGGCCTTTGCAAATAATTTCAAAAATTTCTGGGGAACTTTGATTGAGCTACGCAACGTTATTCTCGCAATTTCTTTCACATTGTATTTATTTCCACGAGATTTGCCAAAGCTGTTGTATATGTTATTTCCTTACAAATAATGCTATTAAATATATATATATATATATATATATATATAAAGAGAGATACAATGAATGAATTCCAGAGAAGACATTGGTAATGCATTGAATTCCAACTTTTATATTTATTTTCACCAAATTTTCGATCCTCACGGATCTTCCTCAGGGTAATGAACAAAGTTAAATGTGTATGTGAAGCTCTGCTCAGAAAAAGTTGACAATGTATTATACCATGGTAACGCGCTTAGTTGCTAGTTAAAGGTTTGAGCGCTTATTTTTTAAGCGCAAAATACATAAATTGTGACGTAATAATACAAGCTGACGTGTAGTCTAACATAGCAACACGCACGGTTGCTAGGTGAAAGTTTGAACGCTTATTTGTCAAGGAGCGCAAAATTCATAAACAGTGACATAATAACAAACTGACATGGCAACACGCGCGGTAGTTAGCTCGAAGTTTGCGCTAAACCTAATGAGCGTAATAGCCATAAATTCAATTATGACGCAATAATGTATAAAAAAGAAAGGTGCATAAGAAGTAAGACAAATAAGTTAAAGACATGTACATATCGTTTAGCCGCGCAAAATACATCAATCACATAGCAACACGCGTGGTTGCTCGATCAAAATTTCTGTGCTAATTTTTACGAGCTCAAATGACGCAATAATATATGCAAATGAACAGTGCATAATAAATAAAACATAAAACATCAAACATATAGATTTTTTTAGGTCATAACCGGTGAGCTCTAACAAACTGAGGCGTAATGAGGCATTATGAAAATTACATTTACTACTTAAAGAAACTATATTTCTCTAGCCATGACAGGTCTCTGTTGAGCCCAATCTGAAAACTCTTGCTTCGAATAATAGCGCGCAATTCAGCTAGTTTTCTCTCATCAGCGGATTTATACCCGCCTCCGAAGAGGCAGATCTTAAGATCATTCAGGGAATGGTCGGCTTGGCTGAAATGTTCGGCTACTGGGAAACCAGTACGCCGTTGCCTGATGGTACATCTGTGGTTATTGAATCGCACTCTAAATCTAGTACCTGTTTCACCAATATAGGCTATTTCAGGGCATTTGTCGCAAAGAAAACAGTACAGAATGTTACTTGAATCACAGTTGTGATCGGGAGGATAGATCGTATAACCAGATGAGAGCCGTACGGAGTTTTCCGTTATTATGTGAGGGCAGATTTGACAGCGCGATTTGCCGCATGGCTTGTTACCTCTAGGTTGAGGTGTGCCAGGTAGCTGATTTCTCACCAGTAGTCTTTTCAGAATGGGAGGCTGCCTCTGTGCATGGAGGGGGGGGGGGGGGGGGGGGGGGGGGCCCTAGGCATGATTTTAGCAAGTTTTTCATCGGCCGTGATTGTGGGCCACTCTTTCTTGACTTTAAGGGCAAGTTGACGACATTTCGGGTGGTACGTGGAGACAAATGGGACTGCTACTTCTCCTTTGCTTTTTCTTTTTTGGACGAGAAGATTCTCTCTACTTTTTTGGCTGACCCTTTTCATGCATTTCTTGATCATGTTGATCGGATAACCACGTTCAATGAAATGCCTGCCAAGCTGCAATGCATCCGATTCGTAGGTAAGAGGGTCGGATGTTATTCTTTTGTACCTCAATAGTTGGCTGTACACTATTGACTCCTTGATGTGCGTAGGATGGAATGAGTTATAATTGAGATAGGTGAAGGAGTCAGTCGGCTTAGTGTATAGCGAGGTTTGGAGTTTCTGCCCAATGGGGGAAAGAGTGACCGTGACGTCAAGGAAGTGGACTTTCTCTCGTGAACTCTCCATGGTGAATTCGATGTTACCGTTGTGTGAATCAAACCTTTCATGAAAGGATTTGAGGTCATCGATATCATGCGGCCAGATCATGAAAATATCATCTATGTACCGGAGGTACAAACTGGGTTGAAGATGAGATTTCGAGAGAAAGTCCTCCTCCAACTCGGCCATGAAGATGTTTGCATAAGCGGGAGCCATTTTTGTACACATTGCAGTACCTTTGTTTTGAAGAAAGAATTCACCATCAAACTTGAAATAATTATGTTTGAGGATGAATTCTGCCAGTGTTGCTAAGTCATCAATTTCAGCATGAGAATATTCCGAATGACGGCGCAAGATGGATTGCAAAGCCTGGACACCTTCCTCATGAGGTATGTTGGTATATAAGCTTTTTACATCCATAGTCACAAGAGTGCATCTATTCGTAATTACGTTAGAGTTTATCTTGTTCAAGAAGTCCGTGGTATCTTTAACATAACCACATGTAGTATATTGAAAGTGCATTATCATATACACATTATTTGTATCATATCACCTACTGCTCTACACTGTCTTACTTTCTATTTCTTGGTACATGTATCTTCCTCCCTGTCGTACTTCATTCTCAGCTGTTTACTATTCTGTATCTAAGTCACTAAATGATGTATATTGTTCATATTTGTAATGACAGCTTTTTCTGGTCTTGTATATGACACCCCATTATGAGTATCCATTAGACTTGACCCAAAGGTCATATGTCACTATTATGACAGTGATAATGACCAGGCGATTGTCAGGCCAAGGAGGAACTCCTTGGCCAGCTTGTGTATATAAAGTTACAGCTCTAAATAAATGGACACTTGTATAAATTTCAGACCTCAACTAGACAAGTCGCACATCTCCTCTGTTCTAGTCTTCGTATATTCTTATGTACTAATTTGATACTTTACACTGGCGACGAGGATATTTTGAACTCGCAAAATGGCTCTCATTGGAAAAATAGATGATTTTCAGGAGGGAAAGGAAGAGTGGTCGCAGTATATTGAACGACTGGACCTCTATTTTAAGGCCAATGACATCTCCTCAGAGGGAAAGAAGCAGGCAACCTTGCTGACGGTTATTGGGCCTTCTTCTTATAAACTTTTGCGTAATCTAATGTCTCCAGACAAGCTGGTGGACAAAACTTACCAGGAATTGGTGGAAAAAATGAAAGAACATCATTGTCCAGTGCCTAGTGAAATTGTGCAAAAATGCAAGTTCAACAGTCGATTCAGGATGGAAAATGAATCTATCGCGGATTTCATGGCATAGCTAAGATCGTTGGCGGGGTTTTGTAACTATGGGTCAACGCTTGACAACATGCTCCGTGATCGTCTGGTGTGTGGCGTCCGAGACGACCACATTCAAAGAAGACTTTTGGCGGAGAAAGTGCTTACTCTCCAAAAGGCAATGGAGATTGCCATCAGCATTGAGATGGCAGAAAAAAATGTTCGGGATCTTCAGTCGACGCAGGCTCCGAGGGAGAGGGTACACAAGATCGCTCCTAGCCATCCACAAGAAAGCGGCAAGTAGAGGAAGGCAAAGCCTAGTTTTAGGTGTGGGATGAGTAACCACACACCTGAAAATTGCAAGTTCAAGGAATCTAACTGCCATCACTGTCAAAAGAGAGGGCACATTGCTACAGTATGCCTCAGCAAAAAGAAAGGAAACCCTCCGGCAGCAGCTGTGAAAGATTTGGATGCCGATTACGAAGATGAAACAGGCGAAACAGAAGAAACAGAAGAAACATATGAGCTACATCAACTAACCGGGAAGACAAGTATGCCACCAATCATGACTTCATTACTCCTGGATGGTCATGAAATCGAAATGGAGATCGACACTGGAGCATCCATTTCGCTGATATCTGAGGCGACATTCAAGAAAGTGTGGCCAGGGAGGCAGCTGACGGTGAGAGAAATCAAACTTCGCACTTACACCCAGCAAGAAATTGACGTACTAGGAACATTTGAGGTGAAAGTTACAACAAATGGGAATAACATGAATAAAGTCCACACTCTACCACTGCTGGTGGTGAAGCCGGATGGCCCTAGCCTCATGGGTAGAGATTGGTTGTATGCTGTGAAGTTAGATTGGAATCAGATCATGCAAGTTAACTTCGTGAATCATAGTGATTTAGCTAGCATGATCAACGATCAGCAGGCACCCGCGAAAGAGACTCTCCACCAGTGGAGTTGGACTAATCAGCCATGGTCAAGGCTGCATATCGACTATGCAGGTCCCTTCATGGGGAAAATGTTCCTGATCGTCGTGGACGCGCACTCCAAGTGGATGGAGGTAATGCCTTTTTCATCCTCCACCTCGACTTCGACTATCGAGAAGTTGAGACAAATATTCGCGACTCATGGCCTTCCGGACAAGGTAGTATCAGACAATGGAACTTGTTTCACGAGTAGTGAATTTGCGAAGTTCATGAAACTCAATGGCATCCGCCATTCGACAACCGCGCCGTATCATCCGTCATCAAATGGGCTGGCTGAACGTGCAGTGCGCACATTCAAAGAAGCTATATATGAAGCATACCGACAGTGGATCTATCGAGACGAAAGTTGCACGGTTTCTGTTTCGATACCGAAACACTCCACACACTACAACTGGTCGATCTCCTGCGGAATTACTTCTTGGACGGAGGGTGAAAACACATCTCGACAATTTGCGACCCGATATCGCTTCCCGCGTCGACAATCGCCAGGAACAGCAGAAATTAAATCACAACATGCACACCAAGCACCGTTCCTTTCACGTAGGGGAGGGAGTGTTTGTAAAAAACTTTGCGAACGACAACAATCCCAAATGGTTACGTGGAACAATAGTAGGAAAATCGGGACCGATATCGTTCGAAATCGAACTCGACGACGGCCGTATCTGCAAACGACACACTGATCACATTCGAAAGAGCGAAAGTGCGACCGAGATTTCCATTAGCCGTGCCAACGACATCGATAATGACATCGAAGATAGTAGCCCAGCTGCTACTTATGATGAAGGTCCCCCGGATCTTCCCCTGCCTATACGTGCTACGGAAAGACCTTGCGACCCCGAGCAACCAACTTCAGCTCCAGAGCGGAAAAGTTATCGGACTCGAGATCGACACCCCCCTGAACGCTATGGTCTTACTTATGAACATTAAAAATTGTTCGCGAAGGAAATTTAATAAACTCACCCTTCATGTAAATTTAATAAACTCACCCTTCATGTATTTGAAGATGCATGATTTACACACCATGTATTTGGACTCTAAAAAAGTAGGAGAATTTTAGACTTGCTTTTGGATACGAAACAACAAAGGATTGTTATGAGAAAACAAATAATGTGAACCCTACCCACATTTAAACTCAGTGAACTCAAGTTTATTACAAGTTTGGAAATTAAATAGTCTCATCTCTGTGTTTTACTTCAAACATTTTCTGTAGCAGCATGCATGTACAGTTGTTCATTTTTGTTAATCATTCATTACCAGTAGTTGAATCTTATTTTAAAAATCTTTTGTTAGATTTATTGTCTCTAATTAGGATAAGCATTCTTTAGAAAGGGAGGAATGTAGTATATTGAAAGTGCATTATCATATACACATTATTTGTATCATATCACCTACTGCTCTACACTGTCTTACTTTCTATTTCTTGGTACATGTATCTTCCTCCCTGTCGTACTTCATTCTCAGTTGTTTACTATTCTGTATCTAAGTCACTAAATGATGTATATTGTTCATATTTGTAATGACAGCTTTTTCTGGTCTTGTATATGACACCCCATTATGAGTATCCATTAGACTTGACCCAAAGGTCATATGTCACTATTATGACAGTGATAATGACCAGGCGATTGTCAGGCCAAGGAGGAACTCCTTGGCCAGCTTGTGTATATAAAGTTACAGCTCTAAATAAATGGACACTTGTATAAATTTCAGACCTCAACTAGACAAGTCGCACATCTCCTCTGTTCTAGTGTTCGTATATTCTTATGTACTAAGTTGATACTTTACACTACTGATTTTAGGTAGGCATGTCTGAAGTTTTTTGTCGACATACTCTGAAATACACTCCGTAATGCATTTAACACTTGAAATAATGGGTCTGCCAGGAGGAATAATGTGGTGCTCTTTTGCTTTTGATACCACTTCTTGTGCGTCATTCTCATTACATTCAGTCACATTAGCTATCAATTTAGGAAGTTTGTGAATTTTAGGAAGCATGTAAAATTCACTTACCCTGGGTACTGCTGGCACAAGGCTATGGCTTACACTTACATTACTCAGATTATATATATATATATATATATATATATCCGTAGAAGTCCTTAAAACCTCGTAGAGTGCTCTACGTCGTACAACGGAGCTGAGATATCAGGAAAAGGTGGATAAACCCTTATTTATCAGCTACTGCCAGTTTCATGCCGAAGCAATCATCAGGCTGATGAGTTTCATTCGTTGAAGAAAATATCATTAATAATCCGAAAGACGCAAAATAAACAGTTACTAAAGAAAATCTACGTTTAAGTTTATAATCGATTGCAGAGTTTAAGAAATAGTAGCTAACTTCAGTTGACAAAAGCAAAAGCAAAGGAACAAAGGAGCAAAGGAACGACGCAAATAGATCCACTTCCAGTGGACCTAGGCAACTGCGAATGCGGCAAAATACCTCCGGATGGAGCGTCCATTCCGATGGAGGATACCTGCCCCGAGACAGAAAAACCGCAAAGAGGTTTTCCCGACCGGGGATGAAAGAGGCCACGGGTGTGATTGCCATGCGACGACACCACCTCCACAGCTGAGCTGCTAGGGCATTCAGGGCAACCGTACGAGTGCCTCCCTGCCGATTGATATATGCCGCCACAGTAAAATTGTCCGAGAGAATCAGAACCAAACGACTGAGAAGTCGACTTCTGAAATGGAGCAAGGTCAACAGAACTGCCATAGACTCCAGGACATTGATATGAGGAAGAGTCCCAAGATGAGACCAATCCCCCGCAACCGTGCTGCCGTTGCAGTGTCCTCCCCACCCCAACCGAGAGGCGTCCGTCGAAACCGATATCGACGGAAGAGGGGCAGAGAAGGACCTGCCTCGCGCGAGAAACACCTCGCTCGTCCAACAAGAGAGAAGAGACTTGAACCTTACTGGTACTGGAATCCAGACCAAAAGAGAGTCTTTTCCCGGCTTGAAGAACCTGAGGAGATGTCTCTGAAAGGGTCTCATGAGGAGCCGGCAGTCCTCTAAAACATCGACTAGACTGGCTAGATAACCTAGAAACTGAAACCACTGTCTGGCCGAGACTCTTCTGGCCAGCAAGAGCTTGCGAGCCGCAGAGACAATGGTGAGATATCAATCGGCAGGGAGGCACTCGTACGGTTGCCCTGAATGCCCTAGCAGCTCAGCTGTGGAGGTGGTGTCGTCGCATGGCAATCACACCCGTGGCCTCTTTCATCCCCGGTCGGGAAAACCTCTTTGCGGTTTTTCTGTCTCGGGGCAGGTATCCTCCATCGGAATGGACGCTCCATCCGGAGGTATTTTGCCGCATTCGCAGTTGCCTAGGTCCACTGGAAGTGGATCTATTTGCGTCGTTCCTTTGCTCCTTTGTTCCTTTGCTTTTGTCAACTGAAGTTAGCTACTATTTCTTAAACTCTGCAATCGATTATAAACTTAAACGTAGATTTTCTTTAGTAACTGTTTATTTTGCGTCTTTCGGATTATTAATGATATTTTCTTCAACGAATGAAACTCATCAGCCTGATGATTGCTTCGGCATGAAACTGGCAGTAGCTGATAAATAAGGGTTTATCCACCTTTTCCTGATATATATATATATATATGTGTGAGAAATCAATTGAAGTGATTGAGAGAAATAATTTTTGGTTTGTAATGGTGTAGTTGGAAAATGTTTTAAAAATAATATGCCCCACACCAAAGTGATTGGCGGTAAACAATGAAGACCACAAATAATCAAGATATTTCTTCTCTGTTATTACCGCCTCACAACAAATCTTGACCAACACCTCCATTTCATATTAATTTTAAAAAGATTTTCCAACTACACCATTACAAACCAAAAATAATAGAATAATAGACAAAAATAATGATTAAAAGAATAATGACGCAGGAACGCAGGCCTACTTTACATTTATAAAAAGTAATTATTTTGCAGCATATAATCGACTCACCACATTTCCTCATGATATTATCATGATTATCAACATCGAATACTGCCACACCGTTATAACTCACTAATGACTATACCTTTTAGTATTTACGCTTTCAATACTTCGAAATCACTATCATTCACCATTAACACCAGAATGCAATAATTCACGTCATAATTACAGGATACATCAATAATAACACTCCCGGTCGCACTGCGACCTAGTTTCTAATACTGTCTTGATTTTACTACTTTTTATGAAATAGAATAGATCTGCAACAAAAATACTTTCTCCCTTTATTACACATCATTTTACCAACATTTTTACCTAACGATATTGAGACAGTATTATTAAGTTACGTGATCTGGGACCCGTTTCATAAATCTTTTGCCGCAGCGGCAACTCCTATTATCAGCGTCAAATTCCGGGTTCTGCGGCAAATCTTGAAACAGCGGCAACTTTTCATAAAACTTTGCCGCAGAAAGCAACTGCGGCAAGTGGTCAAATATGCGGCTATATTGGACACAGCTCCTTGAGCTGCGTCAACACTTGTTAATCCTATGCCACTAATTGGTTTTCCATCTGTGTACAGATTTGTTCACTGTTATTTGTTGATTTCCTATAGGTGCCTGTACAAATTAAATATATTTGTATTTTGCCATTCTTTCACAACCTTCCCATCATGCCCATCATTCAACATCCATGCCAATCAATCATACATATTTGATTGATTGATTGATTGATTTTATTCGTCAGGTATATTGCAATACAAACATAACCAGGTACCATGACAGGATAGCCCATGAAAGCCGAAATGGCTTATTTCCAATGGGGTCCTTTTCCATCAGTCATCAATTACAGATAAGTGTTCACCAATGTCACCGTGACAAAATTTACTGTAATCTATCTTTAATTTACTCTCCTTCAAAAAAAAAAGCCATCTTCATTGAAATTTATACCATGAATTTCTACAACCAGCACTTCATATGCATTATACATGGATATATCGATCCACTGATCTCCACACAAAGTATCCTGAAATTGTATCCACTAAAAGCTCTCACTAACCATAACCCTCTTCCAAAGATGACAATACAGAAAAGATTGATACATAAGTACTGGAGTTTAGATTGTAATTGATTTTAATCCCTTGTTTGTAAGGGTGTACATCTCATTAGCAGAGGAAAATACCAAAACTTTTGGCATTTAATGGTGTGGAACTTTAGAGATGAAGTTGCTTTTAAAATTAAAAGGCTGCAGCCTGCACTAATATTACCATTCAAATTCAATCAATGCATTACCACCAAGTGTTTGTTGGAGTTTGTTCAACTATGACTGGTTCAGTTTTGTACAGTAGTGCTATCCGAGACTGAGTAAGTTGAATGCCAATAGTCCTCAGTCAGCAGAATCACAAACTCCTACTCTACCTCCATTGTCAGATCTTGATTCCTGAAGGGCCTTGTGATTTGAGATGAACTTTGGAGAGGCGCACTTGTTGTTTGAAGTCACTTGCTCCTTCTGTTCACTGCTCCTATCCCGCATCTACTGTCCACAAGTCCACTCGCCTCTTCGTATCCAATTCTGACAGGCAGGCTGTTAATGAAATAAAAAAAATATTAATAAAAAACTTTCAACCATTTTCAAATAATTGTACAAGTACCTTATGACCTGAAGTTGATATCACAGGGCTATTTATTAGTTTTATATAAACATATCATTTGCCCAACAGGGGTGCATTCCTTAATATTCATATCATGCTTTTTAGCCCAATCAAAGATCCCAGAGTATAATAATATATATTATTAATATTGCCTAAAATAAAATATCAGCAAACCTTGCATTATTTTCAAGACTGATATAGAACATACACATATTTTCCTTTATCATACTTGTCGTTTCTAGAACAAATACCTCCAGGACGACCAAGAAGTAGTCATCTTTAATAGATATTTAGACTTTAGACGACTACCTCCCATCCCCCTCCAAAAAAAAAAAAAAAACCCTTTTATAAAAAAGGGGATTTACTGATTTTTGTAGTCTTTCTTAATCACTAAATCTACCTAGCTTACTGTTGTTTTGTTAAGGTGAGATGGATTGTAGGTAGCATGGCATGTACACTTCTGCTTCATACTTCGGAAAAGGCTGGTGGCAATGGAAACATTTGTTGACAATATCAGCTTAAATTTCATGCTCTACTATGAGTGCATGCCCTCCAGTAGCATTTCATGGGATTCATTGTGGGGGAACCTGTTTGTAAAGTGACATAGAAAATCTACTTTTATAACATGCTTATGGAAGCAGTGTACATTAATTTTTAAAGGGAGAGCAAGGGTAAGGTTTTTGCATAATTTTTTAGAACTTGTAGTTAAGGTGCAATAAAAAAAAAAAATCGACTGTGAGAGAACAATATGGAGCAAGGAAAGGACAAAATAAACATGAATCCTTCTTTCTCAAGTCATTCCTGGAACAGAATAACAAATGACCTCAATGATATTTGATTTGATTTGATTTGATTTGATTTGTTTCCACAATCGGTTTACATATGTACATGAGAAAGCAAAATATAAACATAAACATATGGCATAATACAAAGGATAAAACATATATCATAACAACTCAGTATAATAAATATCTTCCAGTAAAAGTAATAAACGCATACAGTATATACACTTGTGGGGGAACCTATTAAAAGCGAGGCTTGTCGAGTTAGGTCCCCATTTAGCGAGAAAAGGAGCTGGAAAGTAGAATGGAGAGATTAAGATGAGAAGAAACAAAGAAAGGACGGAAATCAGCAGATGGAAACAAAAGAAAACATAAAAAATTAAGTAGCTATAGAGTAAAAGAGAGGTAGAGCGAGGGTATGTGTGTGGAGAGAGAGAAATGATAACAGAGAAGAGAGAAGAAAGAAGAGAGAAGAAAGAAGAGAGAAGACAGAAGCGAAGTACAGATCGAGATCAGCAACCATGCAACATTCTAGTATAATGGTTTCAGCAAAAGAGATTTCAATTGTTTTTTAAAATGATGCAGTCTCTCTATTTCCTTAAGTTCTGGATCGAGACTGTTCCAAAATTTGGGACCTGTAATACGAATGTTTTGTGTGCTAGGAGCGTTCTCGTGCGTGGAAGATGGAAAAAGTTTGTTTGATTGTCTCGTTGGGTAGTTGTGGAGTGTATTGTTAGTTGTGAAAAGGTCTGAGAGAGCATTCGGAAGTTCATTATTTATTAATTGGAACATAAATTGACCTAGATTATAAAGGTATAAGTCAGACTCTTTGAGAACTTTATTACTATGAAAGACCTGGTCAGTATGTGAGGGGAACCTGTAAGAGATACAATCCTCATGGCCTTTTTTTGAAGTAATAGTAATCTGTTTAGTTGTTGCGCGGTAGGGTGGCCCCATGCTAAAATTCCATAATTAAGATGTGGAAAACATAAGGTTAAGTAAAGAGACAACAAAATAAAGGATGGGAGTTGATATTTCAACTTATTAATTATTTCTAGGTTTCGCGAAATCAAATTTGACAAGTTATCAGTATGTGGTTTCCAAGAGAGCTTATCGTCAATTATTATACCTATTCATGGTACATCATAAATATTAAAGAAAGGATAAAGAAAATTACATCATTCCATATTTCAGTTGTCTTCATCAAATATTAATTTTTCAGCAAAAACATCGATGGTCAGTTATTTAACATGAAACAATTTCAAATGCATTAATTAATGTCACAACACACAATTAACAAGACTGAAATGATTTATAAATTTTATACTTTATAAATTATAAAAATAAGTCAAAGGTAAAAACAAAATGATTTAACTGTTACTTCCCAAATAATATTTTTAGAATAGGCTATCAGATTTTCGGATGTTAAAGGAACACCCCAAATATCTACTGACCTTCTTTTTTCTTTGCTTGTCAGAATTTAATTTTTTTAATTTCTGAAACTTATCTTTGCTAAATCCTTGCCGCCACCTCTGACTTGATTCCCATCTCCCTCCAATTTGGCTTTGATCCCAGTTATTCAAACATTTCCTTTTCAATGACAGATGAAACAAAAAATCAAAGGTATTTATGTTTACCTGCTCCCACAGCAGTCTGCTTTCTCCAACAACACATTCTTGTTTCAAGAACAAACTCAGAGAAGACAGGCATTTGGTGGAACTGGTCTTTCAGTACATTTTCCTGTAAAAGAAAGAGAAGAAAGTGAATGCTGAGAATTGGAAAAAAATGAGCACTATCAGTTAGTCACAGACGAGCATTTGCATGTATTAGAAACCGTGCTAATTGAATATGGATTTCTCATCAAAATAAATTTTGAAAATTTTGAAAGTTACAAATTAACAAAAACTAACGCGCTGTCTCTTTATCCCTCGCTTGTACAGTTATACATCAGTTTGGGCAATAGAGGTGCAATTTCATCATTTGTCCCAGGCGCAATAATTCCTAGATAAGCCAAGTGATAAAATTATAGCTCAGTTTCTTAATCTAATTGATCTAGACCCTAACTTTGATCATGTTCATGCTTATTCTTGCAATGTCAGTGTCTGACAAATAGATCAAGGAAAAGCCAACAAAGAGCCACAAGCCACACCCATAAAATAGACCAATTATTTTGGCTATATTATGTGTGAATATTTTTTTTTGAATATCAAGGGAAGGCACGACGGTATTAATCTGAAATAATGCAAGAATTTGCTAGATAAATCTATTTACCTACCTATTCTGCTAGTCTACTGACTACGCTACCCAATCGAGAACTTTAACACAAAAAAGTCACAATATTGTGAGCACCCCCCGGAACCGATTTTTATCCCCTTCGTTCCTCACCCGCATGAATACGCAACGGCCATCCTCCTCTATTGCGAGCAACCCCAAGAGTAAAACATGTTGCTTGCAAGGCGAGGGGTAGGAGGGAGGGTCATAGGTAGGTATATAGATTTATCTAGTAAATAAGAAAATCAGTATTGATTTTACAAATTTACTGCTATAAATCATATATACCTACGTGATACCTTCTGCTAGACTAACACCCATTAAAAACGGGCGGCATGTTTTAAGTGAGGAAGTTAACAGGATAACAGGGAAGACACTGCCGCTTTCAAGGTGGCTGATGCAAGTAATTCCTCTCCTGCAGGGACATCCTTAAGGTAGCATGAAATGAAGGAATTGGGCGAACGCCAAAAGGCAGCCCTCAAAATATCATCAAGCGCCACACCTTGAAAAAGGGCCCAAGAAGTGCTAACACTACGTGTGTCATGAGCACGGGGCTTACCATCTGATAAAAGAGCCTCTGGGCCGGCGGCCCGAATAGCTTCGACAATCCAGAAAAGGGCTCTTGAGTGATCAGAAAAAGCTGATTATCTTTGCGACAGGCCTTAGTCTTGTCAATATACCATTTAAGGGCTCTAACAGGGCACCATACCTTGTCCTCCCGTACTGACGAAATGTCAGATAGGGGACAAAGAAAAAAATCAACAGGGCCAGAAGGAGCCGTCTGGTTCTTGGCAATAAATGAAGCTTTAGGAATCAGCCTAACACCCTTTCTCTCCCAGCGAACGTACTGAGTACGGAGTACTGAGAGCGTGAAGGGTACTGCGCCTCTGGCCAGAGGCAATGTCTACCAAAAAGAGCGTCTTCACCGTAAGATGGTGAAGCGAAGCTTTGCCCGAAGGTTCGAAAAGAGGTTTAGCCAGTGCTTCTAGAACCCGAGGCAAACTCCAAGACGGAACCAATTGAGAAAGAGAGGGAACAATCAAAGGACAGACCGAATTAGCTCACTCAAAAGCGGGGAATTGAAAATCCCCGAATCGTCCAAAAAGCCCAGACCAACATGGGCGTTATGTGGAAGCATAATTGCTCCACCTGCGGGCAGAATTAGGAGGCCACTAATCTCCGCGCACTCAGGCGACGACACCTGGTGCTCCGCAGACCGCCCAATATTGTTGGCTCGAGTCTCCCTTTGGCAGGCCGGGTAGCACTCGTTGGTCAGCAAGACCGGGGGCTAGGGTTTGTAAACCCAGACCAACATGGGCGGTGCCCGTGAGTTGCCCCGCTGTAGTGGCACGAATCTCCCCTAGCGGCTTTGTGCGAATGCACGCAGCAGGCCGGGTAATAGACGTCCCCCCTTCTGGTCGGAACGACGGGGGGATTGGATTTATGATATATTTTTTTTCACGTTTTATTTAATCAGGGAAGTCCTTTCAGTCTCGAGGACTGCTTTACAAAGGAGCCCTGAGATATCCAAACCATGGATTCTGACACCACCCGCCCCGAAGCCACGGGCTCCGAGGTTGGCAATTTCTGCGGGGTAACAACACTGGGCAACTTACCTGCATCCCTCCTCATCCCCCAGGTACGAAAGTACTAGGGGGAGGTCTGGAAGGCCGAGTCGTCTTGCTAGACGACTCTTCGGAAGAAGCAGGTCTCACAATTTCAACATATATACAAACACCGTACAAACACCGAAACGTAACAACAGGATCGGGGCAAACGGAAACACCAGCAAGACACACATAAATAACTACGTGGGGCTGGTCGCTAAAAGTAAAATAACTGCCTAGAAAGGAACAAGAAAATTCCTTGCAATAGGCAAAAAGTGACACAAAAACACAAAAGTACTATAATCTAGAACGAAAATAAGTACCAAATAGTGCTTTTTAGGGCGTTTAGGCGCTCTGAAAAGATACAAAAAGACCTGAATTCAGGAGCGCCGTGACTCGATAACCTAACCCGATGGGAGCGAGCAAGAAAGAGGAAGATGGCCGTTGCGTATTCATGCGGGTGAGGAACGAAGGGGATAACAAATTAATGGGTTACGGGGGTGCGCACAATATTGTGCCTTTTTTGTGTTAAGGTTCTAGATATTGGGTAGCGTAGTCAGGAGACTAACAGAATAGGTAGGTATATATGATTTATAACAGTAAATTAGTAACTAGATCCAGAGGACAAGTCAATCAAGGGCAGGATGGTATCAAAATGGCAAGGTGATCAAATTCATTTCCCGACATGACAAGTGACAACAATAGCATATTGTAAACAATTTCAAGATATAAACTTCTAATTTTTTAGATAGTGTTCAGACCATTTAGACACTTCTAGTTTATTGCAAGATCTACAGTTTCGATGTTACTGTAATAAATAAAAGAAATAAAACTGTAAGTCAGACCAAGGAGTTATCACAGAACTGGAGTCACAACTGGAGTCACAACAGAAGTTTTTACGACCGAAAGTGTTAAGCAACGCAAGAGATTAGACCCGAAATCAAAGAATCGCTCCGCTCTTATCC
The DNA here is from genome assembly GCA_025617745.1 of Heliocidaris erythrogramma. NCBI lineage: Eukaryota > Metazoa > Echinodermata > Echinoidea > Camarodonta > Echinometridae > Heliocidaris > Heliocidaris erythrogramma. The sequence goes on along the minus strand of CM046871.1, from coordinate 24,103,702 downwards.
CCCGATCTTGACAGCTCCCTCGCTCTTTGAAGAACGGGGTTCAATGCCAACTCTCAACCTCAGTGGGGAAATTTCAGTTTAGTTTAGTTTAGTTTATTAACTCAATCACCCTCCTGGGGTATGCGAGTACAAACAAACAATAAAGATTACACTTTTGGTGTAAGCTTTACTTTACTATTTACTAGTACTCTGTTTCCCATGAATTAACCTATACCAAAACATTAGCATACGGCTCGCGACAATAAACTCCAGTTTATATTTTCCCAATTCACCATAAACCATGCAATTAGGGGTCCCCCTAAGAACACCAAGGAGACCTTTTCAATATTTAAAATAAAAGGTTTCAATCCGGGTTATCTTCTCAAATCCCCATATCTCATATCCATATAATAATATAGGCAATATCAGTTGATCAAACAATTGAAGTTGTAAATCAAGCGGGAGACATAATGACTCTAATTTCATCTTCATAGCCCTTGACGCTTGACAAACCTGTTTATCAATAGCCCTTTTAAAATACATTATTGTAATTAAAAGTTATTCCCAGATAGGTATAATCGTAACCTACGCTTAACTCGTCACTACCAAAAACAAACTTTGGGGCTTTCCTAACCTGACCACGTGAAACAATTACATCTTTCGTCTTAGAGGTATTTACTATTTGGCGCCATAAACGACAATGATCAAACAAAGAGTTAAGAGCTTTTTGGAGCTCTTGAGGGCTCTTGCCTAACACAATCGTAACATCAGCATACAAAAGAGCAAATAAATCAACATAACAATCCATTCCATTTAGACTAAAATAATGACCAACCTCAGAAGAGAGACTATCCAAACCTTTATAACTATTCTGCAGGAAATCTTTAAAATCATTCAAATACAAAGCAAAAAGAATAAGAGAAAGGTTTTCCCCTTGCCTCACGCCGATATTACCTCGAAAATAACATGATTTCCGGCCATTATGAAAACACAGGACTTAGCCGAATTGTATAGGTTAATAATTACAGACAGAATTTTCCATGATACACGATAGGCCAATAATTTGGACCAGAGCGATGATCGATCAACCAGATCAAATGCCTTTTTGTAGTCAACAAAGGCACTATATACCCTCTTATTTTTAACTCTTAAATACCATTCTAAAATTGAATGCAATGTAAAAATGTGATCCATAGTAGAGTAACCTGACCTAAATCCTGCCTGTTCTTCACCCAATAGGTTATTACCCTCAATAAAATTAACTCGTTTATTTAAAATTGCTGTAAAAAGTTTTCCAACACAGCTTAATAATGTAACGCCCCAATAATTATCAGGAGATTCTGGAGAACCCCTCCCTTTATATAAAGGTTTAATCATACCGATCGACCAATCTGAAGGGATTACACCTGTATCAAGAACAAGATTAAAAAGCTTAACAATCATTGCCAATAATGGGGCAGAACTTGACTTCAATAATTCCTTCAAAATCAAATCAATACCAGGAGCTTTATTGTTTTTCAACTTCTTAATCTGCTTGACAACCTCATCCTCCGAGATTTCCATATTTAAATCATCATTATTCAAATCTAATAAGTTACCCACATGAGGATTACCACCATTTGAATCACCTGAATGCTCTTTAGTCAGATCCTGAAAATGTTTAAGAAAGTCATCTAAGGAGACTTTAACAGATGAGCTCTTTGCCTTACTTTTCACATTCAAAAACTTCCAATAATCTTTAGGACTTGTGGATTTTAAAGAACGGAGTTTTTCATGCAAAGACTTATGATAATTGTTTCTCTTTCCACGAACAAACCGTCTATATATTCTCCATTTCACAACAATTTCAGTCCTATCGACCTCATGCCTGCTAGTTTGGAATTTATCTTTGGCCTTAAAATATTCTTTTCTAGACAATTTACATTCAGAATCAAACCATGGTCCACTACTCTTACAAAAAATCTTATTTACCTGCGTGCAAGTAACGACGGTTTGGGAAAACATATTAGCTTTAGTGGCAGCATCAACATACACCTCTTGTACAGATGTTGCAACCGAATCAATGTCAGATTGGGAGACTTCATTACCCTTAAGAGTTAAGACTTAAGGAATTTAAGAGATTCTGTAACTCAACTCGTGAATGTGAACTAACAATAAGTTCACCCTTGCGCAGTAGAGTTTGTTGCTCTCAATACATATGCGCAGTAGATTGTATCTTGAGCTGCGCAAAATTCTAAATTCACCGATGCTTATTCCGTCAAAATGTGTCCAGGAATGGACGAGTTACAGTGGCCGGAAGTGGGGGGGGGGGGCGAAACGAAGTTTCTCCCCCCAAAACGCCCCCTCCCCCGAAAAAAAATAAAGAAAATGGAAAAAAGAAAAATAGTTTACATTACAAAGAAAACTAGGTGTTGGTGCTTTTAAATTATTAATTCTTTTTTGCAAACAATAACTTATACACCAAGTTCGATTTTTTTTCTTGCGCTCAGACTACCTATCAGTTTACATTAAAGAGCTAGGAAAGGAAAGCAATTTTACTATCGTTCTAATTATTTGATTTTTGAAGTAAAGCATTACTACCCTATAGACGTTGGGCCCCATCATCGAAAATGATTTGTAAACGGTTTACCATTTTGATTCATATGATCATATGATGATGATGATGAAAAGTGAGCCACCTGGAAGGTTTAAATGGGCGTTGTGGCATGCGCCTGTAATACAGCTAACAGTGGAAGTTATATACTGATTCAGCGGACCCAGGTTCGAGACTGAGTGACGTCTTTCGGATGGTGACGTTAAAGGTCGGTCCCCAGACGTAAATAATCATATCTGATTGATACACGTCTGTAAAAACCCAATTACATACATACGGTTTGCCCCTCAAATCCAAAGCTGCTTCCGGCGCGCCTGACGAGTTATGACATGTTTTCTATACATATCAGTATTTTAAATATCATTTTCATATTGATGTAATAATATGTTCCGAAACTCTGCGACATTTTAAACATATCTCTTCGGCAAAGAGCATGTCTTTTTGATCAAGACCCACCTTGTCATTAGAGTGTCAACGCGTGTCAACATCACAGAAAATACATGAATGAAATCTCGGAGTCGACTCTCGTCCTCTCGTCTGCGAATTATTTTGTCGTCTGCCAAGTGGGATTCATTCGGTTCCACTCGTGCTTTTCTGTGTATGTTGTCTTTTACGTACCTATTTTTATGGTTTTACTAATAAAATTTGACTATGTTCCTGTTGCACCTAACTTCATTTTGCCAAATATTGAAATGAATTATGACAAAGTAGATGTCTTCCACGTGTTTGAGACAGTGACAGTGAGACTGAGAGTCTGTCTCTGCGACTGTCAGTATAACTATAAACCCTGACTGACTCACCAAGTCAATAATAATGCCAATTTCATAACGCCGTGGCATATGGTAGGCTACTTTCTGTAGATCTACTTGTTTTTAAACCTGGTGGCGTATTCTGTCTTGATGTCAGTTGAGGTGAACTTGCTGGATTAATCTAGGGGAGCAGGTCAACCGAAATAAAAGGTATCCCTAGTTAGCGTTTCTTGTCCCCTGATCTAATATTAGATTTAAGACCTAACTCTTTGTAGACCCGTAGATGTTTCAAAATTAAGATTCATAGAATATGCAGACAATAACAAATATCATAAATATTGTGGGCAGCTCCGCGCGCTGAAAGAGCCAGCCTGGCCAGCCTGGCAGAGCTATATACACTATACCTTATATACTTATCATTGACTCCAGGTATAATTACTAAACCATTATCATCGGCTTGTTCCGAAAGGGTGGGTAGCGATCGCCACCATTCGTCCAAAGCCCCCCCCCCCCCGGTGTTGCCGAAATGGTGCGTTGCCTTTTTCGAAATATTGTTATTATTATAATATAACATAAATAAAAGAGGGGCGACAGAGCCGGAAAATTACACAATTGAGGGGCTAATTTTTTGTATTGTGTACTCAAGGTATGCCAGTTGGGTTTCAAAGGGGGGGGGGGGGGGGGGTGTGGCCGATTCGCCCCCTCCCTGGATCTGCCCCTGATTATAACCATTAATCAGGGACGAGTGCAAGATTCTGTAAAGGGGGGGGGGGCGCATAGAAATGCAGGGCTGTCAACTTTGGAAGATCCGTATTTTAAATCGCTCAGTGGGCTGGGGGCGGGGGGTTATCAGATTTTATGGGGTACAATTTTCCTCCCATAAATAAAAAGGTGGGCACAATAAAAAAGGGGCCACAATGCATACTTTTCTTTCAAAGGGGGGGGGGGGGGGGGTGGGGGTCACGGGCTGGGATCCGTAAATCCACCACAGTCTTTCAGAAAAAGTCCAACTCACCCTTCGGCAAAACCGGTGGGGGGGGGGGGGGCTTTGGACGAATGGTGGTGTTCCCGTCAACGCGACGCGACGCGATGCTATCCACCCCTTTGCCATCAAAACACATGATCTTGCCACATCGCCAGAATCTACGCCGCTTGCTGATTACCCACTATCGCCCCCTCCCTGGATCTGCCCCTGATTATAACCATTAATCAGGGGCGAGTGCAAGATTCTGTAAAGGGGGGGGGGGGGCGCATAGAAAGCCAGGGCTGTCAACTTTGGAAGATCCGTATTTTAAATCGCTCAGTGGGCTGGGGGGGGGGGGGCGGGGGTTATCAGATTTTATGGGGTACAATTTTCCTCCCATAATTAAAAAGGGGGCACAATAAAAAAAAGGGGCCACAATGCATACTTTTCTTTCAAAGGGGGGGGGGGGGGGTTACGGGCTGGGATCCGTAAATCCACCACAGTCTTTCAGAAAAAGTCCAACTCACCCTCCGGCAAAACCGGTGGGGGGGGGGGGGGTTGGACGAATGTTGGCGTCCCTGTCAACGCGACGCGATGCTATCCACCACTTTGCCATCAAAACACATGATTATGCCACATCGCCAGAATCTACGCCGCTTGCTGATAACCCACTATCGACAACACACCATCTCACTACACCATTACCATTATTGCAGGGGCTTAATGTAGGGCCACAAAAAAACCCTCTCAGATAACCTGCCATTGACACAAGCAATTAAGTTTTTTTTCAATACCAACATAGTATCGTCTCCTACTCATTTACATTAACCCTGAAACTGGACAACTTGGGTGCTGAATCTAAAGCGATAAATCGCAAACTCGACGAGTTGGAAGCATCATTAACCGACACTTCAGAACGCACCCGGCAAATTGAACAAGTGCAAATTCCCAATCTGAAGCAGCAACACAAAACCGACATAGAAGCCCTAGAAAAGAAAATCGTTCTAATGGAACTGTATCAACGAAAGAGTAATCTACTCTTCTACGGAATTCATGAAGTAAAGGACGAGAATGTAAATTCTACTCTACATAAGATCTTCGTCGATCTCGGCATCCCAATGGAAGAAGCGGAGAAAATCCCGATTGTGAACGCCCACAGGCTCCCCCGAAGAACACCCGCCGGCGCAACAGCAAGGGATTCAGGTCCCGACCCGATAATAGTCAAATTCGCCATCATGAACGACCGGCAACGGATTCTTGAAGCCTTCGAGAGAAAGCCGCGAAACTCCGATCACGTGACCAGCGGTGGCGCCACGCCAAGGATCTCGGTGCGTACAGATTTGCCCCCTGGAATGAAAGCTCAACGAGGAAAGCTATCGGCGGTAGCGTACTCACTGAGAAAGGAGCAAAATAAGTCAACGAGAATCACCATTAAAGGAACCGACGTAATCTTGCAGTTCAAAGACAAAGGCACGAGTGAATGGAAAATCTACAAAGAATGAGTAAGCTATAATGTACATTTTCACTGACTTATAAATTTCAAATGTTGCTAACCATGTATGCAGCAAAGATGGTCATAATGAACCTATGATAAGTATCAATAAAAACAATCCTATTAATTTGAAATGTCGTCAATATATATCAAGCCAACGAATGTATAATATCAGTAAAACGATCCGTCGATTAGATCTGAAACCCGAAGATACATATTACACCTTGTACTGACCATTATAAAATATTATTTCTCGTCCACTCATATTGTGTGATAGTTGAGGGGAAGCTTTGTATCGAGCAGTGAGGGAGGACTCGGGACATCCAGCTCCTGACCAGCTCTACAACATACTTCCCTAAGGCTATAACCAATATCTAAGCATAGTATTTGCTCATGAGCAGGGCGTGGTAGTTGTATCCAAATTCGCTTTCACTGACTTATAAATTTCACTGACTTATAAATTTCAAATGTTGCTAACCATGTATGCAGCAAAAATGGTCATAATGAACCTATGATAAGTATCAATAAAAACAATCCTATTAATTTGAAATGTCGTCAATATATATCAAGCCAATGAACGTATAATATCAATAAACGATCCGATTAGATCTGAAATCCGAAGGTACATATTACACCTTGTACTGACCACTATAAAATATTATTTCTCGTCCACTCATATTGTGTGATAGTTGAGGGGAAGCTTTGTATCGAGCAGTGAGGGAGGACTCGGGACATCCAGCTCCTGATCAGCTCTACAACATACTTCCCTAAGGCTATAACCAATATCTAAGCATATAGTATTTGCTCATGAGCAGGGCGTGGTAGTTGTATCCAAATTCACTTCCTGGGGCGTTCCTGGGGCGTTTCACCCAATGCAAACATGCCCTTGAAACTTGAAAATTATTTTTAATTTACCTCGTGTCTCCCCTTATGCTTCTTTTTATTTTTTTTCCTAAATTGGCTTAGCATTTTCAAAGGATTTAAGTATCCTACTTATTTTTTTGTGACTGTCTATATCTGAGCCAGATTTTCGAATAAATTTAGCTCTTATCTATTTTTCGGGTTACACCCATACTTTGAAATTTTGACTGCGATGCTTTGCATTTTTGCTTCATAGACTATTGTGATTATCACAATGAATGTATAGTATCAGTAAAACGATCCGATTAGATTTGAAACCCGAAGGTACATACTACACCTGGTACCGACCATTATAAAATATTATTTCTTGAAATCAACAAAGATTTTTTTTGTTTTCCTAAATTGGCTTAGCATTCTCAAAGGATTTAAGTATCCTACTTATTTTTTTGTGATTGTCTATATATGAGCCAGATTTCGAATAAATTAAGCTCTTAATTGTTTTTCGGGTTACAAAAAAAAAAATACATACTTTGAAATTTTGACTTGCAGAATAGTCACGATGCTTTACATTTTTGCTTCATAAACTATTGTGATTATCACAATGAATGTAGTAACAGTAAAACGATCCGATTAGATTTGAAACTCGAAGGTATATATTACACCTTGTATAGACCAGTATCCTACTTATTTTTTTTTTTTTTTACGATTGTCTATATCTGAGCCCGATTTTGAATAAATTAAGCTCTTATTTGTTTTTCGGGTTGCAATGTCGTGTGTTGGGGGCCGGAGGGGCGTAGACTCTGTGTTAAAACATATGAGTTGGCGCCCTTCTGGCTCTAAACGGGCGATATATACTTTGAAATTTTGACTGGGAGAATGGTCGCGAGGCTTTACATTTTTTTCTTCATAAACTATTGTGATGATCGCCTTAGGAGATAACGGCTTGTGTTTAGATTTCAAACGTTAAAACGACTCTGAATAGTCTTTTTTAATTGCATTCTCAGCCTTTTTCTGAAAAAAAAAATCAATCAACAAAGATTTATATGGAGTCCACTCTCCTGCATGTGAACTATTATGCAATTGGTGTTTTACTCTTAACATAGGTATTTAACTTGTTATGCCGGTCAATTACCTCAGGGTTTTTATAGCATCTCACTTATTCATTCTGTGTTTAACCCATAAGAAAGAAATACCACAAATACGTGGTTTGGAATAGTATGGTATGAATCTTCACAGCACCATTGTCAATGTCATATGTTTGGTCGCCTCAATAGAACAAGGAGATGGGGTCTGCGTTTAACTAAACAAACAAATCTAAACAGTACTTTTTAATTGCATTCTCAGCCTTATCCTGAAAATAAAACCGTATATTGAGGCCACATTCTCCCAAACTTTTGACCCTAATGGTATACAATTGTATTGTACTCCTTTGTTATTTAACATATAACCATGTATTGTACTCCTGTGCTATGTACTTCGTACCGAAACTGAACAGATTGCCTTTTGACAATTGATTTCAGTCGATGTGTACCTTACATAAGTATTCAGATTGCTATATGCCGGTCAGTCACCTCCAATTATGTTATTTAAGTACTCATACTGATGTTAATCGCTCTAGGTGTTTCTTTTCTCTTTTAGAAATTGAAAACCATATAATCATGTATTGTTATGTCAACAAACAGCTCTACTTTTTCCCAATTTATAATTTCAGCATCCTTACAGCAAATTCTGCTTCACTCATTTGCTGCCTTTCTTTCGCCATTACACTTGCAAGAACAAACCAACTGCACTACACTTATTATTTCCAAACATGCTCGTGTTCTGCTCCATCCCGAAGTCTAAAAAATTACGCAACTATCCTTTTGTACTAGGTTTCCCTATAGACTCATTGCTACATACTGTGTACAGCCTTTGCCTCATACTTTGTATGAAAGAATGAGAACAATTACACACATTTTCTTTTCAATTTCAGCGACCTACCGGGTCTACCCGGTCATTGGTCCATACCGGAATTAAACTCTAGAATCTATATGCTATTGTTGTATTCAAACTGTTTCCTCCATATTTATATGCTGTATCTTATCAACAATTACTTATCCTTGGTACCCCCGGCAGACTGTCAAATAACCTTTTTTTTTTTTTTTTTTTGCATTGAAAGATTGTATACTTTAATGTACTCTCTTTACTTTAATCTTTATAACACACCATGTACCCACCTTCACTACGCACCCACGTGCACGCACAGCACAACAGGGCATAAGTTGAGGATAACGTCACACAATCTATCCACAAAAAATGAACAATGATGACCTTAATGATAATCAGGCCTTGATCATTCATAGTGATTACTATACAACTGAGGATTTTAATACTAAGTTTAATTCTTTAAATGCAGGAAACAATGATACTTCTACAAATGGACTTAGTCTAATTCATCTAAACACTAGAAGCTTGAACAAAAGTTTTGATAATTTCAATTTACTTCTGTCAGTCCTTAAAAATGTTCAGTTTTCCCTAATCGCATTGAGGAAACGTGGTTGAATCATAATTCTCCACCTATATATGATATTCCAAATTATGATCTCTTTCGAGTAGATCGCCAGATTGGAAGAGGCGGTGGGGTAGCCGTCTATATTCATAAGACCGGACATACACATTGAAGATGCTGAAGACTTATTCCTAGAACTGATAGATAGTAAATCAAAAAACACAGTAGTTGGAGTTGTATACAGACCACCAAACAATAAAACTGAATCATTTTTACAAAGTATAGACGTTTGCCTTGATAAAATTTCCACAGAAAACAAATTCAAATACATTGTAGGAGACTTTAATATTGATTTTTCAACCCCTCACAGTTACCACTGCCTTCAACTTATAAACATCTTGTCATCCCATTCTCTCCATTCACATATCGATAAACCAACCAGGATTACCAGCTCAACACAATCAATAATCGATAATATTTTCTCTAATGATCCTATTAATAAAGACAATGGTGTACTGTATTATGACATTTCTGACCATCTTCCTGTATTCATGATAACTAGAGTAAAGCAAATTGTACCGGAGAAAAAAATAGTTTTCGAATGCAAAGGGCTGAAACAAAACAAAATATAGATGCATTTATTCATGATTTATATGAAGAAGCATGGCAGGACGTATTCTATGAAGATGACGTCAATAAAGCCTATGAAATTTTTATTAATAAGCTCTCATATTATTATAACAAAAACATCATTTTACAAAAAATAAAGTTACATAAAAACTGTAGTAAACATCCTTGGATTACACGAGGAATTATTAAATCAATACATACTAGAAATATCTTATATAAAAAATCACTACGTCAACCAAATACTGAGAATCATACAAAATACACTAAATACCGTAATAAATTAACAGTTATCCGCATTTCTCGTAAATTATACTTCTCACGAACAATTGAAAACAATAAAAATAACACGGGTTCCCTTTGGAAAACTGTAAATAATATACTCGGTCGCCAGAAAGACTCTCACCCTAAAATAGAATTCACTCATAATAACCGTGTTATCAATAACCCTGATGAAATAGCACATTCTTTTAACAATTTCTTTATAAATATTGGACCAGATTTAGCATCAAAAATTCAAACAGACCATGGACATTTTTCCCAATACCTTCCAAACAATAACAACGCCTCTTTGTTTTTTAATCCAACTAATGACCATGAGATTTTAGAAATTGTCCGATTATTAAATGATACAAAATCAAGTGGACATGATGAAATAAGCGTTCATCTCCTAAAACAAATTATTTATTACATAACATCTCCCCTCACTCACATCTTTAATTTATCCCTCTCCTCGGGAATATTTCCTGATGCACTGAAAATTGCGAAAGTAATTCCCATCCACAAAAAAGATGATCCATCTTTAATAAGTAACTATCGTCCGATTTCTTTACTGTCAAGCATATCCAAAATACTGGAAAAAATTGGCTACAAGAGATAATATTCTTTTTTGGCTACAAATAATGTACTTACTCCCAACCAATATGGATTCCGAAAGAACCTTTCAACTGACTATGCAATCGTTGAATTAATTGATAAAATTACTAAATCTCTCTCTAAAAACGAGCACACAATTGGAATTTTTATGGACCTTTCGAAAGCATTCGATACCATTGATCATTCAATTGTAATACAAAAGCTTAGGCATTATGGAATAAGGGGAAATACCCTATCTTGGTTTAAAAGTTACATTTCCAATAGATCCCAATTTGTTCAATATAATAATAGTAGATCACAAACATCCACTATAAAATGTGGCGTTCCCCAAGGATCCATTTTGGGTCCACTCCTCTTTCTAATTTATGTTAACGACATTGTTCATTCTGCGCCATCATTATCATATATATTATTTGCAGATGACACTAATGTATTTCATTCCCATGAGGATTTAAATGAACTAATTGAAACAATTAATACACAATTAATCAATATATCCCATTGGTTTAAATGCAATAAACTTTCGTTAAATATAAGCAAAACTAACTTCATACACTTTAAGACTGCGAGTTCAGCAAATTTTTTCCACGACGATATAATTATTGACGATGTTACCCTTACTACTAAAGATTCAACAAAGTTCTTGGGGGTGTTAATAGATTCCAATTTAACGTGGAAAAATCACATTGATAATATATCATCTAACATGTCAAGAGGAGTAGGTATATTAAACAAACTAAAAGACAGTTTACCTCAAAAATCCTTATTTATATTGTATAATGCGCTAGTTTATCCGTATTTATCTTACTGTAACCTGGCATGGGGAAATTCCTACAAAACAAGAATCAATTCATTACTTTTACTCCAGAAAAAAGCGCTGCGCATTTGTACGTCTTCGCACTATTTAGCAAACACAGATCCGTTATTTTACAAACTCAAAACACTTAAAATAAATGACATTCATGTATTCCAAACGGCTATTTTTATGTTTAAATTCTCGAAACAGTCTCTACCTAGTACTCTTCAAAATGCTTTCACTCAAAACTCCAGCATTCATTCCTATCCAACACGTCATTCTTCTGATATTCACTTGAACAATCCCAGACTATTCATAGCGCAAAAAACTATTAGACACAATGGTCCTGATATATGGAACTCACTACCTGGAAATATAAAAACTGCCTCTTCTCATTTTTCTTTTAAAGCTCTAATGAAGAAACATCTGCTGCTAAATTACAACCATGAATGATTGCTTTGAATATCGACCCCTGATTGTCCTGTATCCATTGTTATCCTTAAACCAAACTCAATTTCCCTCCATACAATTACATTATCTGCAAAACCATAATCCCCAGCTATATGCACTTTGCACCTGCGCACTCACGGCACAGATATATGCAATTCCCTTAAAATTACAATATGGCGAGTTATAAGTGATTCTCAATGTATGCAATTTTCTTGAATTTACAATATGGCAAATTCTTTCCATATATATTTCCTGAATCCTCATCTATACGCATGCAATTCCGGGCTGCTATCGTCTTAAGCATTTGCTTATGATAGTTTTGCCCTCTGCATTTGGTAAATAATTGTACCTACATCATCAAATGTTTTATATAGAATTAAATCCATACTCACTGTATTATTGGTACGTGTATATAATATTGTCTCTGAAGGATGGTTTGTAATCATGATGTAACACTCAATTATTTCTATGTAAGTTTATCGCCTCATCCATTATATGTTACGTTTGAAAGCAACTGTTGTTTACATTGATTATGAAGTAAATGCAGAAAAGCATCTGCAAACAAACAAACATGGGGGCTGCCATTTTCTTGCTGATTTGGAGTTGTACATGAACCATTGAGAAATGTTCCAGTCAGGAAGATATTTTGAATCCAAATCCTAAATTGATTTTCTTCATTACCTAAAATCCCATATGTGACGGAAAATATAAAGTGGGTGTTTACATGTATTATAAAAATTAAATCTTTATAATGATACTTTTAAATTGTCTGGTTTTGCTTAACAAAAATCTATTTTCTTTGGTTTGCCAAACAGAGCAGAACATAATATATGCAGCATGCATTCTGACTTTTCAAGTCCATTATCCGAAAGCAGGTGAATGCATAGTTTGCCGCTATAGATGCTCAGGGAAGAAGCATCCATAAAATTTGAATTAATTTGCTCCGTCCCATACGTCCAGTATCGAGAAAATAGATTTCTATTAAGCGAATATCGATTTTCAACAGAAATATATAAGGAAATCTTCAGTTTAAAAATAAATTGACATATCTATTCTATATTTTTAATCTCAAATGGGTTTTTAATTTTGAAAAAGGCAGTTGAGCATTTGGATTAAGAAAATCTTCTTGTACACATAAACAAAATGGCAGCCCCCATGTGCTGCTAGCAGACGATACATATTGCTAGCAGATGGTAAATTTTGCTCAGAAAAAATTGATTCGTATCGATCTCGTATATTTTGACGCGAAGCCATATAGTCTAACAAGTAGGGATAAATAACACCTTTGAACACTATCGTCTTTATTTTTGAGCGTAATTCTCCTTTAACCTCTATGTTCTCTTTAGGTTAAAAGAGGTTTCGGAATACCAAAGCAGTGTTAACTAATAATATGTTAAGTCTGCCCATGCATGAGGCTTGCGTAAAGATATGCGTATGCGCGCTGCATCTTCCCGCCCAAACACTCTGTTAACATAGTTTTGGACTAAACCTAGTTTTCAGAATACCGATTATATTAGCTAACATACTTTTCACGCTAACATAGCTTTCAGAATACCACCAAGGTTATTAAATGGGTTCCTAGCTGTGCCGGCGTAATAATAATTGCAGGGCCCGGAGGAACAACATAAAAGCTGATGAGGGATCCATTATTATTTTTATTTTCTTTATTATTATTATCATTATTATTATTATTATTATCATTATACCCCATTATCATTACAATTTTTATTGACACAGGATATACATGTATCTACAAATTTATCGTCGACAAATGATGTTACCACACTATCATCAACACCAGAGACATCTACGGCATCACCATCGACAGAGGGTGTTACACTGCCAACATTAACACCAGATATAACACCATCAGCATCACCAATACACAGGGCTACTACACTGCAACCATTAACAATGGAGGTAACTGTAACATTATCCTCGAAACATGATGTTACCACATCATCAACACCAGAGATAACACCATCTCCATTACAAACATATGCGGTTAATAAACTGCAATCATCATTATCATTATCATTATCATCGACATAGTGTGTTACTAAACAATCATTATCATTACTGAAGGTAATTCAGTCATTGCCATCTACACAAGATCTTACCACATCCTTAGAGACTACGCCGCTGGCTACCCCAATTACCGACAACACAGTTTCTCACTGCACCATTATCATCATTGCTGGACAGTACAAGACTACAGGAAACCTGTCGGATTTCCGTCATTGACACAGCCAATAATGCCACCGTAGTCCTATATGTTTACGTTAATCTTGAGTATGGTAGGTCCACTGAATATCGACCACCCTTTTTTAAACCGACCACCTTCTTGCCATAGACTCATCGCGTATATATAAGAAATACGCACGGGACTATAAAGCGCAATGCGCAACCCAATCGAACCAGACTCACTTGCTCATGAAAAATGAGGAAACAGGTAAGAAATTGATAAAATTCATAAAATATACGGTTATAATGTTATTATATTCGATTACCTTATTAAAAAAATCCTTTTTTGTGGTTTTTAGAACACATTTCCATCGATTTTCGGACGATAAATGTTCCGTAGCCGACAGTATCTACTAATATAATGATGACGTCATACGGCTTTCTGTATGTCGCCAGCTACGCTCATATGTCATACATAATCTGTATGCATATAAGCGGCAGTTTTCGGGAAAAAGAAAAACAAGCACAAGTAGAAAGGGGGGGGGGGGGGGGAGAAGAAAACGAATCCTGTTATTGCTGCATCCAGTGGATTCACTTTGCGTGGATATAGGGCGGGTGGTCGGTTCATAAAAAGGGCTTATTTAGCGCACAGAAAAAAACATGCGTTTGTTTACGTCGCGCGCGCCGCACTGGTAGGACCCAACCCGTCATCATTGTGGAATGACGTGAATCTGCGGGATTTTTCGTCCAAGATAGATCAATTGTAGGTAAATTTGACAAATAGTTTTGTAGATATCGTGATTTTAACATTAGGCGGTCGATAAGGGGTAGGTCCAACCATACTTGTAATGGTGGGAAACCACAGGTTCAAACGTAACTAACAAGTGAGGTTCAACACTACAAGTACATGACATCTTCCAAACACTGGGTGGAATATGTATAAGAAGTTAGCATTGAGGAAAACAAAAAATGAAATAATGAATTTGCAATGATTCTCGAGTCTTTTAACACTTATCCTCGGATAGACACTCAATATCGGAGTATTAGAATACTCACATTAAAGTAGAACACTCAAGAAAATCACAAATATGGCAATTAATGTATCACTAGAAATTGGGAAGCTTACAGATGGCAATCGTATAAGTTTTATGTCAACTGCGTATATGATGATTATAAAAACAACATAAATAAAAGCTCTTCTCAGCATGTGGAATATCCGAGGATTCGCCAGAAATATAGCGATGTTTTGATGTCGTCATACGAGGGATCGATCCTGCTTAAGCAGACGACGTCCTATAATGAATGAACGTAATTGCAATGCAATTATTTATCAAATTATAAAGAGTTTGGTACATTTAAACATGACCTTATTTCACACCATTCGAAAAGGGAAAGTGAACTGATTCTGATAACTAAAACCGTTTGATTGTAAATACACAGGAGAAGGGTCAATGATCAATGAAATAAACCCCATTTTCAAATTGAAAAGCCCTGCGAATAATAGCTGGATGGTATTCGTTCCCTCTTGAAACGCCGAACATGCCGCGGTGCAAGCAGCTGAAAATACAATGGCGTCTTATTTTGTTTACAAGTGACTGATTCCTTTATTTTTTTAACGCTGCATTTTTCATCAAAATAATACCATACACGAAGTTAAGAGTGAGGCAACAGACTAACATTAAGACTGACGCTAGTCAAGTAAGAGAAATAAGTGAAGAGGAGATGACAAAACAGGCACTGAAAAATGTGTATAATGTTATGGGACATCGTCTGCTTAGACAGGACTCGCCCCTCTTGTGTCGTCACACATCTCAGCAGCGTTCAAGGAGCTTTTCAGCTGCTATATCGGGGGCTGTATTTTACCGTTTTATAATTGATAATAATCATTAATTCAAATGTTTCCAAGCTTTAAATTTGGATAACCTTGTTTAATTTATGCCATCTATGCAATAATAAGTATTAAGCCAATATTTAAAATCATCAGTGTTCTACTTTAAAGCCTCTGCAATAACAATTTTCATTTACATTTAGTACAAAAGATTTTCATTACGTTCAGGTAATCGTCCAGGGGGGGGGGGGGGGGTGTTTCAAAAAGCTGTTCATAAGTTACGCACGACTTTACGCACGACTGGTGATCAGTTCTTGTGCTGAATGATTGAGAATCTGATTAGTATAGCACCCAAGAACACGTTCCAGTTGTTCGTAAAGTCATTCGTAACTTTACGAACAGCTTTATGAAACACCCCCTGGGGGAACATGTTCATGGGTGCTATACTAATCAGCACAAGAACTGATCACCAGTCGTGCGTAAAGTCGTGTGTAACTTATGAACAGCTTTATGAACCATCGCCCAGGAAGCGAAAGTACATTATCGGGCAGTAGTCAGGTGACACATCCAATACGGATATTCTAGAGTTTCTTAAAAGAGAAGTTACAACAACCCATGATTTGAAGGGGTAACCTCGCTAGACATAAGGACCGCTATTTATAAGGACCACTTATTCATAAGGACCGCTATCCAGAACTCGTGTTAAACGAATAGCGGTTTTCTATGAATAGCGGGCCTTATGAATAGCGAGCGGACCCCGATTTGAACGCAATTTCGCTTCCACTATTACGTAACATTACTTTTTTCAATTGCGATGAGCACCTATATCAGTTAAATGAAAATCCATTTTGTTTTATAAAGTAGGACAAACATGTCGTAACTCTTCAAAAACAAAGAAAGCAGAAAAGGACCCAGGGCATTCAAACGTGCAATGATGGACCAAGAGTGCCAGCAAACTATAACAGAACATGAAATATTCAGGCCTACTGTAATGAAATGACATTTTTTGTTCTTTCAAATGAATTGGAAACTTTGGTAGTAATGACTCATAAAATCTTTTTAAAATAAAGATATTTTGAAGTTTGTAAATCCGGAGAGACAATGAGACCCATTCATACCTTTATTTTTGAAACCTACATTATTTTCTAAGGCTCTCAGGTTCATCAGTTCAATAAAGGCTGGTTTGATAATATTTCCATTCTTTCGAATTAATGTTGTTTAACATTTTCTCCCTTTTCATAATTTCTGTAGCTTATAATCAAAATAGCAGGTACTTTAAAATTCCATTTTTTTATTTTTCATGAAAATTGAGCTAAATTTAAATGAAAAAAATGCATTCATGCTTTAAATGGATGATGGGTCTACTAATAGCTTTACTAATTCGTAATATTAACCTATTATATATTTCAGGTTTGCGGCAGCATGGTATCTGAAGGGGTTAGTGACGACGTGTCGGCTGGAAATAAGCAGTGCGGCTCAACCTTCACTTTGCACTTCCCCTCATTGAACCTCACCAATGGTGAGTTTTGGAAAATAATTTCCTTGCTGCCTACCAACCGTGTGCTTTACTATGTGTTTACTCTTCTTGATATTCTTCGTATATTTAAGTCTGTCTTATGATGTTAGGAACACCCAAATAAAGCACTACATTTTGTCAAAAAGAATTTGAGTGCAATGTTCCAACGAAAAGGAATAAAATGTCGGAATCGTTGCGTTTCATGGTAAACACAGACCTTCAAATACCAATCTTCAATAATACATCAAGTGTGAATACTCTCTAAGGTACTTTCCAGATGAATGTTTTATTCACAATCCAATGTACTTTTGATATCTTTTGAGTGTATTTAAATATTCAAACTGTGTAATTTATTGTTGATGTAGTTTTTTTCAATCAGAGCCTTGTGGAACACTAAGTATTTTTATGTGTTTTCTACGTATGCTCTATGTACTTTATTTTTTCTTTCGTGTGATTTGTATTTGAACAGAGTCTTGTGAAACACGAGCCCTTTTTATGCTTTTGTACGTTGGCTTTGCTCTATAAATCAACACTTATGTATATGTTATTTTACACAACTTTGACTTGATGTGAAATAAAAAAGGAAGAAACTTCTCTCGCATATCTCTGTTGGTCTCATCTCTATCAAACAGTTATTTGCCGAGTAGCTACTCTGAATAGATATGTGCAACATATGTACAAAAGTCTACTTTCTTCCTCTATTGGTTCCGTCTATTCTAAAAGGTTATGTGCTAAACAGACTACCCTGTATAGCTATTTGAAGAAAAAAAAAACTCTTTCCCCCTTTCTATCTTATCTCTGTCATAACAGTGACCGTGCATTACGTATACGCTGATAGGGAGGACATCATCGGTGATGCAGACAATGTCCAATTTTCTAACAGCGAGAATGAGGACTCTGATGTGAGCATCATCAGCTCGGTGATCGAAATATATCTCTTTGACGGCAACAGAACCGTCAGACTATCAGATGGCTCTGTGGAGATAACCTTCGAGATCGAACCCACTGCGAATTTTCCTCCGAAGGTAACACCAATTCTTTGATATAGGCTAGTCTTTGCAGGGTGTGTTTCTGGTGGACATTACCAGGTTTGAGCCTAAAGCCAAACTGTCGACTGTTTGTTAGTCATGCCCAATTATCTTTAAAAAATTGGATTATCTACATTGATTTAGAAACAAAATGATAGAATACAGTACATCCAACAAGGAAAGGAGAGTTCATTTACTGACTTTATACATTTCAAAGGTACTGACTGGTTGCAAGTAAAACGTATTTGGTCAGTTTAATATTTCAGGAAGGGTGTAGATTGTGCTACTGAATATTGTGAATAGTAAGTTAATTTCTAAAATCTTTACCCCTCCTATGTGATTGCTGAATCTAAATCTATTTGTGGATGATGCGTTTCCTGCAATCTGTAGTTTTGATATTGCGTTGGCAATTATGTTCCGACGCCCTTTGTTGCAACATTCTTTACATGGACGTGTGGGATGGTTCTGTTATATGGTTCTGTCGTATGAAAGACTTTTTCATAGCTCTCATACCCTGTGTTATAAACAATTTCACCTTGCTCTATTATACAGAACGGTTCAAGTGTGGTGTACTGCGCATATCTCGTCAACGAAAGGTAATCATCGATAATCATATCAAAATAGTTATTATTATGATCTTAGTTACTAGAAAATTCCTCAGGAAGATCCATGGATTTCCTTATTTAAGATCATACTTTATCAATCAACATAATACGAAAAGACATTTACGCTTTAGTAACTCGAAGGAATAGTTATTCAGTCACTCACCAATCTTCCGCATACAGTATAGCGCAGTATAAGAAGTGTTCTATTTGTAAAACTTATATTCATATTTCTGGTGTAGGTATGTGTGTGTGTATGTGCATGTGTGTGTGTGCCTCTGTTTGTGCTTGATATTGAGAGATGTTCACATTGATCGCAAATTTCTTAGAATGAAGATACATCGGTCCCTCTAGGGCTGTTGGATACATCTTGTCCCCTCAAATGCATGGCTGGCAAGTATAAAAAAACGGTCCCTTAAATGAACCACATAGGTACCTATTATGTATGTGAGCGGGCACTTAAAAAAATCTTTTTACCATAGCACTTGGTCAACTGAAGGGCTACAGGTGATCTCGGTCAACTCTGACTCCGTGGTTTGTCACAGCAGTCATCTAACCAGCTTCGCAGTTCTGCTGTCCGTCAAGGTCAGTCGATGTTGATTGCAAGTATGCTCAATGGATTGATTTTATTAATTGATGGATCAATTTGGGGTCTGGATACCTAATGATTAAAGGGGTTCACTAACTTCCCGTGTTGTCATATAAAAACAAATGCATTTATTAAAAAAAAAATCGACTCACTAAATTGCAAATTTGAGATTCGCATAGATGTAGTGATCTCATTTTCTCATAACTTTCTTATTCCTTGTCGGGTTCCTTTCAAACTTTCACCATTCTGTTTTTTTCTTATTTTTCTGCTTTAACACAAATCATCTAATCACCAAGTTTGGATTGCCCTTTGATACTACATTTTTATTCTATCTGTTTTTGTTTGTTTGTTTCTTCATTTTCTGTAGCCGCCTGAAGGAATCAATGCTAAAGTACAGAGCTACCTGTCCTACTTGCTTGGTGCCATTTCCATTGCTTCTTTGGCTCTTGCCGTCCTGATCTACTGTGTTACTGGGTGAGTCTTTTAACGACAATATTTTGCTTCTGTAGCGAAAAGGAAATTAGAATGAAACTGGTAAATTACTGTTCCATATTTTGCTGTCCACACCAAAAGACAGTATATCGGAAGCCAGGTATTAAACTGTTCCGTGATGGAATTCCGATGAATCTATGCGTAATTTTTTGAATGGGAATGCCAAAATTAGGCTATCGATCAATTCCGCTGTGGTGCTGAAACTTACATGAGAGCAACCCATAAAAGAGTTCTTACCCGATTTCGCGGACAAGGAAGGTCCAACAGTTTTCAAACTGTCTTGTCGAAAATGACAAAATCGGCAGACTTTCTTGCCGATGACCGTTTCAAACGTTATTCAAGCAAGCAAGCGGAAGAAAAGAATAAAAGGGTCATATACAGTACGTATAAAAAAAAACTGTGCTTAAAAAGATCTTGACGTAATTCCAAATTTTTAATTCTTACCCATGCATAAATTATGAAAGAAAAAATTAATTGTCACAAAATTCCTAGACTATCATAACATAATTATACATTTATAGCAAAGAGCAATTTGATTGAATAGGAGTACTTATTCATGTTATTCGGACTGCTGGTTTAATTTTTCCTCTTCTTTCAATTTGGCGCATGTCATTTGTCACACTCTGGACAAAAACAATCAGTGTTCGCCCAAGCGTGCACGAAAATTTGTTTTGCTAGTGGCACTTGATAGATAATACTATTGGGCATTTAACGACATGAAAAAAAAAATCTTCTAAATATTTTGTAATGGATAGATTTTTAAAAAGTGTAACGTTTTTTTTTTGATACGCATTGTACAAAGGGATTGTGGACAATTTCTTTTTTTTTAAAGAAAAATAACAGAAAAAATTAAATGGGATGAGGTGTACATCCCTACATCTCCTTCAACCGATTACCAATATTATGTTGGATAACACTTCCATTACATGTTATAATATCTAACCATTCGTTGCAGAGTCTGCAAGATGCTGAAGATCCAAATTCACATGAACCTGGCCATCTCAACGGCCCTGGGACAGCTCCTCTTTCTCACCATGGCTGATGCAACAGGAAACAGGGTCAGAAATTGAGTCTGTTCAGCAAATCTTCACTTTATATCTTTACACCATTCAAAAAACATGCGTATATACATGTGTACATAATTTTTTTTTCTAGTCTAATTTACAACAATCACATCATGGACATGGTATTTATTTGCTCTATATTTTTAGCAATGTTGGGGGGGGGGGGGGGGGGGTGACCGGCCGGCGAGGGAAGCGAATCAGCGAGTCAGTGGCGTATCTAGGGATTATGGCGCCCGGGGCAAACAATAAAGCTACTCCCCCCTTCAGAGTACCCAAACTTATCTATGTTATTGTACAAGAGAGGGAGCAAAGCGACCGAGCGGCAATTTTTTCAATTTTAACCGTAGACAACGCAATTTCTTGTGCATTTTACCCAGGAAATTTTGAAATTGACCACCGCAACTGAGTGGTAGAGAAGCTCAAATTGTATACATTGATAAACGGTTTTCTATTCACTCACTTCTACAATCGGGAGCAAAACTAACAAAAACCCTAGCCTATAGGCTTGAGAAAGAGTCGAGAAATTCAGCAAGGCTACCTGAATTTCAGATTCCTTTCAAAAGTTGAACCTTTGCAAATGCTGTTTTATACACTTTATCCTATAACGGGGGCGCAATATTTAGCAGGAGTCATATGAAACTTACATGATATAGTGAGCAAAGCAATGACCTCTTTATTTTACCAAATTTTGAACCCTTTAAGCTATTTAAGAACTATATACTGGGGGCGCGAAATAACGAGATCCTGAAAGAAAATAATTTTGCGAGGGAGCAAAGCGACCGAGCTTTGGAAAAATTTCGCATTTCAAGCCTTCAAAAGCTAGATTTGGGGCGCATAATCCGTAAGGATTAAGAATTTTCTTGATTTCCCCCCTTTTTTTTCTCCTTTGCTTTTTTTTGCGCCCCCTGCCAGTGCCGCCCGGGAACGTGCCCCCTGCCCCCTAGATACGCCGCTGAGCGAAGCGACCGTGCCGGGGGAGGGTATGGGAGGGGGGTATACCCACACCATACCCACACCAGGGAATTTTTCAAAAATCTGTCTATAAAACTTGCATTTTAGAGCATCCCAAAATGGTTTTTAATGAAAAGAAGGAATGCATGGATCTACGCCAATGGACGGAACCCCTTAATTGAGAATAACAATGCAAGCGAACGAATTTTCTTCGATATTTTCGCATTGAGATTATGGCATTTCTTATTTCCTTACTTGTAATCATTAAAGAATGTGATGGTATTTTAACATCAAACATAATGAGTTTGGATAATCACGTAATGTAATGACTCTTATTTATTCTTAATTATTTTATCCAAAATATTGGTGGGGGGGGGGGGGGGAAGGTAACACAGGCCACCCCCACCTCAGTTTTTTTTTTTTTTTTTTTTTTTTTTTTTTTTTTTTGGTTTTTTTTTTTGGGGGGGGGGGGATATATATTACCCCATCCCCCCGGGATCGACACCTATGTTTATCATACATATTTTATACTTTTATTCAAATGTTGCTTGGGCTAATTCAACCATTCAATCCTGAGTAGTGATGTAATCTTTCTTTTATGCCATATTTTTCATACGACAGGCAGTCTGTAAGGGCGTGACGGTAACACTACACTATCTGTTCACGGCAGCCCTTGCTTGGACCATTATCGAAGGCGTCTTTCTGTATCGCACCACTGCCGTGGGATTCAAGCCACTCAAGATTGGTTGGCTGAGTCTCATCGCCTGGGGTACGAATGAAACTTTCAATCAGCCAATCAGAATGAATACTTTTGCTTGCAATTTCATCGCTAGATGAATTATTTCATTTATATATGATTTGTCAACATTAGGGCGCCCCTTCATCTCTCTGATTCCTATTTTCTGCTTCTCTTTCCCTTGTAAATAAACTCTCTTTTCTTTTTTTTCTATTCATATTTTTGTTGGTTTTTTATTCTATGTTATTCTGTAAATAAAGTTTGTTGTTAGTGTCATCATTAGTTATTTTAATTTTATATGTATTATTTACAAAATGGAAAGGTATTGCAATGCTTCAAGCTTTAGCTTATATTGCCATACCTCTGCATGTTACTACGTTATCCATATATTGTACCTGTATTATGGTCATATTTGCCTTTTAATTCTGTTATTGAGTTACTCATACTTATTCTCATTTTCTTTTTGTCATAATGATCATTCTATGCAATACCATGTACCATGCAGAAATAATAATAAATAAATAAATAAATAAATAAATATTCATGTACCATGCTGAAAGATCTAAAATTCCCCCCAAAAATTTTGTTTGATGATATGTAATATTTTCGAGTGCAGAAATATGCAGTAACAAGAACTGCGTATGCCCAAGTGTTCAGTCCATAATTAGCGATAATTAAAATAATAAGAGACAAATAGTATTAGTATTACCCCACTATTCATGTTGTCTGTTCAATTTCTATTGTAAATTGGTATACATAAACAAATGAGGGATTCTTCATTTTTGTCGGCCTAGATTTTGTTTATATTCAGATTGCAAAATGTAATTTTCTAATGCCTCCCAGGGTGCCGACCTCTGTTAGTTTTTCGTGACAGTGGTAAATTAAATTGTCATTTACTTATTTTGTATATTTGTCCTGTATCACAAAATATATCTTCACATTTATGTCCCTCTTTCCTTCCTCAGTGTAGTGCATGCGTTCTACCCTAATATTGTACTAATTCATTAATCGATTTATCAATTTATTAATCGATTATTTAATTCCTCACTTCTCGTCCATTGTATTCTCTTCTACAAAATACTTAAATGTTTTGACTGAATATTTCCTTTGATTTCTCCTTTTTAGAAATCAAAAGTATTGGTGTCGCCTTGCTACTAGTTTCTATCTTAGCAATATCACGTTTTTATTATGTATTTCAGGAGGTTCTCTTGTGGTCGTTGGAGTGTCTTTCGGTATTCTCTATGACACGTACGGAACGTCGACATAGTGAGTAGAAGAAATTTTGTCAATCTTTGTTCAATGTTATATTGGACAAAATTTCGGCTTTATTTTTATGAGAAAAATGATGAATTCACATTCTGTATCTTGGCTCTGTCTTCAAAAGAGTTGCAATTAACCCGAAACGGTCGCTAGTCCTTCAATCAATCTGAAAGATACAATCTCATATAGCTTTTAATAATTCAAAATCTGTGAATTAGGTTGCACATGTACGCAAATTTTAGCGTTTGTCATGTTTGTTAAAATACAATATGTTGCGTTCAGATAATACATTGCTTGAGCTTTCCTCGATATTCAAACAAATACTTTGGCTTTTTTTCAAGTGTACTAGTATCGGTCATCATGGGTATCTGATACTTGTGTTGCGTTACTTTCCTGAAGCATAACATGAAGATCCTACTATCTATGAAACATCATTTGGTTTATGTTTAATAATGCTGTCATGAACTATTTTGTATTTAGCTGCTGGTTACAAGCTGGCGATAACAGCATCTACATATTTGCAGGATGTGTCTTCGCAACTGAGATGGTGAGATGAGGGCATTGCCATTATGTCGCATTCATATAGGAATAAGTTGAACCAGGCTAAACGTAGTTCATTAACTTTTTGAGCGCCAGTGTTACACCTGTTTACTCCCGCCATACGAAATTAATCAATAAAGTCATTGAAAATCATAAGAAATAGACTTATTTTTTTTGTTCACGGTATTTTTAACAATGAGCATAACGAACATAATTGCGTTCCATAAACCAGTACTTCAACCAGTTTAAACAGGTCGTAATTGTAAAAGGAACCCTACTCTTTAGAATCATTGCATCTCACAAACTGTTGAAATTGATTATAGTTCACAGATACTAGATACTAGTAAGGTTTACAGAGATTATGATGGAAAGTTTAAATTCAAACAACGTCTTATTAACACTTTTGTTCACATCTTATCATAAATGTTCCATAATCATAGCTGATGAAATGTTAAATTCTTTGTCTTTATTGGATTTTATTTTTATAGTTCAGTTTGATGGTGCTGTGGTTGGTTATGCGAACATTCAACTCTCTGAAGGCTAACAAGAAGAAAGATGATATCGACAAGATCAAGTAAGTATCTTACTTTCTTCCAGTCCTTAAGGATCTTTTCTGATCTTTTCTGAACTAAAACATTTGTCTTTTCCATTTCTTTCAATATATTCACCTGCCTTTCATACATCAACAATATATATCTTGTATAACAGACGCTTCGCTCAATTTCGAATATATCACAGTTGAAACTATTCCCAATGTTTTTAGCATAATATGCCAATATGTTAATCATATAATTATCCCTGTTCAGCAGAGCAGGGCGATCCTTCCAATAATATTTTCTGATGTTGTGATGCATGTTATTAGTGATATGTTTTTATAGTTGGTAAATGAAATAAAATCAAATCCAGTCCAAACATAGCACTTCACATAATTCTTTTTATTCATTATGATCAATCTAAAAAAGAAAATTTATAATGGAAATTTTGAAGGGAGTCTCCTATACAGTTTTCAAAGCTAAATGAAGAAAACGATTTTGTCTGAGACAAAAAACTAAAATGAACAAACAAAAACAACGAAATAAAAAAAAGGAAAGACATTTTACACTAGCTTCATAACCTGGACGTAAATTGTAAATTACCTTTCTTTCTGCCCATGTTTCTTGCTATATCCTAGGGCTACTGCTCGTGCTCTGTTCATCATCCTCCCGATTCTTGGACTTACTTGGATTGCTGGAACCATCACCAGTATCTCTCAATCTGATGATGTCATCGCTTTCCAGTACATCTTTATCATCTGTTTCTGCCTGCAGGTATGATTGTAAAAACAAAGAAACAATAATAATGAGAATGGTTACATTTTTATTGCTTATAGAGGTGTTGTGGTCTAGTGGATAAGTCACTGAACTATACTGAAATATACATTAGCCACACCCGACCCTGGCAAGGTGAATGATTACCTGGAAGGAATTAGTTCCTTGAAATGCTAGAGCTCCTGGCGCTAGGAGAGTCAAGTGTGACGGACATGACTGCTCTACGAGAAGCCACTGTTTATCAGTTTGATCTCAAACATACTCATCAGAGAGGATGCTCAATGCGCCTAAAAAGTTCTACTATTACCCTTGCTCTAGCTGAGTTGCCCTAAGGAGCTAAAAGTATTCTCGGAATAATTTCCTACCGGGTATACAGGTACCCATTTACTACACTTGCGTGGAGAGTGGCAAACGTATATTAACGTTAACGTCTTGCCTAAGGATATTAATGCAAAGGATGGGACTTGAAATGAGAACCATCAGATCCAAAGTCCGCCGATGTATCCTATAGACCACGGACCCTCTACATGTAATCACTGGTTCATTGAAGGTAGTGAAGTACAGAATTGCATTCTGAAAGAAGGTGTCATGATATTCTGAAAGGTTGATTTGGTAGGAAATAAAAGCAACTCTGTATCCCAAGGTTTATTTATTACACGAATTATTGCATTTTTAAAAACTCTACCTGCTAGTAATAACTCTCGGATATTATATTCATATCGTAATAACAAAGACAAGATAGGTCAATAATTAGCTTTGCCTTTTACCAGTACTCAACTCTCAGCTTGAGTCCAACCAATACAGAATAAATTGAGTCACAATAGACCTGTTTACTAATTTTATGCATACTTCTTGAACAAAAGTTTCTCTTGACGACTAAAAAGCTTGCCAGAGGCTTGCCCGACATAGCAACATCTAATGTATGCAAAATGGATTCCATCCATAGAGATGCCATAATGCATATCAGGTGCACTAAATAGTTGGTAGCTAAGGATTCTGGAGAGAAACATGCATAAATTTAAATACACTTAGTAAACAGGCCTATTGCAAAACTCATTACATTCGCCTAATTAATATAAACCTACCTCAAAGCTGAACTATTTGGGTACAGAACCGCTACATACTACTTAACATCACAACAGCTTTCTAATCATGCCGACACTATGAACATGGCGAACAAAGATACGACGAAGTATACAGCTCTTCACTGTACCTTCCACAATTACTCTGGTAGACAAAAGAACATCCCTTCATTGCTATTATGTAAAAATATGTAGAACAGATGTCACATGCATATTCACCTGTTCTACTTAGTTTACATAATAGCAATGAAGGGATGTTCTTTTGTCTACCAGAGCAATTGTGGAGGGTACAATGAAGAAATGTATATTTTGTCCGCTCTCTTTTGTCATTGTGTTCATAGTGCGATCGCTTTTCAATGAAATCAGTACTCCTTTGTCGATATGAATTGGGTGCATCATGTGAAGTGACTTTAACTTTTATGCTCTGCTGCATGATCACCCAACCATTTCCTCTCCACGCTCATGATGAATCAATCACGAGTATGGCACCGACACTTGTATTGAAGGAAGGACATTACTGCAATACAGAAATTATATAGTTAGTCTTTCATTCACTAATTATCTAAATTGAGTGAACGTGTCTATTGATGTGAAAAAAGAAACCACCTAGGGTAAAAAAGTATTATTATATCGACTCCAAAATTTGTGCTTTATCGTTTGATTTATTACATTACACCGTATTTCCAGTAATCTAACGTCGGTCGGTTTCAGGAGGTGTAACTAAATATAATAACCATCATTGTTTAATATATTAGCATGATCTGATGACTATACAAATCATTTATATTAATATTCGTACATAAAGGCTACTTCGAATTCTGCCCCTCATCATGGCTCATTCTACCGTTAAAGTAACCTCAGTTATGATATACAAGTATGGCTAATACCTCTCCTAGAAATATAACACTACTACTGCTAATACTGTTACTATCAATTTTGCTGTACGGATTTTGCTCCTTCACTTATTACATTTATTACCACTACTACAATTATTCCGGTCATCACCCATAATCAATTTTATATAAAACATTTTGCTCTACGTTCCATTCTGCATTACATTTGTATAAAAATGTATGCATTTCACTTTTCATCTCCTTTTCGTTCATATCCTTCTATTTTTACAGGGTGTCTGCATTCTGGTGTTTCACTGCCTATTAGTTCCAGATGTAAGTTTTTTTTTTATTATTCAGTTGCTTGATTGATTCAAACAAATGACATAATTCAAATCTATGATGTTAAAAATCAGGAATTTAGACCATGAATAATACTTGTCTTGTGATTAGAAAAAAGTTCCTCTTTTCTGAAATTCCGGGTTTTATTTTGTTTTTAAATCTCAACGTTATCGCTTAAAGAATATATTACACCTTTTAACATCAGTACATTTATATTCTAGTGTTAATTCTCCTTTATCCACGTTAAAGTTGCCACCAGTGTTTAAGCGGTCGATTAAGGGGAGAATATTTCAATAGCTTTCTAAATTGATTATCCATTCCTGTACATGTCATAGTCATACTACACATTATGCAGACATAGACATGTATTTATATTTTACTTATTATCTTTTGATTGAAATCAAGGTGAAAGCGGCGCTCAAGCTTCGACTGAACCGTCGTGTCACCGACAGTTCTTGGGCCAATCCAAGGAGTTCAAGGTCGACTACCACTTCAACATTTTAAACATCATCGAAAGGACAGCATGATACTTAGATTTTTTGTTAAGGATTCTTTTTTCTGGTGTTACTATTACATTCTGCTATCACAAATGACAAATCAAATTAAATATACTCGATGGTGAAGTTGAACTTCATAATTATCTAACCTTAAAGTAAACAAGAGAACAACAACCTAAAGCAATTTATATGTTCATTTTCTCACTTTTAAATATACTTATTCCGCAAAATGATGTATATACATGTATATGGGTATTTGTTATGTTTGTGTATATCATGAATATACTTACATGTACTTTCATTTACATTCCCTTGCTAGACTGGTTTGAAATGTAAATATTGCTTTATAAAACGACATAAAATGTTTATTACATTTAATGTAATGTCACAACCTTGGATATTAAACTTTCATCATACATTTTAAAATTATGTTGAACTCATGTAATATTTTCTTTATAATAAAGTTGTTTATGTGTGTGGTAGATGTCTGTTATAACAGAGAGAGGTGCATGTACACACGTTTCAAATGTTTCTTGATAATAATAAACGAAAATGTAACGAAAGGGATCTAGCAGAGAAGCAGAGAAGCAGAGAAGCAGAGAAGGGTATTTGTCGTGTTCTTATTTTTCTGCTTTTCACAGCAAGGTTGGATTTCCGTTTAAATATGTCACTTAGACGTTTCTCTTACAAAGGGAACATGTCAGATTGATTCTGCTGAGGATTTAAATGCTAACATATTAACCAAAAGTACTCTTTTTATAATAACGTGTATCATAATCAACTTATTCCTGTTTCTTTTGTAGTCATATGATCAGTTTCACCATAAGTTTGTTATTTCATGCGATATCTATTATAATAAATTATAAAAAGTAAATAAAAAAAAAAAAAAAAAAAAACTCAACGTGGAGTCAGAGCAACTACGCATGTAAAATAACGTCTGCCTAATGCCTTAAATCCAGTACTTTTTAAAGAAAAATATTGGATATTAATATTGCTTTACTGTTTTATAATAAAAATTTATTGATGTTCAAACTACGTACATGTACATACATTAACGCTTGCTGTGCCGATGTCACTTTATGCATGTATTGAATACATTTGGTTCCTCCAAAAAGCGACCTTCAATTAGTATGTAATGTTTCGAGCACGATCGAGTAATCTATCTCATAATAATATTGCATGGCAACTATTACGCAATGTCATTTCCTAGTTTATCCTTGAAGAGAAATGAACATATCAATATAATTACTTGTTACTTCAAACCAAGGAAACAAACTATACCTTATGACTTGTATTCATTCAGGTGGCCTAAGTTAATCCTGGTTCGAGGTAAACGTGGTTTAAACATTGTATAAATTAATCCCGATTTATGGAGCGCCCAGTGTCAAGCTCTTTATTCTTTAAAAAATATATATAATTCTGTAAAACAGTGAATGAATGGAATGAATCCAGTCATAATATGAAAGTTCACTTAGTATCAGAAAATATAACAATTTGTAAGGGATGAGGCTGTCGACAATTAGCGCTCCATAATAAGTAAACTAAATCTTCCCACTTGAACCTAAACTAAAGTTAGTGAGTTTAATACCGTCCTTTATGACTAGAAATGTATGTCTATTACACAATGTATACGTCTTCACTAATTATCTGTAATACTATGTCTCTAAATGGTATTAAAGATCATAACAGCATTAAATAAGTGGGACAAAGATATACATGAAGTATAAGGGATTACTTTTGGAGGTTGAACAAAAAAGAAAAGAAAAGAAAAAAGACCTTATTGAATTCTATTATATTTATATTCCTTTCATCGTGACATCTTCTTTCTTAGATAACTTTAGTATTAACAAATGAAGGAAACATTTTTGCGATGTTGAGATTCGATTTTCGATTATAGCGAACAGTTCCAATCATGTAACGTATTGTTTTAAATAGCATGGTTAAAATTGAATTATTGAATAATACAAGTGTACAATGTGAATGTCACAAAAAGAGTACGATGCACTCCAGTCTCGGAATGTACATTTTTCATTTGGTATTTAATCATCGTTTTTTTAGAAGCGCTAATATTTACTAGTGCAAAAAGACCACTCGCTCTTTTACCGTGCCTTCGTAGCTTTAAAAATATAGAGGCAGTGTGTATGCCTGTCATAATTTGAAGTGACCTTAAACCATTATATGCATAAAGTACACCGTTTATTCTATTTGATGTGGAAACTCTTTGTATGCTCATGCATTTTCATATTTTGAATGTTAGACATATAACTTCAAGAAGATGTTAAGGCGGCGTATCTACGGGGGGGGGGGGGGGGGGGCGCAGAGGGTGCACGTGCCTCGGGCGGCACTTGAAGGGGGGGGGGGCGTAAAAACGCAAAAGAGAGAAAGAAAAGGGGAAGAAATACAAGAAATTTTATGGTCTTTGAGGGTTATTTGCACCCCAGTCAAGGACAAAATGCGTAAGAAATTATGTTTTATAGGGTTTGAAATGCGAAAATTTTCTAAAGCTCGGTCGCGCCCCAATGGCGTTTTATTTAAGTGTTAACCATTAATTGACTCCAGATGGGATATAAGTGCATAAAAAGCACTTTAGTATAGACCATTCGATAGAAATCATAAATTTGCCTTGCACTTGCCTTATTAAATTCCTCTTTTAAATTTCCCAAAATAGGAATGTTCAAAATTACAAAAAACAAAAACAAAATCCATTGCTAGGTCGCTGTATTCCGTAGGGGAAAAAAAAATCTGCCGCTCGGTCAAATTTGGGCTAATAACTCCAGGTTATGTGCATCAAAACTCATTTTCACCTACTGCCATCATTTGTAATTAAAAACGCTCATTAATCCGAGTTTGGGCATGGGGGGGGGGGGGGGGGGGGACGCATATTTGATAGTTTGCCCCGGGCCCCAGAATACCTAGATACGCCACTGCATGACTATGATTAGAAGAAATTCTTGTTGGTTGATGTGAAAAATGAAACCATTTTTATTTTCGACGCTTTCAAAGCCTAACGATATTCTAAAAATGTTTATATCTTGCTATCAAACTATATCTGAAATATGAGAAAATGTAAACAGATGACTTTCTCATAATTATTAAATTTATATTGTAATGTTTTCCTTTAAAATGCAAAATAAATTAGTTTACAAAGTGTTTAGTTATACCAGTAATCAACAACCACTTTAAGAGTGAAATAATCGGAATAGATATCAGAGAATAACTTTGAATAGTGATCCACTTCATATCTGCCATTGTAGATACATATAAAACCATGACAGAGTGGAAGGTTCGATTGTTTTTTAAAACTGAAGGAAAGTGAAGTAAAATCAAGAGAAGAGAAGGTAAACTTGGCAATAATTAAAGAACAAAAATAAGTTACATGACTCGGAATTAAAAAAAGGGAAGACTGCCTACAAAATATATAGAGCAATGCAAAAAGATTTTAACGAGTAAATGAATGACACGTATACAGCCTAATAGTACACTTTATGATTGGTTAAGACCTCTTCATTGACATCTTCTCCACGGTTAGATGAAGCAGTACAAATTCGAGAAATTACGCTCTGCAAAACTGAAGTCTTATCGTTTGTTACCTTTTGCGTCATAAAGAAACTTACGCCTACTTATTCATGTGTGTTATAATGCATACATTTGCCGCGCACTAATTATGTCATTATCTTGAGCAACAGTTTTGTGTTTATGCCTTGACAGTTTACCGAGGCATGTATCAACGCGGCTTTGTTCGACAAAAGGAATATGATGATAAAACTCTGAATTTTGGGCATGATGATGTTTCGTGATCATTGATTTCTGATGTGTCTTTCCCCATGGGCGTCAATTATTGGGTGGCAGGGGGGGGGGGGGGGGAGTTGCCCCCAATAAATTATAGGGAGGGAAAACACATCACTTTGCCCCCCATTAAATCCGGAAGTGTAAAATAACATAAGGAAAAATGATGCAAAACTCGAAAAATGAAACCCTCCAAACAATGTAATCCAAAAGCTATTACATGATCAGACTTCAATTTCTATAATTTTCCTTGCTTCATATCACCGTGGGGAAGCTGGTAACGAAGAGGCGTTAAAAATAATGTGTACTATTAGGCTGTCTTGCCCCCCTCCTATCCGAGAAACGGATCGATGCCCCTGGTCTTCCCAATCATATTGTGTACGTATTTTGTGATTTAATCACTGAATAGTCCAACAGGGGGGTAATTAATATTTATATGATTACCCCATATCTGTTAATAGTGGCCACTCCTAGAAAAACAGTTATCCCTTTATAGAGCGATGTGGTTACGCACTGGTTAATATTTGCATGCAATGAAATGAAATGACATTCCTTTAAATGCAGGAACACTCTCATCAAAACAAACACCAGGTACTTGACAATAGGTCTTTCTCCATATCAACACATAAATGGTGATGAAAATGTTAAACGTAAGATATCATTAAGATATTATACATGTACGCTTTACTTACACACAAAGCAATTAGGAGTACTGACTGAAAGCTATGTACATTATTATGTACATTGCATTGATGCGTATCCCAAAGTGATAAATTGATATTAAAGCCAAATTGTACTTTTTAGGTACATTTGCCGACTTTTTATGCGATCAGATATCAACTCTTATATTCCTATAATAATATGTTTTAAATTATTGCATGGGACGTTTTCGTTCGGTAGAGTGCAGTTTTGTCAATGACAATCATCCTTCACATAACCCATTGATTTTCATGAAACAGAGTGTACAAATACATTCCATCTGATGTCCATTATACAGTGTGTCCAGAAAAAAAATCAACAGTATGAAAAAAAAGTCTCCCCAAATATATTTTTCAAAATATTTCAGGAAATTTTCATCAGAGTGAATAGCTTACGGTCTCTTCTATGAAAGGACCCCCAGAAAAAACAAACAACAAAAAACTGACGATATATTACGTTTGAGTGACAAAAAGCCTCTTTTTTTAAAGGGTGCAAAAGTTAGACTTGACAAGAATTGGTATTTGTTCTGCCTAGCGTCGTGAAAAGGTTTAGCAATTTTCATATTTTGATCTTTAAAAGACATTTTATGAAATATCGTGCTTTATCTGTATGTCCTGACATTATTCCATCAAAACTATAAAGTTGAGTGAGCAAGCCAACTTTTAATTTAAAACCTCACCATAATTATTTCAAACTCAATTATACTCAATTTAGTACTTAATTGCTCAGTTAAAGCATGATACGTTGATGAGATATGTAAGGGTCTGCAAATAATTATACTGTCTTTTAATGGTCATAATATGAAAATGTCTAAACCTTTTCACAACTCTTTCAGCCTCTCACAAATGTAGCTTTTGCTCACTCCAGCATGAAACATCGTCATATATTTTTAGGTCATTTGTAAGTAGGTTTGAAAATGTCTTTTGAAATATTTTTGAAATATCCATTTTGGGGAGGCTTTTTTTAGTTTGCTGGAAATTGTCCAATTCCGATCTTCGAGCAGTGAGTATCAATATAAGGATATGAATAAATGACTATTAATAAATGCCTGTTTAGCGAATAATTGTATAAATCAAGTGTCCTATATGAAAATAAAAAGTCATTTTCATTTTTCTCCCTGATACCACAGTGCAATATTTCTTTTGTCAGTTTATCACTTATCCATTGTGAAAGGAGGATCTATTCCTTCGTACACACTTCATATGCGTGGGAGAAGGATCAGAGAACAATCAGTGGAAGTTTAAAAATAAATCGGTAACAAAAACGAAGTTATGAAACGTTGATAGCATCTAATTAGTCATTTTCTTTGTGCAAAATAAATACATTTTCTTTGTGAGACTTATTGAAATTTCTCACTAATTTTCCAGTCCAAGGATTAAAAATATAAATCCCCTATTGACAACGTGGTCACGACTGCGTGGTGTCACATACCACCTCTCTCTAGATGGTTTTGTATCCAGAAATAGTTTCGAGTAGCTCTTTTACAGTTTCTTTCTATTGTAACACAAACAATTTCTTGTAGAAGGCATGATAAATGTAATTTTTCACGACAGAAACCTGTTCTATCATTTAAGAAATGCATTATAAATTTATCAAGCTTTATCCAAGTTTTCTCAGATTTTCTTTGGTTTTGTTTCTCTGATTTGTCTTTTCTAACTTCAACCAACTTCACACGAAAGGTCAATTTCCCTCCAGATAAAAGCTTCTTAATTTCATTTATTGAGCTTTCGGGAGTTCAAGTGTTTGTAAAATATATCCATTCATCCTTCCCAACACTCAGCACGTAATAAAAAGAGTTGCCTTGCAAAAGTAGACAACTGGAATTATTGGCGATGAAATGATTCTTCTCAGTGCTGATATTCAATTGTTATTACTAAACAAAAAAACTTTGTTGTTACTATTGTCTTCATCATTAATATCTACTATGTAATTTAGACAGTGCCCCTTTTAAGACTAGCAATGCTATGACTTTCATTTTAACATTAGTTGTGATGAAAGCTTCAGCGAGAAGCTACCTTTCTCTTTCTACATAAGCTCACCGTAGGGGTCGATTAAATAGATTGGAAATCTATCTACTGTACACTGTCTACAGGTTGCTACAAATTTATGCCACCACATAATCATCTAATGCGGGAAGTAGAGTAGTCTGCTCACTGATGGATACATTATTGTATGTCGTTCTAAAAACCAAAGTATTTTTCCCAATTCAAATTTCATTTCGGACGGCATCTACAGAAAGCTTGTTAATATAGGTTTTCCCGTCCAATTTCGCACTTAGTGCATGCAAAAGTAAAGATAGGCCATTCAATTTTGCCCATAGTGCATGAGAAAAAGTAAATAGGTCATTCAATTTCGCGGATAGGGCAGCCAACACCACCAATCGCCATTCAAATTCGCTATAGTGCAGCCAAGATGGTCAATTGCCATTCGTATTCGCTTTAGGGCAACCACATTCGCCAATTGTCATACAAATTCATACATAGTGCAACCAAGTTCGCCCGTGAAACCCCCTCGAGCTAAGTTAGAGCATTCAATTTCGCCATTGGGCATCCAGTTATACAATTTGTGCATCCAATTTAGCACATGTATTTTTTATTTTTATTTTTCACTTGCTTTTTCATGTTTACACATTCTTTCACTTTATGAGCTTACTCTTGTTTTAAGCTGGGGGGGGGTTCATTCTTTTCATATTCATCACATGGCCCAAGGGCGGACAAAAGCAACTGTATCAGCTTACTTTCGTGCTCCTTATTGGGCAAGCTGGTAAATTTAAGCAAATTTTGTATGTTTATATGTTATTTCATATGCCTTTTTATCTTTATAAATTTTCTTTCATAATGTGTATTGTCTTGTGTTATTTTGCATCATCTCATCAATTACATGCATTGATTAGAGACATAAATCATAGGATGTGTACGATATCAGGATTTTCTTCTTTCATATGGTTAACATATTTTTACCTTTTTTCTGTTTTTATCTCATATTAAGACTTTCATCATGTAAAAGAATCTTTTCATCAAAATGTTAAAGTTCAAAGCTCAAAACTCAGTCTCTTTTTCAGCCATTGATGATTTCACGGGCCAGACAGCGGGCCATGTAACGCTGGGAGAACGCGCAAAGAATGTTTGAAAAAGATCTCGCAGATAGAAAATAGAACGTTAACAATAAAGTGTTAAATGTTGCGCAAACAGACCTTTCAAACATAAATAATGCAGAAACTCGACAAGCAAAATATGAGTTGAAAGAAGTCAGAGGACATTCCTAAAGAATTTAATCTTTAAATGTTTAACAATGTACATAATTATAATTATTCTTATATGTATTACTGTTTACAAATCATGTGAATACAGAGCTAAATTGGATGCATTAGTTAGGAACATGAATACCCTATGGCGAAATTGAATGCTCTATCTTCAGTCACGTGTTCTTCCGTGCTAATTTGAATGCACTATGGCGAATTTGAATGCTATTTTTACACTTTTGCTTGCTCTATGGCGAATCTGACTGTCCATTACGATTTTTTGGCTGCCCTATGGCGATTTTGAATGACTAGTTTAAATTTTTGAATGACCTATAACGAAATTGAATGAACTATTTATACTCTTGCATGCACTAAGTGCGAAATTGGACGGGAAAACCTATATTATATTTAACGCTTTCAGTGCTGATGTCACACACACACACACACACACACACACACACACAGAGCTCTACATGGCTTTACTTCCGAGGACAGGTATTGTTCCTCTATTGTTCCTCGTCCTCGGACAGTCGACGGAATAAAGCACAAATTCATTGTTCGACGTTCGAAGACTATTGTCCGGCTTCCGAGGACCATTGTTGTCATGATTTTTTTTTGTTCTCTGTCCGAAAATGTCCTCGGACATACTGCTAAACAGACCCACCCTCACACACACACACATATATATATGTCATTTTCATTCACCAATTGCTCGACCGCAGGAAAGGTATACGGTGGTCAAAGGTCAATGGATAGCAGGGAAACTGGCGGGTGAGGAGGAGTGAAAACATTGTGAAATGAGGCGTGGACAGCTGTTGTCATCCAATCAGATACGTGTAATCGTAATCTTCTACTGATCTGGACGGTTGTGATTCGCTAATAGACGGAAATCACGTGGACAACGCAGACTGGTAGTAAAAGGTGCATTTTCATAGTCTCGCATTTAGCGAGGTGGCGTATAAAGCCTGGCATACCATACCCTCCGTAGCTATACTGAGTAAAATCACCATTTTTTTTTTCGTTTAAAAGCGCTAGTAAGTTTGAAACAGCTAACAGTTCATGAGTTTTCTCTATCGCTTCTCTGACTTGGGGGTAGCAGCTATATATTCAGACGAACAATCCATCACCGTGATATCGCTATATGACCATTGGATCATTTGAAAATTTATTTGCAGAGGAAATTTAAAAAAAAATCAAATGTGCCATATTTTGCTATCACACAGATCATATTCGATTTTTAATATGTTTCATCGGTATTCTGTGCTAATGTCTGTTTCATGACTAAATCTACTTGACAGGGACTCTTCATCGAGCTTTTCTATTGTGCATCACGTTTTTGCTTCACGGAAAATTTGGAAAGAGATTTTATTGTTTTCATATGCATATTTGTTTTCCAAACCTTAAGCCATGGCTCATTATTTTCATGAATAAAACATATTCTTGATATACATCAGCATCAGTGGAATACTGCAGTATATTTAAGACCTTCCATTCGCCGATATGAATAATCAACGGGCACAGAATATTCGTTCTGATTTGATAAGGATTGGATTATTACTAATTGTGGTAAGTACCCCATCTTTTATTTTTGTTCAAAATGCTGACAAAAAAAGTATGATAAACGATAAAAATAGCAAATCTACACAAGAATAAGTAAATCAGCAAAAAAAAAAAATATACATGGATGTGATGCGCCTGCGTGCGCCTTGATCGAAAACTAGTGATTAAATGAATCGCGGCTAGAGACTTTGACACATACACGATGGCCTCCTAAGTTCATTACTTGGAGCAACTATAGAATACCCTACCACGATGACTTTAGGTTCGTAGGTCAACCTACGGACCTACGTTGAGACCTACGTTGTCAGGATATAAGTAATCATAGCCTACGGACCTACGGACCTACGTTGTCAGGATATATAATATCATAGTCTACGGACCTACGGACCTACGTTGGCAGGGTGGCAGTAATATTATAACCTACGGACCTACGTTGTCAGGATATAAGTAATATGAAAGCCTACGGACCTACGGACCTACGTTGCCAGGGTGGCAGTAATCTTAGCCTACGGACCTACGGACCTACGTTGGCAGGGTGGCAGTAATATTATAACCTACGGACCTACGGACCTACGTTGTCAGGATATAAGTAATATGAAAGCCTACGGACCTACGGACCTACGGACCTACGTTGTCAGGTGTAAGTAATAAGGAAGCCTACGAACCTACGTTGTCAGGATATAACTAATATGAAAGCCTACGGACCTACGGACCTACGTTGCCAGGGTGTCAGTAATCATAGCCTACGGACCTACGGACCTACGTTGTCAGGATATAAGTAATATCAAAGCCTACGAACCTACGCACCTACGTTGTCAGGGTGTAAGTAATATGAAAGCCTACGGACCTACGGACCTACGTTTCCAGGGTGTCAGTAATCATAGCCTACGGACCTACGTTGTCAGGATATAAGTAATCATAGCCTACGGACCTACGTTGCCAGGGTGTCAGCAATCATAGCCTACGGACCTACGGACCTACGTTGTCAGGATATAAGTAATATCAAAGCCTACGAACCTACGCACCTACGTTGTCAGGGTGGCAGTAATATTATAACCTACGGACCTACGGACCTACGTTGTCAGGTTATAAGTAATCATAGCCTACGCACCTACGTTGTCAGGGTGGCAGTAATATTATAACCTACGCACCTACGGACCTACGTTGTCAGGATATAAGTAATATGAAAGCCTACGAACCTACGCACCTACGTTGCCAGGGTGTCAGTAATCATAGCCTACGGACCTACGGACCTACGTTGTCAGGATATAAGTAATATCAAAGCCTACGAACCTACGCACCTACGTTGTCAGGGTGTAAGTAATATGAAAGCCTACGGACCTACGGACCTACATTGCCAGGATGTCAGTAATCATAGCCTACGGACCTACGTTGGCAGGGTGTAATTATTATTATTATAAGTAATATAACCTATGCGTTGTTGTAATCTTTTGAAGATATCTTCATTTTTTAATAGCAAACAAGCATTTCATAAAATTTTATTCTTACTAGATATTTTTTTTTTGTACTATTATGTTATACAATAACCATATAGGCCTATATGTTGGGTTTTGAACGAGACAATGCCGTTTTATTGTTTTGATTTTTTTCTTTTGTAATTTTAGAACGAGTTTTTCTTTTGTAATTTTAGAACGAGATATCATATACCGGTACCCATGTTATCGATATGTGCCATAAAAATGCTTGTTAGAAGATACATACCGTTTTAAGATAACTTTTATTTAGCATGAGTTAATAGAATATTGAACGATTATTATTTGTTTTAAGTACATTACTATTATGATGTATAATAACATTCTATAAATTGGGTTTAGAACGAGACAATGTCGTTTTATTATCTTGATTTATATATTTTTTGCTTTCGTATTTTTAGAACGGCATGAGTTAATAGAATTTCGAACAATTATTATTTGTTTTAAGTACATTAGTATTATGATTCTATAAATTGGGTTTAGAACGAGACAATGTCGTTTTATTACCTTGATTTATATTTTTTTTCTTTCGTATTTTTAGAACGAGACATCATATACCGGTACCAATGTTATCAATATGGGCCATAAAAATGCCTTGTTGTAACGTTTTAAAGATATCTTTTATTTAGTATGATTTATGTATATTGAACAATTATTGTAGAGGGCACCTTCCATGCACATCTGTGTGTACATGGACGTACGGCCTTGAATATCATCTCCCGAAAGTGCGGAAACGCCGAAAAGGGTTTAGGAATTATAAAGACAGTGAACGGAATCTTTCAAGAATATATGTGGATAGGTTTCTGAATGAATGCGGATTTTAATACCTATTTTGCATTCCGCATCTTGTTCGCGGCCTATTCTTCATTTTGAATAGATCTTAATACTCAGTACGCTGAGTTATTGTTTTATTATCATTTTTATCTGTTGCCTAGCAATTCGCAATTTGAGATCGGGATATCCTTTATTTTCTGTAAACTTTTACTTGTTGCGACCGTTTGAAGTCTTTGCTTGGAGTTTGGTTTATATAACATTTCTAAAATAGTGAGATGTGCGCCAAGTTTGACAAATCATAATTGCCAGTAGTTTATCATTTTTATAGAGTTTCTCTATTTTCTAGGATGAACACTTTAGGCCAACCAGTTAAAATTTGAAGTTTATCTAAATCGGCAAAATTATATATTATACTTGAATTCTTTTTAATAAATCATGATATGTTTTTGTGTGTGGTGATATATTACATTGAGGTATTTACTATTTAAAGGAATAAACTTGTACAAGAAGGAAAATGCAAAAATTGTTTTAATGCAGTCATAAATTATTGAAGAACGTAAACTTTGATC
The DNA here is from genome assembly GCA_025617745.1 of Heliocidaris erythrogramma. Classification (NCBI taxonomy): domain Eukaryota; kingdom Metazoa; phylum Echinodermata; class Echinoidea; order Camarodonta; family Echinometridae; genus Heliocidaris; species Heliocidaris erythrogramma. The sequence goes on along the minus strand of CM046871.1, from coordinate 24,062,857 downwards.
ACAACAGTGCTTCATGTGTATTCGTTACGATCGTCGTACATTTTTTCTCTGTTATCATATATAGGGGCCTATACATTGTATCTCACTCAAGCCCGTTACTAGAATTTTATGAGAGGGGGGGGGGGGGGGGGGGGTGTCCAGACTGTCCTCCATACGTCATAATGCAGAGGGTTCGTTACTCCTACGGTTCCTAATTCCGAAAGTTTAATAGAGCCCTACATAACTTTTCGGAATTACTTAAACCCTGTTTCTTTTTACTACTTTATGACCTTTCCTTTTTTTTTGAGAAGTTCCGGACATCTTACAGAAAGCGACGAGGGTTCTGTTATCATTATTCGAATATGCGAAGCCCCCTTTTTCAGGCGCGTGACTAGGGAGTGGTAGTGGGGGCGGCCTCCCCACGAAACGTCAAGTAAAAAAAAGAAATTAAAAAAAAAGGAGAACGCAAAAAAGGGCGGAAGTGAAAGAAAAAACCTATATGGGCGCTACTAGCCGTTATCTTTCTCTAAAAATTTGTAACATACAGTGCAGTATTGCATCCAAATAATTGAAAAGCAGTTCGGGCGTCGAACCCCACTTTCCGCCTTAAAAAGGGTTCTTCGAGCAGTCATCTTTTGCGCTTCGCACGTACGGGAGGAGAGGGGGGCTCACCCCTGCACCCACCCCTTTTACATACCCCCCGCCATGAAATTAAATCCTGGCTAAGCGGCATTTGAATAACCAAAGAAACAAAGCTGTAATAATGTACGTGACTTTGTATCTGATAGGCTTATTATACTTTGTTTTTTTTAGATTTGTTTCGTGCTTGCACAAAACTTGCTATATAAACATTTCCAAATCAAACCCGGCACCCCCCTCTCGACAGTGGTTTTGAAAATCAAGATTTTGTATGCATGTTCATCCGTCTCGTAATGTACATTATCACATTCAGAGGTGACGAGAAACAAAATGCATAAATTACTTGTACTTGCGTTCTTTTCGCTCCGCAAAGCGACCGCCCTTTGATGGTGAAACCGACATTTTGCGCGCTATTGTAAACATGTCAATCATTCTGGTCGTGTGAATGGTATGTGACCTCTTTTCGTCAGCATGCCTTTTTCCTTCCACATCTACCGCGCACAAATATAATGTAATCTGTCTAACACATGATTATCGATTTTTCTCTCTCTCCTAAATCACGCGCTTGTATGATAATCTCGGCTGAGTTCACGTTCTCTCTGCTAAAGAAAAACAGTCTCTGTTTCCGCTATATTGATTGCATTTTTTTTAAAGTCATAACTGCCTCTTGTAAAATTAACGCCCTGACAATTTTTTCTCTCCTAAATCACGTACATGTATAGGGCCTATCATAATATCGAAAGCTAAATTTCATTTCTGTATACTCTTTCCTTTTTACTTGATTAAAAGCGATGGGAACAAAAAAGGTTAATGGGAATATTATTTTACCCTGCTCTAATTATTTACAAATGTGTATCTACGGCTTCCTAAAATCTAAATTTCTTTTCTTTTCCCCATGTCTGCATGTTATGGAAGTATATAATCCGCCCCTTTCAAAGAACAAGAATTAATGAAGCACCTCCTCAGGCCCCTGCACGATACGATTATTGATTTTTTCTCTCTCTCTCTCTCTCTCCCTATGTTACGGGGGTGGCAGGGGGGCCCACCCGCCAACCCTCCCGCGCAAAAGCTCTGACGTTTAATAGCAAATTCGAGATAAAGATAACGGTAGGCGGAAAGTACGGTTCGACGCCCGGACTGATTTTCAACTGACTTGTGTTTAGACGCAATGCTGCACTGCATGTAACAGGGTGACCATTTTAAGATAACTTTCATTTAGCATGAGAACGATTATGATTTGTTTTAAGTACATTAAGTTATAATAACATTCTGTAAATTGGGTTTAGAACGAGACAATGTCGTTTTATTATCTTGATTTATATATTTTTTTTCGTATTTTTAGAACGAGACATTATATACCGGTACACATGTTATCAATATGGGCCATAAAAATGCCTCGTTGTCACGTTTTAAAGTTATGCTTTATTTAGCATGATTTATGTAGAATATTGAACAATTATTGTAGAGGGCACCTTCCATGCACATCTGTGTGTACGGCCGTGAATATCATGAGATAATGAGGATGAGTATGACCGTGACTAAGAAGGATGGGACGGGTGGGATGAAATACGGGTCCACGTCCCCTGTGGATCGGGAATGAATAACATTTTTTTAATGATCAAAAGGGCCATAATTTATAATGGGTCCAGTCATGGAGAGTGCAATGGAATTATGGGGGGAGGGGGGTTCTGGGGTTGAGACAAACGTCCGAATTGGTGCATAAAATACAAATGAACAATGTCATCAATTAGGGGGAGGGTGTGCGGTCCTATCATACCACCCCGTCTCTTTCTCTCTCTCTCTCTATCTATCTCTCTCTCTCTCTCTTTCTTTTGCTTTTCTGTTCCTTTTCTGTTTTTCCCGACTAGAGAGCTCTAATTATATATTAACAAAATATATTTATTTTCGTATTTTTTAAATAAATAAAGTGGTATCAAAAAATTTCTTTGAAAAACATACTTAATGATGTTATCCCATATGCCTATAACATAACTAGTTTAGTATATATGATCATTATGTAATCTTTACAAGTACTTGTAGTTTTATTAAAATTAAAACATCGTTAATTTTTTTGTTGTTGTTATGTATTTTATGTTTGCATGGAAGAAAAAGAATAAAATAATTATATTTCATATCTTTAACCTCTTCGGTACAGAGTCTTCATTTGATCGTTTGGCTCGATAACTTTCCATACAAAACCCTAAAAAATATACCAGAAGCATGAATAGAAAGAGCAAGAATGTCTGCACACATCGTGTCCATTTTTGCTGCATGACCATATTGCATTTAATGCCAGAATTCTAAAAAGGAGAATAAGCTTAAAAATCTTTAAAATGGCAACACTTTGAGAGGTTCAAAGTCGCTGTGTTTTATATTCTGGCTATATTTCAGACTATTTAACAAGTAAAATTGTGTTTTATATTGTGGCTATATTTCAGACTATTTAACAAGTAAAATCGACTGAATATTTCAGGTTGTAGTCGATCCACAAGTGTTTAAAGAAGAAAATTTCTACTTTGATTTAAAAGGTAGAAAGTTGGTGTCAAGATTCAAAAAGGAAAAATTATATATAGATATGACAATTTAAAAAAAATACTATAATGATGTTATAATTATATAAATTGTGTTTAGAACGAGACAATGTCGTTGTATTATCTTGATTTATATATATTGCTTTTGTATTTTTAGAACGAGACATCATAAACCGGTACCCATGTTATCAATATGGGCCATAAAAATGCCTTGTTGTAACGTTTTAAAGTTATGCTTTATTTAGCATGATTTATGTAGAATATTGAACAATTATTGTAGAGGGCACCTTCCATGCACATCTGTGTGTACGGCCGTGAATATCATGAGATAATGAAGACGATTTAATAGTATGACCGTGACTGTGAAGGTCCATATTTTATTATTATAAAACATATATGGCCATGACGTTTTTTCTTTTTATTTTTGAGTTTTACCACCACCTTACATTCGCGAGAACTACTACGGAACGGAAAGGGACAATTCGGTGGTGAATTTTCCAATTTTCAAGATATTCATTTATTGCTTTTGTTTAGAATAACATATAAACAATTGTTAAAATTATAATTCATATAAATGACCTGAAAATAGAGTATAATTTATAATCTTATTCTATTTCAAAAGGGTCAAAGTTTAGAAAGTTCACAACGTAGGTAACACCCCAAACATTACTTATTAACAAACAGACGGGACTACGTCGAGACAACGTAGGTGCGTAGGCTCAACCTACGTTGATACAGCGTTTTGGTAGGGTATTCTATAGTTAAGCCCATTACTGTTTTGTCGGATTGCGTTAGGATCTGGTGTGATCTGATGTTGTGAATATGGATATTGTGATAGGAGATGATCAGGGGTGTCTTTGGATCGTAACATAAATTGGGACCTTGTCCAGGAGTCGGCAAACAAGCCAGTTTCTTGTCGAGGTAGTTGCATTCGTTTTGAGCCTTTCCGTATATTAACTATTGCTTTGTATTGCGGTTATACGACAATGCGTTGTGTCCGGTGTACGGTATAATGAGTGCATGTTCAGTGTGCATGTTCAGTGCGCGTGTATTATGCACGTGTGTGAGCGTTTCGTTGGATTCGTTGGCGACGGGTCACGCTCAATTTTTCAGAAATTTAGCCTTTGTTCAAGGCGCAGTGAATTTTGAATATTTTATTCGCTGCTTGGATTCCTATGCACTTTGGTGCTTGGTCATGGTTGTTTGGTGACTGCAGTTTTGTGGATTGGTCTATACTGTGTACAGTAGTACATCTAGCTAGTGATAGCTTGATTTCCTTTCTGGAATTCACCTTATTTGAAGGTGTTTGTTAGACTGATCGTTTGGTTTTGTAGTCCTTGGTATTTTTACTTTTTTTTTCAACCATGGATAGGGTACAGAATTTTGTTGACGGTCCCACACCCGAATTGTTGGGACAGTTGAAGAAGGCGGAGTTAGCTGAGGCTGCCAGTCTTCTCGGGCTTTCTATTGGTTCTTCACTTAGGAAGGATGAGGTTAAGGAGCGTATTCGCCAGTTTTTGGTCCAGACTGACATTTGGTCAGATCCCGTTGATCCTGATAAGGGGGAGGGTAATGCTTCTGAATCCTCTGTTGACTCTAGTGCATCTGAGCTAGGTCTTAAGACTCTTGAAGCTCAGTTGAAGTTGAAAGAACTTGAACTTCGTACAAGAGAGGTTGAGTTACAGATGAAGAGTTTGGATTTGAAGTCTAAGGAATTAGAGAGGAAGTGTGGTGATTCTCCAGTCAAGTTTGATGCTTGCAAATATGTTAGGCTGGTGCCCAAGTTTGATGAGGGCAAGGTAGAGGAGTTTTTCCAGCATTTTGAAAAGGTGGCAATCAATTTAGGCTGGGATAAATCAGTCTGGCCAACCTTAGTGCAGAGTGCTCTTTCTGGTAGGGCTCAGGAGGTGTATGCCTCACTGTCTGTTGAGGAGAGCTGTGATTATGATAGGCTGAAGAGTTCTATCCTTAGGGCCTATGAGCTTGTACCAGAAGCTCACAGGCAGGCTTTTCGCCACAGTAGGAAGAGAGAGGGAGAAACCTATGTTGATCTTGTTCGCAACAAGGTATTGCACTTTGATCGCTGGTTGTCATCCACTGGGGCAGATAGTTTTGAATCATTGAAAGAGTTGGCTTTACTCGAGGAACTCAAGCGTTGTATTGCTCCCGATTTGCGCCAGTATCTAGATGAACGGGAGGTAGTAGATGCTAGGAAGGCAGCTGTTATCTTAGATGAGTATGTGTTAACTCACAAGATCAATCCAGCCTCGAAAGGTAGTCAGGTTGTGAAGAAAGATTCTTTTAGGAAGGGTGAATCTCAAGGCAGTTCCAGTAGTGCCAAGAGTGCTTCTAAGCAAAAACCTGGTCCTGGTCCTTGTTTCTATTGTAAGCAAGAGGGGCATAGAATGTCAGAGTGCACTAAGCTCAAGAAGAAGAAAGAGAAAGAAGGTTTTGGTGATAGGAATGTGGTTCCTAATGCATTGGCCAGTGTTCATAGGGAAAATAGAGCAGAGTCTGTTGAGTACCAACCTTTTGTGACTGAAGGATTTGTGAGTTTGGCATGTGGTAGTGAAGAAGTTCCAGTGCGTATTCTTCGGGATACTGGGGCTACCCAGACTATTCTTTTGGCTGATGTGTTGCCTTTCTCTGATGAATCAGCTGTTCATTCAGATGTGTTTGTTAAAGGAATAGGTGGGGTAATTCAAGTGCCTCTACATAGTGTCAACTTGAAATCTGATATTGTTTCAGGTGAGGTGGTGGTGGGAGTTTCACCTACCCTACCAGTAGAGGAAGTATCGTTGCTGTTAGGTAATGATATCGCAGGTGAAAAGGTTGTGCCACATCCAGTTAAATCGAACATTCCTGTGTCTGATGAGGAAACTGAGAAGTTGGTTAAGGAAATGCCAGATGTGTTTTCTTCTTGTGTCTTGACTAGGTCGATGGCTTCTAAGTTAGAAGAGGAAAGAAAGAAATCAGAGCAGGCTTTGAACGAGACTAGTTCGGATTTTGTTGGCTTGGAAGACAGTTTTTTCTGTCGATTGGACGATAACAGTGTGTTCTGTCAGGTAGATGATGGTAAATCGTCTGAAAGGAGTAGTGAAGTTCATCAGACTGATGAAACTGAAGTAGGTTTGAATAAGGAATCTTTGATAGATGCTCAAGGTAAGGATCCTGAGTTGATAGGAATTAGGGAGAGTGCTTTGTCTGAAGAAGAAGCTGTGAATGAAAGTGTTTGCTTCTACAGGAAGGGAGATATTTTGATGAGGAAATGGAGACCTCCAGATTCAGCACTTGAAGAAGATTGGAGGGTAATCCATCAGGTTGTGGTGCCTCAGGGTTTTCGTAGGCAAATATTGCGAGTTTCACATGAAACCAGCCTTGGTGGACACCTTGGTGTCAACAAGACAGTTCAGAGAATTCTGAAACATTTCTTTTGGCCAGGGTTGAGACGTGATGTTCGTGAGCTTTGCAGGGCATGTCATACATGCCAAGTTGTTGGTAAACCGAACCAGAAGATTCCCCCGCACCTTTACGGCCAATCCCGGCGTTTGATGAGCCTTTTTCAACAATTATTGTTGATTGTGTAGGTCCACTGCCCAAGACAAAGGCTGGACATGAGTATCTCTTGACTATGATGTGTGCTGCGACCAGATTCCCTGAGGCAGTGCCACTCCGTAGAATTACAGCTCAGAATGTTAGTAAAGCACTTGTGAAGTTCTTTTCCTTGGTAGGATTGCCTAAGATTATTCAGAGCGATCAAGGCTCTAATTTCACTTCAAAGTTGTTCAGACAAGTGATGTCACAGTTGGGCATTGAATGTATTAATTCAAGTGCCTATCATCCTGAGAGCCAAGGTGCGTTGGAGAGGTTCCATCAGACCTTGAAAAACATGATTAGGACTTATTGTTTTCAGTGTGAGAAAGAATGGGATGAGGGTGTACCCATGCTCTTGTTTGCTGTTCGTGAGTCGGTACAAGACTCACTTGGATTCAGTCCATTCGAGTTGGTGTTTGGCCACACAGTACGTGGGCCATTGAAGGTCTTGAAGGACAAGATGCTCGAGTCTGACGAGAAGTGTGGACTACTTGATTATGTTTCTAGGTTCAGAGAAAGATTGATTTGTTCTCGAGAACTTGCCACGCAGCACATGAAGGCTGCACAAGCAGACATGAAGAAGGTGTTTGATCGCAAAGCTAAGGAGAGAAGCTTTGAACCGGGTTCGAAGGTATTGGTATTGTTGCCTATTCCAGGCAATTGCCTACAGGCTCGGTACTCTGGTCCATACCTTGTGGATAAGAAAGTCAGTGATGTGAATTACGTTATTTGCACTCCTGATCGGAGACGACAGAAACGTCTTTGTCACATTAACATGCTCAAAGAGTATGTGGAAGGCAATAAAGATGGCATAGAGAAACATGTTGCAAGTGTTGGTGTTGCTTGTTGCCAGAGCGATAGTGTCGACATTGATGTGCAGAAGGAAGTTGATCTCAGCTTGCCTGAATTAAGGCTTGAGAATTCTGAGATACTTGGAAATCTTGGTGAAAGGTTGAGTTATCTTCCAGCCAGTGAGAGAGATTCGTTGCAAGAGATTGTCTGTGAATATAGCCACCTGTTTGGTGATGTTCCTGGTAAAACCACTCTCATAGAGCATGACGTTGATGTGGGGGAGTCTCCTCCAGTTAAACAGCATCCATATAGGGTGAATCCTTCAAAGATGGAGATTCTTAGGAAGGAAGTTGAATACATGAAGGTCAATGACATTATTGAACCTAGTAACAGTCAGTGGAGTTCTCCTTGTGTGTTGGTACCAAAGAAAGATGGTACATATAGGTTTTGCACTGATTATAGGGTTTTGAATTCCAAGTCCAAATCAGATTCATACCCAATACCACGCATTGATGACCTGATAGACCGAATAGGGAGTGCCAAATTTGTGTCAAAGTTCGACTTGCTAAAAGGGTACTGGCAAGTGCCCCTGTCGCCGAGGGCGAGAGAGCTGTCTGCATTCGTTACGCCAGAAGGTCTCTACCAATACAAAGTCATGCCATTTGGCATGAAGAACTCTCCTGCCACTTTTCAACGGCTGATGAATGCTGTGATTTCTGAACTAGAAGGATGTCAGGCTTACCTTGATGACATTGTTGTGTACAGCGACACTTGGGAAGAGCATCTTCAACGCATAAGGTCTCTCTTCGATCGTCTCTCCAAGGCAAACCTAACTGTTAATCTGAAGAAGTCAGAATTTGCTCATGCTCAGGTATCATTCCTAGGCCATGTCGTTGGGCTTGGGACTGTTCGTCCACTTGATGCCAAGGTGGAAGCCATTCTGAACTTTCCTGTTCCAGAAGACAAGCGAGCCCTACGCCGCTTTCTTGGGATGTCTGGATTCTACCGGAAGTTCTGCAAGAACTTTTCTGATGTCGCTGCTCCCCTTACGAATCTGCTGCGGAAGGATGTGCCATATGCTTGGACTACAACATGCGAGATCGCGTTTGAACGACTGAAGGCGACACTTGCTAGTGAACCTGTCTTAGCGGCACCAGATTTCGCGAGAGCATTCATTCTCGAAGTGGACGCGAGTGACATTGGAGCAGGAGGTGTGCTCATCCAAGAGGATGATTCTGGTGTGGAGCGACCCGTTTGCTATATGTCAAAGAAACTGAATCCACATCAAGCGAGATATAGCACCATTGAAAAGGAAACTTTAGCACTAATACTGTGTCTTCAACACTTTGATGTGTATGTGTCCAACCATCGGTTTCCAGTGTTGGTCAGAACAGACCACAATCCCCTCACATTTCTCAGCAGGATGAAGAATAAGAACAGTAGGCTGATGAGATGGGCATTGATGCTTCAAGAGCATAATTTGAAGATAGAACACATCCGGGGAAAAGACAATGTTATCGCCGATACACTTTCCCGTGGGTAGACTGTTGAAATTTTGACCGGTGATGGTTGAACTTGAACTTGAACTTTCAAAATCATCAAACTTATAAATGTTGCCCAGAATTAGTTTAAATTGTCGATTCGAACTTCTAACTTCATGTGTTATTTGGCTCACAATACAGTAATGCTCAATTTATATTGTCACTAGTCACATGGGGGCTTGTTTTGAGTTTGTGATGTAATTTGGCATTAAAACAGATCTTTTTGAAAGAAATTTGATACATGATAGCAAAATTGTTCAGAAATTGTACCAAAACGATACATTGAGCAATCATTATACATGTAAAGCTTTTATTTCTTGATAAATTTCATTTTTGAGGAGAATGTCTATTCTGCTTAAATGACACTGTATATTTTTTATGAGTGAAAACGTCATAAAAGAGTGACAATTTTGATAGAGCATAATGTAACGCAGTATCGAATGTAATATTGTTTTTAGGAGTCATTATCGTTGGTTCTAGAGGAGGCATGTTTTTTTTAACATGAATTACCTGTGTTAAAAAGAAACAAATGATAGATTGTTATTGAAAACTGAGTTTTATGTCAAACATTCATGACATCCAAGTTTCGTCATGTTGATATTTGAAACCTTGAAACATTGAAAGTATTTAGACATGAATAATATTGTATTCATATTAAGGATACTACAGGTAATGCATGTACATGTATTTTGTTCGAATAGTTGATGACTTAACTGGTAAAACATGATGGTTGACCGCGTATGGTATTTTCATTGTACATGTATCTTAGTGAACCAATTATTTGTTTGTAAAAGTATAGTTAGGTCACAGGATTAGTGTACAGTACACATATTAGCATATTAACATTCTGGAGGCATGATTGATTTTTGATGCAGTAATCAAACAAAAGGAATGTGTAAACATTTATTAATCAAAGACAGACGGTTATTTGAGGTACATTAGGCAAAATAGCTCTTTTTGCAGTTTTGGTGATTTTATGACATTGTTACCTCGAAAACCAAATTTCGTAGTTGTAAGCTACCTAGTGTTTCACGAAAGTTCTTTTATCACTTTCGTTCTTAAAGGGTGGAGGTGTGATGCGCCTGCGTGCGCCTTGATCGAAAACTAGTGATTAAATGGTTCGCGGCTAGAGACTTTGACACATACACGATGGCCTCCTAAGTTCATTACTGTTTTGTCGGATTGCGTTGGGATCTGGTGTGATCTGATGTTGTGAATATGGATATTGTGATAGGAGATGTTCAGGGGTGTCTTTGGCCCGTAACAATGGATAAATATAATTAAATTTATTTTACAATATAAAGTACGCCTTGAGCGTATATATATTTTACAATATAAAGTGCGCCTTGAGCACTCCACAGAGTGGATTTGGCGCTATATAAGTTACATTTAATATTATTATCATTATAACATTATGTCTTTTAGTGCACTTGGAACATGATCAGGACGAAAACATTTTGATTTTTAAAGCTTGTAAAACAGGAGGTTATCCTTCTAAACTGTCAAATATAGATTTATAGAAAAGCAAGTATGGTCTCGCCATGTATGCGTTTTGAAATTACCTTAAAGGAGAATTAAGCCCTGATTACAAATTTACTTATATTGGAAGGTGTAATATATTCCTACTTATTGGCCTAAATCATTTTCTAATAAGATATCAGAAAAGGGTATAAATAAAGATATTCCAACACCCGGTATCGTCTCCTACTCTTTTACATGGGGTCTGCCATTTTCTTGCTGATTTGGAGTTGTACATGAACCATTGAGAAATGTTCAAGTCAGGAAGATATTTTGAATCCAAATCCTAAATTGATTTTCTTCATTACCTAAAATCCCATATGTGACGGAAAATATAAAGCGTGTGTTTACATGTATTATAAAAATTAAATCTTTATAATGATACTTTTAAATTGTCTGGCTTTGCTTAACAAAAATCTATTTTCTTGGGTTTGCCAAACAGAGCAGAACATAATATATGCAGCATGCATTCTGACTTTTCAAGTCCATTATCCGAAAGCAGGTGAATGCATAGTTTGCCGCTATAGATGCTCAGGGAAGAAGCATCCATAAAATTTGAATTAATTTGCTCCGTCCCATACGTCCAGTATCGAGAAAATAGATTTCTATTAAGCGAATATCGATTTTCAACAGAAATATATATAAGGAAATCTTCAGTTTAAAAATAAATTGACATATTTATTCTATGTTTTTAATCTCAAATAGGTTTTTAATTTTGAAAAAGGCAATTGAGCATTTGGATTAAGAAAATCTTCTTGTACACATAAACACAATCTACAATCTAATATACATCCAAAGGTCTGTAGGGTGTTGTGGTGCAACTTGAAGCAGGAAAAGGAGGGCATTATTAAATACACAAATATCTAAAGAATGGTCACATCGGGCAGATCATTGCTGGTGATTTGGGCTCTGTAGTCTGGAAATGAGATGTTTTGTTAATAAATGAATTCATGGGTAGTAAAGAAAAAAAGCAGCGCTCTTTTAATGTATTCTTTAACTTTCATATTTTATAATTATATCAGTTACTTACAATGCATATTCAAATAGAATACTAGGATTACAAAAAAAAAATGTTTTCAAACAAATTGACTGAAATTTGTTTTATCTACCTGAAACATTTTATTTACCCCTCCCCCCAAAAAACAAAAATAATAATGATATTGTCTTTGTTGCTGTTTTGAATTTTCAGAATGGATAAGATGAATATTAAATTTGTTATAAAGACTATTAAATTTGTTATAAAGACTATTAAATTTGTTATAAAGACTATTAAATTTGTTATAAAGACTATTAAAATTGATTTTATTTTCTTTTTAGTTTTAGATTGATTGTTGTAGGGTGTTGCAAAAATGACATGCACAAAACGTGCTGATAAAACCAATCATGTCAACTGATACTGCTTACCTTTTCAAATTGAAGTTATGTACATCAACTAAGGCATAAAAATCCAGATGCAAAGAATTAGCAGAAGATGCCATAGCTCTATATCTGTAAACCTGAGATTGAAAAGGAAATTTACCTGTTATGATAGCAAATATATTCAGTAAACTAATTCAAAATTTCACAAAAATAAAATATGTTCAGCAGAATCAAAGTGTAATTTCGTTAGTGTTCAAGTTGTAGGTCCAAGCTATTTTGTCCCAAACCTTACCAACCACGTTACAGTTTTTAGAATATCTGATGATTTTAAGCAGTACCGCACTTTGGTTAAGATCAAATATCAAGTGAACTAATATTAATGATGTTAGTTCATGTTTATTAGATCATAATGTAACATAGGGGACATCAAAATGGCAAAATACCTTGGACCTGTATATTTATTATTTAAATATTATTATCAGAAGTTTATTATTCATGTCATCGACACATCGGCCAATATGAACCTTTTGTTTATAGGGATTGATTTAAATCTAGATTCCAAAAAAGCAGGTCAGTGAAGTGGAAGAAAATCTGATGAAAGATGAAAATTAAAATATTTTCAAAATCAATAAAAATCTGTGACTGTGATCCCTTATGACATGTATGATATGCATCAAACTTTCCCTTGAATATGATCACAAAATGATTGAAGAAGAAAAAAAAAATCCCCTTTGGAGAACTGAAGCGATAGAGCTGTCTTTATATGTGTAATACATCATTTGAGCAATTTGCATAATTTGCATAGATCCAAAATAGCTGCCATTTGGCAAAACTTAAACCTTACCTTCGAAGGACATGTCCGATACTGATTTATGATACAGCTATCTAGGAGTTCTGATGCGCGTAGAATCCATGTATAATGTTATTTTTGCAATTTAATGTCAGGTTAAGGTACTAAAGATGAGGTTAAGGTCAAATTAGTCAAATTAAGGTCAAAATTTTGTTCTATACTGTATAGGCAGAACCAAAATATTAAGATGTAGAATAAGTATTCACCTTTTTAACAATTCTACGCAAAATGAAATGAAAAGTTTTATTCAGATACGTCTGATTCTAATTTTAGAAGTACAGACAAAACTAGCAATTTTCCTTTTTGCGTCTTTCCCGCATCTTTATGCGCCATAGCAGGTCCAGTGTACATGATGCAAGTGAATGGGTTATGGGGTATTGAATAAATAAAAAACCTTATATATTCAATTTTCGGGTCATTATCAGTCGGAAAGATCTTTTCTAGGTTCATAAAATGTCAAGTCGACTATATTCAACAGCTGGTGTTATACATGTATAAATATTGTAATGGCTGCTCAAAGTGAGCACGTATGTTTGTGCCGCTCATTTTGAGAGCGGGGCCATTTTGAAAGGATCCGCGGGGTAACTCGGCACTACGCTCGGGATATTTCGGACTCGGCGCAAAATTAAGGTAGCCAAGAGAGCTGAATTGATCGCAAATACTTGTCTGAATTTCTGCACTGATTGAACTTTAAAAACAACATTTTATGATATAACTTTATTAGAATGTGTAAAATAGTTACCGAAGAGATAATAAAAAAAAAATTATGAGGTGAAATTCTAAAAACCATGAAAAGTAAGGCTATAAACGTCTAGTGTGAAGCGTGCCCTTCGTTGCACGCGATGCCACTTCTCTCCGAGTTCCGGGCTACCCCGACTCCTATTATGTAAGGGTACCGGTGAGTGAAATATCAGGGGTGTTCTAACGTTTGAAATAGGCAAGGAGTGCTGATGTTTTTGTATGAGAAATGTGCATGAAATATTAAAACAGATTATTGTACCGATATACAACTTAAAGACCATAAACACGGTACGCTGATAGACATTACTTCCGGTAGAAATCTATAAGAAATAGTTTAAAAAGATACAATTTTATAATAAAACTATGCTTTGATATATATGAATAACTTGTGCTATAATTTGAATTTTTTTCGAGTGGAAGCTGGAAAATTAACATGTGAATGCATTGAATGTATGTTAACATAGGCTACTTCGACCTGACATTCATTCGACTGATTTTATCTCCTCAAACGTAAGATCTAAAACAATTATTTAGGGGAAAACTTTAAATCATCCGGAAAGCAATCAAGCATGCGTCCCCCGTTAAGAAATTTCGTCGCTCATGAAGAGCCTACTGTTATGTAATTAACAAACATACGTGTCTCTGATAGAATGTTATATTTGTTTGAATATTTAGGCACTTTAGATTTCGTAAATTGTGTTTGATTTAATTTGAACCAAATACAAGGGTAAATAACAACAGAGTAGTATTTTTTTCAGATTAAGTGCATCGAGGTAAATAGCAACAAAGCAGGACTTTTTCAAATCAGGTGCATCGGGGTGAAGAGCAACAGAGTAGTAATGTTTAAATCAAGTACATCGGGGTGAATATCAACAGAGTAGTAATTTGTTAATCACGTACATCGAGGTGAATAGCAACAGAGTAGTAATGTTTAATTTAAAGTAGAACTTTAATGATTTTAAATATTGGCTTAATACTTATTATTGCATAGATGGCATAAATTAAACAAGGTTATCCAAATTCAACGCTTGGAAACATTGGAAGTAATGATTATTATCAATTATAAAACGGTAAAATACAGCCCCCGATATAGCAGCTGAAGAGCTCCTGGAACGCTGCTGAGATATGTGACGACACACCATGGACCAGTCCTGTCTAAGCAGACGATGTCCCATAACATCTTACACATTTTTCAGAGCCTATTTTGTCATCTCCTCTTCACTTATTTCTCTTCCTTCACTAGCGTCAGTCTTAATGTTAGTCTGTTGCCTCACTCTTAACTTCGTGTATGGTATTATTTTGATGAAAAATGCAGCGTTAAAAAAATAAAGGAATCAGTCACTTGTAAACAACATAAGACGCCATTGTATTTTCAGCTGGTATTTTCAGCTTGCAACGGGGCATGTTCGGCGTTTCAAGAGGGAACGAATACCATCCTGCTATTATTCGGAGGGCTTTTAAATTTGAAAGTGGGGTTTATTTCACTGATCATTGACCCTTCTCCTGTGTATTTACAATCAAACGGTTGTAGCTATCAGAATCAGTTTCACTTTCCCTTTATAATGGTGTGAAATAAGGTCATGTTTAAATACACCAAACTCTTTATAATTTGATAAATAATTGCATTGCAATTACGTTCATTCATTATAGGACGTCGTCTGCTTAAGCAGGATCGATCCCGAGTGTGACGACATCAAAACATCGCTATATTTCTGGCGAATCCTCGGATATTCCAGATGCTGAGAAGAGTTTTTATTTGTGTTGTTTTTATAATCATCAGATACGCAGTTGACATAAAACTTATACGATTGTCATCTGTAAGCTTCCCAGTTTCTAGTGATACATTAATTGCCATATTTGTGATTTTCTTTGAATATCTACTTTAAAGACCCTGAAAGGAGTGAATACAACCATACATGCATAGAAAGCTGCTGGTTCATAGAATACAAATATACAAAAATATATGATATATATCCTTCCATTATATCGAAAAACTGAAATTAAAATCAAAACTGACCGCCCCTCCCAAATCCGTCGGGATCGACCAGCCCCACATTGCCTGGAAATGATGACGTCATACTGTGTAGAAAGAGCAGTGTCGCAATCACACTTCCTGTTTTCCCCACCGGTATACTGTGTGACTACTGAAGTTTGTTGTTATAAGTTCGGAGAAGTTGTTTGCATTTTTGTTTTTAGAAATAGTTACAGGGATGGCTGCCTCAGTTGTCAGGGAAGAAGGTGAACCTGATCAAGACGACTTGGTTATGGAATTTGAAACTGAAAGTGTTGAAATTGACAGTGAAAATGACAGTGTCAGTCAGCGACAGCCAGAGCAGTCGTAGTAGCGATACATACGACAGCCAGAGCAGTCGTAGTAGCGATACATACGACAGCGAGGCCAGTACTGCGGAGAACACCGGCGTCTCGTCGAATGGGTTTACGAGCCCTTACCCCGTGGTGTGACTGTGAGCCTGGGCAAAATATTGGCGATTGCAGGGCCAGCCCACGAAAATCGACTGCATGAAAATGTCGATGATTGGTAAGACTTATTGTCCATTTTTTGTGCATTCTATTCTAGCCTATTTCAAAATTTCATTTTTAGAAATATAAGAAAGACTCACTCAGTCCTGACTGACAATCAGAGTTAGTTAGAACAGAAGTTGTTGTATTGTAGCCTTCAAAGTTCAACTCGCAAGTCATTCAATATTTTTGCTTCAGTTTCACTGCACTGTAATCACTAATAAAGTTGGCTATATTAGCTAATATGCCCAGTAATCCTTATTGGCATACGAGTGGAGGTATAAAGCCTTAGTTTAGTGCACGCTTTGCCGTCAGTGGTCTAGATGTGTGGTTAGAGTATTTTAATTCTGAACTGCACTGACGTAAGGGCACGGGTTCGATTCCCGCTCTTCTTGGCTGATATTTTTTCGGCTATGAATTGTTCATGACAGCGTTTATTCCATTGTAACAAATTCAACAATTCAAAATTTAAAAAAGTAGAAATCAAAAATAAAGATAAAGAAAAATAAATTTAAAAATAAGATAAATTAAATTTTACTATAGCAAACGTTGATTATAATTTTGGAAATGATTCCCTGAATCTGACCCTACTGACAATGACCAACTTTGTTCAGTTGGATTTATGAATCATTTAAAAAAAAATTATAAATGAATTGTAATAAATTATTGGTTTCGACACACGAAATATCAAATCTTACCAAAAATTGTTTTTGTTTTGTTTTGATTTACAGGAAGTACAGGAAAGTGGTGAGGTGGTGCTGGAGCTGGGTTGGCAAAGATGTAAGGGTGCAACTGCCTGCATGCATCCACACTACAATTATGGAAGCATATCCAGATGGAGGGGATCGATACAAAGGCACCATCCTACGTCGATTAAGATAAGGATAATCGCCAGAGCAAAAACTAGTTTAGCTTGCTTATCAATGAATGAACTGGATTATTTATTTTAGCAGACATTTCCTCCTGAAAACTTGAGCCACAATATGATGTGTAATGTTATCAGCATTATATTTTCTGAAACTAGTACAGTCAAACCTGCTTTAGCGACCACCTGTATAGAAAGGCCACCTGCTCATAAAGACCACTTTTCTTGTCTCCCTTGAGTGGTCTTTACAGACAGGTTTCACTGTACATGTATGTGATTGACTGATCGCATAAAGTCATTGCAATTTTGAATGGAATTGTTTTCATTCACATATTCTGTACATGAGCGCAAAAATGGAGACATTTGGAAGTAATGATTGTTCTATAAATAGGTTTAGCTCATCATAGGAAAGATTATTGATGAAAAATGTCCATCTGTGACACTACTGATGTATACTGATAGTGAAGTCTACAAAAGTAACTAACATTTAATCAAGAAAAAAAGTCTGGGCACAGGTATATGAATTTGATGCTTATTGTACATGTTTGAATTTCAACCTGAGTATAACACAATTATATTCAACATCTAAAAGTAATTTCTTGATCAGCCAAACATGTGAACTTTGCATGTGAGGAAGAATGTTTGAATCTACATGTATATAAACTAGCAAGCCTAAAAAGAAATTGTCATGTCTCCTCTTTATGTGTACCCTGTAATACCAGTTGTTTTAATGTTACAAGACAGGCATTATTTTTAGAAGTTTGAGCATAGGTAAAGAGATGTTGTGTATATATATTTTTTTATAATTTGAACTTGAGAAAATTGTAGAGTGAACATCGTGAGTGGAAAGAGCAAGAGAAATGGAAAGGTTGAGAAAGG
Source organism: Heliocidaris erythrogramma (assembly GCA_025617745.1). Lineage (NCBI taxonomy): Eukaryota > Metazoa > Echinodermata > Echinoidea > Camarodonta > Echinometridae > Heliocidaris > Heliocidaris erythrogramma. The sequence continues at coordinate 24,045,049 of CM046871.1, read as the reverse complement.
GAGATACAGTTGTAGAAATAGAAAGGGCAATTGGTAGAAAGAGACAGGGGTAGAGAAAGATAAAAGTTTGGAGACAACAAAGATACAGAGAGTAAGATAAGGAATTTTCTGATGGTAAAATTGGGTGTGTATGATTAATATTACTCATAATAAAATCAAAGCAATCAATTTCTTTTCACAGAATTCCCGCCTTCCAAATTGAAAAGGCAATTGTCTACTTAAACTTGACCAATATACAAAATACATGTACAGTTGAATCTGCACAATTCAAATCTCTCGGGAGCACAGAAATCAGTTCGACTTGGAAGAAATTGGACTTGGGAAATGTAAATAACACATTTTACATATTCTGCTCTGAAAAAAAATGCTTCGAATATGGAGATTATTTGACTTACGGAATGTTGACTTATGCAGACTCTAATATCACAATAAAAAATACATTTGGGGAAAAAATACAACATATAATTATCTGTCTAGAAACAGATTTCTGTGGACCAACGAGATATGACCCAGGAAAGTGAAATGTTCCTTCTGTTTCTCTCCCTCACTTCCCATCTTGCTCTCTTTCTCCCTCTTCCACCCTAACTTTCCTTCTGTCTATCCCATTTCTCTTTCTCCCCTCTTCCACCCTGGCCCTCTCTTCCTATTTCTTTCTCCCTCTTCCACCTTCCCCTCCCATTTCTCTTTCTCCCTCTTCCTGCCTCTATCTCCCCCATTCATCTTTCTCCTTCCTAGTTTCCCACTGCTTTATCTCTCTTTCTTTCTCTATCTCTTGTTTCACATCAATTTCCATCCTAAAGATAAGCTTTCTACTAGACATAGAAAAAGAAACGCACATACAGTGTAATTCTTTTGGGTGTCCATTCCTGATTTTTCCTCTTTACTCAAACTATTGTTACATTGATAGAATTTAAAAAAATCACTGTACTTTTCTGGATAGCTAAGTAACCTGAGATTTCTCTTCAAATGTGAGTTTCAGAACCCACACATTTCACTGTTTTATAACCTAGTTATGTATCAGAAGTCTGATTTATCAAAGTAAAAAAAATGGTACTAAATAAACATTCTATAATCACATCGTAAAATATCTAGACACTTTTCATAGTTCAAATGTTGCAGAAATTCTTTATCAGGCAAATTTTTTTCAAAAAATATCAAGTACAAGTACATGTATTTACCTGATCAACTTATTTTTTGTGATGCTAGCATGCACGAAGTTCTCAAGTTACTAGTACTCTACACTCACCTGCTTTGTTTACTTGCATAATTATAAATGATCCAATGCGTAATGATAGAAAAGTCTTAGGGTCTATGAAAAACATATATTATTCTGAAAGAAAATCTTGTTCAATGAGTTATCATCTACATGTATTGATGGTGATGTGTTCACATTCAAAATGGTGTTCCTCAAAAGCCTGGACAGCTTTATCCTTGTTGGGGTGCTGATACGACGCACTTCGAGATGGTTTGGGCTGCAGCTCTTCCATGTCATCTCTGATCTGTTGCTTGTTCTCCACCAGATCTAGAACAACTCTCATTAGAGCTATCACATAATCTGCAAGATATGATAAAATACAAAACTATAGCTTGAAACTTATTCCACAGATGCCAACGTTTTTACCAAAAGAAAAAAAAAGAGAGGATAGGAAAAAAAAAGAATGCCAAGCACACTATGTATTCTCATGGTTGTGGGTGAACAATCTTCATATAATGTCAATGGCATGCACATGGTCTGTGCTGGATAGCTAACTAGCGCACTGACCATAGCTCAATACATACTTCTTCCTGTTGAGCGACCGTAATCAACAAGTTGATTCCGGTCGCAATTGTTCACCCACAATCATGAGAATACCTAGTGTGCCAATTATTGCTTGCTATTCAATGATTTTGGAAGGTTTGTGGAAGTTTAAATATTTCTTTGTGATTTCACAGATTATTTTAATTTCCATTGTATTATATACATAATTTCATGACCCTATGTGGTATTATCATATTTCATTATTTTAATATTAATCGTATTGGTTGGCATCCCTGTGATTCAGAGGGTATACAACAAATATACAGTTGTATGTACATTATTGTGCTGTCTACTAAAAACATTCCAGTGTGCATGATTTCTATATAAAAAGTTTTGTATTTTTTTCTACTAAAGAGTGGGGGGGGGGGGGGAATTTCAAGCTGCAAGTTATGCTTCATTTTACAATGACTTGAATATGAAAAGCCACAAAACAGACAGAAATGCACTGCCTTTTCAGTAGAGCAAATACATGTACTCCTAATTCAAAGCATATTTTTGCCTCTTTGAAGTAATAAATTAGGTTCAAAGCTTGAGGAAACTTTGTGCATTCCATCTGGCAATCTGTATTCAAGTTATCAAAGTTATTCGTAACTAATAAATAAATTTATGACTAATTGGTCATAATGTCATTACTATTAGCTGGAATTTTAAAGAAATCTTAAAAGATTTATATGCCAGAGCATATTATGGCTAAAAAATGAAAATTTTCACTGGACACACAGCCACTTACCATATGTGCAAGCAGTGAGGACTCTCTCCACAGTATAACCTCCTTCCTTAGAGCGTGGATACTTCATCTTGTACACTGGATTCCCTTCACTGGTAGCTTGTGATCTATCTCAGTTCTCATTCCAATGGGCACATGTCCTGACCCTCCAGGAACATCCTCTCCTATCATATTTAGACATTTAAATAGGAACAAATATGAAATTAATATTGACCAAAAATTAGGTGGAGACAACATAGTCAGTGGAACAACCAACGGTACGGAAATGACAGAGAATAAAGCTTTTTTGCTCTAAGCCATAGGCCTATGACATTAACATGATGTGACAGCCAGGCACTCTGTCTGCAGTGCACGTATCACACAACAAAAGTAAAAGTACAAAACACATCACAGTAACAATAACATGTCATTAGGCCTATATAAGCAGAACAGAGACTAATTGTCCTAATTACATTTTGAATATCTGGTCGATAATTTCACAGGAACAATATCAACTCCCAATATGAGGGAATTGCAACTTGATATTTAAAACCCAAACTTTATAATAGATCGCCATGAATGATGGATGTAAACCAATGCCAGAGGCAGAGCTGGCGGCAAGGCGCGACGCTCAGTACAGCCAGTCGGCCCTGTCCCCGACCGCTACTCACAGCAACCTCGATCTCAAAGCAAGAACAGCATAGAGTAGGTGGTGCAGACGCGGGGGCAGACGCACGGTCTGCGAATTTATTTCAGTCAGAATTCGGCATTAATATCATGTTTCTATTATTTCTATCACAGCGTGAAGTGAATTTAAATAGTGAACATCCTTTTACTAAAGAAATGCGTTTAAAAACAAACTAGAACTAGATTTATTACCTATTTTGATAGTATAAAAATACAATAGATTACATACCGTACTTGCATGCAGACTGGGGAGAGCGAGAATTCTACACAATGTGACGTCATCACTAGCTCACGGAATCCGGACTCGAAAAACAAATTTCTCCGGTGGCCATTTACCAAGCCCCCGCTTTAAAGATTTCTGATGTTGTTACTCCTTTCACAGTCATTGACATCTCAATCGGTTTGTATTTTGTTGTTCCATAAGTCGAATGCTCGACATTGATATATAATTTGTCTTATTTATTTTCTGCTCCGGCCGGGGTCTTTAAGTACATTGGGGTATATATATATTAACAGAGTAGTAAACAAGTATATCGGTGTGAATAGCAACAGAGTAGTAATGTTTAAATCAAATTCATCGGGTAAATATTGACAGAGAAGTAATTTGTTAATCAAGTACATCGAGGTGAATAGCAACAGAGTAGTAATTTTAAAATCAAGTACATCGGGATAAATAGCAACAGAGTAGTATTTTTTTAATCCAGTGCATCCGTGCATCGGTGTGAATAGCCACTGAGTAATAAGTTTTGAATCTAGTTTACGTATATCTGGGTGAATAGCAATAAAGTAGCAATGTTTTAATCAAGTTTAGGAAAAATGAGAATTTAGTAAGGTGATGAAATATTATTATTGGTATGATGTTAAGATAAAACCTAAGATTAAAACTACAGTTTACGACTAAGTTAAGCTACGAATTTTGATGCCGACAATAAATAAAAATACCATACCAAAAGTAATTCCCTTTTCCCGTTTTTTATTATGATATTAGCACTGAAGCTTGACAACGCAGTGTCAGTGACGGTGATAATAAAATATTGCACAAATGAAATACCAGAACGGTAAATGAATTGATATGTCAATAGATTTAACTTTTACATAGAAATAAAAAATGATACTAGACAGATATGACTAAAAGTCCACGAAAAATTGCTTCGGTTAATTTAGAATTCAGAGTTCAATTAAAGTTCAGAGTCTAAAAATGGCTGGCTGTAACTTACGACTGGCGTAGCGAGCTCATGAAGACTTGTACGTGACGATTGTCGGAGACGAAAGGGGCTCGCGAAATGGTCGCTCGGAGACTTGATGTAAAGACCGCTGATCGGGACTAAAGAGTTGCAGGTCCACGATGTTGAATAGAATTAATAGGGACTTTTAGAAGCAGTGGACTAGTACTTCGTCCCAGACGACTAATTCGCGCATGTCAACGTCGTCGACTGCCCATGTTGACTACAGTTCTGATCATTTTAGATTTCACTCGACGTGTACGTACCGTCGACGTCAACCGGAAGTACACACTCAACGGATGAGCATAATAGTTGAGCTGTTCTGATGACGTCATATACGTGAACCTCGTCGAAGATTTCGGAGCACCGCAAAAACGAAGTGAACACGTTCTCGATTTTGCAAGTCAGGGAGGAGGACAGGGAGAGGGCGAGTGGCGCATGCACAGTGGCGTAGAATGATGTCCTTGCGTACCAGTCGACTAAGTGGACGTGCAATTTTAAAAGTCCCTAATAGCTGCAGGTCCGCGGGGTGGTGAGTTGCCCGAAAATGGACTGAGAGATGAGACGTTCTGAGAGCCAGTGAGTCGGGACTCGGAACTGAAGAATAGCATGAGTTCAGAAGACGTGACGAAGCAGTGAGTCGTTGGCCGTCGATGAGGAACAAAATCACGCTGATGATGAGGAGCTTGTAACTAGCTACGGCCACCAGACGGATCAGTCTTGAAGGTAGACTGAAACTACTGCCGAAGGTAAACCACAACCAGAGAAGCTTGAAAAGATGAAGTGAGAATAGTTGACTCGACCAGAAGATGACAGGAGATTCTGGTTTGACCGTAGAAATGGGAGATGAGATCATGAGAAGAAAGTTGAAGATCCGACCACATGATGGACGGGAGATGATGCCTCGACCTGTCGACCGTGAAATGAAGGGGAGTAAATTGATGACTCTACCGCGATGAAATGGGAGGTGATGCCTCTACCGTATAGTTAGTGCGGGAGTGAAGGCAAAAATCAAGATGCAAAACGCGAGGTGAAAAAGGCGCACCGGCGAGAGAATAATCCAACGCTGATTGGTTGACCGCAGTGAAATAAGGAGATCGACGATTGGCACACAATCGCGTAAAATTGGACATGATATAAACAGATTAATAATTGGTCAAAATTCCCGAGACAAGAAAAACATGAATAAACATAGCTTGTCTTAGACATGACGTAATGGAAAGTGACGGTAGGTTGAAAAACAAGTTCAAACTAGTTTACATATACAAATCTGAAAAGTGAACTTGCATAAAACAAAATGGTAGTCATTTTGGATATTTTTATAAAACGTAAGTCGCTACACAAGTAAATCGAGGTGAATAGCAAAAAGTAGGACTTATTAACTTTTTCAGTGCCGATATCACATACATGTGACATACAGACTTGTCATTTTCATTCACCAATTGTCTGACCACAGGAGAGGTATTTGGTGGTCAATGTATATCAAAATTTTGAGCATAAATTAAGCATGCTAAATATATGATTATAATTATATCTTTTTTTTTTTTAAAGATATTACCTTTATCAACATTAAACAATAGTAAACAAATGAGAAACAAAAAAAAAAATGGACAAAAAAGGAACTCAAATGTAGTTTTCAATAATTCTCTTGCATAAAGTTTGGTGAAGTAATAATGTTTGGTATCATAAAACACTGGTAATAAATTTCCTACAAGTTTTATACACAAAAAAATATTATGTGAAATAATAGATGGTTAATAAAGTGCAGACATTTGAAGTAAGAATTGATCACATTTTGGTAAAATTTTGAAAAGAGCTAAACCCCTTGGCACAGTAAGAATTTAAATCAGGTATATCGGGGTGAATAGTATATTTTTAATCAAGTACATCGGGGTGAATAACAGCTAAGTATTAGTTTTTAAATCAAGTACATCGGGGTGAATAGCAACTGAGTAATAATTTTTAACTCAAGTACATCGGGGTGAATAGCCACAGACCAATATTTTTTAAAATCTAGTTTATTTGGGTGAATACCAATACAGTAATAATGTTTTAATAACGTCCATCGTGGTGAATAGCAACCAAGTATTATTCTTTTAAATCTAGTACATCGGGGTGAATAGCAACATAATAGTAATTTTCTAATCAAGTGCATCGGGGTGAGTAACAACACACTAGTAAATTGCTGACTCAAGATGTTAGGAAAATTAAAATCACGATCAACCCTTTGTGGAACAATTGTGGCCATCTCCCACTTTTTTAATAACGTTTTTTGTAATTCACATGGTTGAGAGATTCAATATAGTTATCACATTTTCATGTTTATGTACGGTAGTTAAGAGACTAGAAACCATAATCATTGTAATGCAATGGCTTATTCAGAAATCGATAAACACGGGGCGGAATCCTCCCCATACCGAAAAGATGTGTGTGTGTGTGTGTGTGTGTGTGTGTGTGTGTGGGGGGGGTTGTGGGGAGGGGAGAGATATACACCTGCTTTATCCTATTTTTGATACGCCGCTGATATTCTTACTTCACTTACTTCGGAAACATTCATTTTGTCTTTACCTTCTTTTGATTCAGATGCAGGGAGTACCAATATGTATGTCAGAAAGAAACTGCTACCAACTGCGTCTAGGTAAGATCTCCTTTCATAAAATACTCTTATGTATCAAACTATGTCGTTATTATTCACAACTTGAACATACATCTTCTTAGAACATCTTTCAGAATTGGTAACATAAATATAATTTTACTAGACAATTTTCTTAAATTTTTGTTTTGGTTGATTTTTTTTAGAGAGAGAGAAACGGAGCTCTGGCTCCGAATTAAAGACATAATTGACAAAATACTAATATAATTGTTCAGGTTATTAAGTAACTTTGGGCGAAAATTGTTTTACAAAAATTTAGATTTGAATCGTTCAGCGTTCTTACTTTAAGTTTCCACAGAACAGCGCCATCAATACCGGCAAACATATTGCCTTAAGCTGGTGCACACGAGGCATTATTCCACTGCCCATCAATTACGCCAGTGTTCAATTCATGCCACAAGTTAACGTTTAGCGATAGTGCCCCTGCACATAATGACAGCTGCGCCCAGTTGTCAGACAAATATTCTGTAGACACTCATTGGTTTGTATAGATTCAGTGGCATAGCCAGGATTTTTCAATAACGGGGGGGGGGGGGGGGGGGGGGCAGACGTGAAGGATCAACTAAGCGAAGGAACATAATTATCTAGAGACTTGGCCGTCTCCCAGGGTGAACCGTGAAGACAATATAAATTTTTGTTTCCGAAAATCAATTTTTGGAATTTCAATTTATGTACATTTGGTTAATTTAATAAATTCATTATTAATTTTCACTTTTATGTCATTTTCTAAGTAATCCATGCATAAGGTATTGGAGAAAAAAAATTTATCATCAGCGAGCACTTGTGGTGCACCTCACTCACTCAGGAGAGCGCCTATCTAAATCTAGAACACAGATGGTGCTACACTATATTGATCTTCTTTTGATTGGTTAGCTTTCATGCGCGAGGCCATTATGGCTTCAACTTGAAATAAAAAGGAACTGTATCCTTCCGAAGTTTATTTTAAAGGGCTGAATGGGGGGGGGGGGGGGCATGGTCCCCTTTTGCCCCTGGCTACTCCAGTGTATAGATTGTTACACCAGTGTTCCATCGAAAGCTTGTTTTCGCACCTTCTAAATCCAGGCTAACACTAGGCATCATTTGGATTGCGCTAATCGAGCCTGTGATGGCAATGAACCCATACGCCAGTTATCCAAAAAAAAAAGAAAAAAAAAAAAAAAGAAAAAAGCCCAGCATACATCATAAGGATCTAGTGCTCATAAGCTAATTACTTGGACCTGGCTGATCAAAGGGTGACCCCACTGCTAGGATACAGAATGTGTACGGTTTTCATATTTTGTCACCCGCCAACCTCATTGCGTGCCATGTCACACGGGATATGACCATACTTGTTACATCTTATTACTTAGTGCTCGACGTCTTTGACTTAACATCATTCGATTGAAAATAGATATATAATATAATTTTTTCTTGCAAGGGGGGGGGGGGGGTAGGAATGGGATGCAAAAATCCATTTTGCCCCTACCCCTATTTGCAATATTTGCGGGAATCTGCTTCCTCTGCCCCCTCCGGAGCCTATATTGTTTTGCACAGTTTTATAATCCACAAGTGTCTGGGCCATATTTACAATTCCAATTTGATAGCTAAGATACGTTGAGCCATTATTATTATGGCAATTCATTATCAAATTCATCCTTTCCGCAATGTTTTCCTTACATGGAAAGTATTCAAACTTATAGCAAATGTATTTCGTCTTCCCCCTTATTAGTTGATATAGTCAGTGGTGGATTCAGGGTGGGGGATGGAACCCCCCGCCCAATGTGTTTGTCTGCTCTTTGTTGGAAGTTTTCGGGGGCTCTTTCGGGTTGTGCGTTTTTAATTAAAATTTGGTTAAAAGAGTATGTAGAAATGTGATTACTATTATTTTATATTTTGGTGTGGATTATTTTTTTTCTCATAATTATTATAGTGATGGTGATTATAACCATAATGATAATCATGATGATGATGATGGTGATTATAAAAATATTAATAATAATAATAACGGTCTCCCCGCTCAAATTACAAACAATAAGTAATTTGTTCATTAAATTTAATGTGAAGAGAATTTAAATTCACGATAATTGTGATCGCCACCGAAAATTTTCATTCGAATTAATATTTATTCTTGCAACCAGCTCCTCGACTGAGTCATATCTGTTTAAATAAGGAGAATACGATTTAACGAATGGTCATCTAAATTTAATTATCTTTCGTTCGAATTTGTTATCCGTGCCAGAAATTCCTTAAATGAGTCACCTAAATTTAGATAAAGAGCATGCAATTCAAGGGATGGGCATTCGAGGTACTTTTCCCTCGTTCGAATTCATTATCCTTGCAACAAATTTTTAAAATGAGTCATTCACATTTAAACTAGGAGCAATAAATTTAGGAAATGGGCATTGGAAATCAGATGCCGATTGCCTCTGCTTTTCTTCGGTCATTCAAATTCATGAAAGTACAAGCAAGTTTTGAATAAGTGCATTAGATTTAACATAAATAAGTAAACATGCAAATACGTCATGCAAATGTTTAAAACAGACTCTCCAGAATGTATAGAATAGAATAATGAGGAAAAAAAGGGAAAAAATAAATATCATACTGTCACTGTAAATTACAAAATATGAACAGTTTTGAATCTGACTTTGTGTATGAGGCAACAAGAAATCCCATAAACAAAAAGGGATATATGACACATAAATCCTATGCAAGTCTGTTAAGGTTATTTTTTTTAATGTGCAATAAAATTGAGAAGATGCATTACACTACTGTATTGCAAAGTTCATATTGGCCAAGTATCCACATGCACTGTTTCATAAATTGGACGTTTTTCTTTTTCTTTTTTAAAGTTTGGGATGACCAAAAAGAAGGGAAAGGGTGGGTGGGGGGGGGGGGGTGTTTCAATATTATGGTGAATAATTTTGACTGATGTTTGGCTCGGTTCTACCTATCCATCTTTATTCATTTCATAGAGACTAGTCCTAACCCATGCGTACAGTCTTTCCCTGACTGTCCAGAGGGTTCACTAGACACCATCCAGGTCACCAATGCCAACGTGGCGGTCACCTCCTTGATTGATCCCTCTAATGAGGGGTTAGGCAGTGATACACACACTGTCCATGCCACAGAAGCAGCTAACAGCATTGTTCACTGTAACAAGTACACTTGTAAGAGTCTGGCCTATATCCTACTAGCTAACTACTCTACTCAGTACTGCTTTGGGGCTGCAGCAGACTCCATACAGGGTTCTTTCATTTCCATCAATGCAGTCGTGTATGTAGAATACACAGGTAATGTATGAATTCAAGAATTTTACCCTATAGACATGTCTGAATTAATAACAAATAATTGACAATAATTGTTATTTTAACCACTTTGATATTTTTCTCAGTTGTGGTTACGGCTTACATCCTTCAATAATCACATGGGCCTGTAACACGAAGATAATTTAATTGATAATTGTGTGCAATCAATCCCCAAAATTGATTGTACGATTAATTGATTGAGCGTAGGATCAATCGCTAAGCTTTATACTATATTATATTATATCTGTGAGGTGAAGTTGTAGAATACACATGTAACATTATGGATGCATGATGTTAAAGCAATGGCACTGAGCAGTTTACCACTTACGAGAGCCGTTGCCAATACCCCTCTATTTTAGCTGTTCCCTGAAATGAAGCAACTGAATGTGTACATTCAGTACTTCTTCCTGGTCACTGGTGGAGTGGTGGTAGACACTGGTAATGACCACAATCTATAGTTAATTCTTTTCTCCCCCTTCCAACTCGAAGCGCGAAAGCTCTGACGTTTTAGCAAATTAGGGGGAAAAAAGAAAGATAAACGGCTCGTAGCAAGCAATTTTTTTTGAGGCGGAAAGTTATAGTTCGACGCCCTGACTGCTTTTCGGTGATTTGGACGCAATATTGCACTGTATGTGACAGGGGTTGGTGCTAGAGTGTCTATACTGTAAGACTACCATAGTCCATGTACTATATCTGCTCCTAACACATTGACAAGACCAGAAGGTAGCTGAATTAGGCTTCTATCAAGGCACAATGATATTCTGATATTATTCAAATTAGGGTCTGTGCTTGCAGACTAGGTTGGTGCAGGGAGGGGGAGTTTCCCCCTCCCTGCTTTAGCATCTTTATTTTAAGGCGAAATGTTAGTTCACGGCCTTGGCTGCTTTTCAGTTATTTTGGACGCAATACTGCACTGTATGTAACAGGGGTGGGTGCAGGGAGGGGGAGTTTCCCCCTTTCCGCGCGAAGCGCGAAAGCTCTGACGTTTTAGCAAATTGGAGAGAAAGATAACAGCTTGTAGCAAACAATTTTTTTTAGGCGGAAAGTTATACTTCGACGCCAGGACTGCTTTTAATCATTTCACAGGGAGCGAAGCTAGTGGCGTATCTAGGGATTATGGCGCCTGGGGCAAACAATGAAGTTAGGCCCCCCCCCCCCCCCCAGGTCCCGGTTATTGTAGAAGCGAGGGTGCAAAGCGACCGAGCTGCAAATTTTTCAATTTTTAACCCTAAAAAACGCATTTTATTGCGCATTTTACCCAGGAAATTTTGCATTTGACCACCGCAGTTGAGCGGTAGAGAAGCTCGATTTTTATACATTGATAAACGGTTTTTCTATTCACTCACTTCTACAATCGGGAGCAGAACGAAAACCTAAAGGATCTGCAAATGCTGCTTTTTAAACTTTATCCTATATTGGGAGCGCAATATTTAGCAGGAGCACAGGCGTAGCCAGGATTTTTCAATGACGTTTGAGAGAAAGGTAACGGCTCGTATTTCGAGGTCAGGACTGCTTTACAGTTATTTGGACGCAATACTGCATTGTATGTAACAGGGGTGGGTGCAGGAAGGAGGAGTTTCCCTCCTTCCCGCGCACAGCGCGAAAGCTCTAACGTTTTAGCACCTTTTTTTAGGCGGAATGTTAGTTCGACGCCCTGGCTGCTTTTCAGTTATTAGGACGCAATACTGCACTGTATGTGACAGGGGTTGGTGCAGGGATAGGAGAGTTATTTCCCCTTCCCGCGCGAAACGCGAAACTTTTTTGCAAATTTTGAGAGAAAGATAACGGCTTGTAGCGCCTTTTTAACCCCTTTCTCCCACTTCTCCCGCTTTTTCGCTCTTGCCTTTTTTTTTTAGTGGCTGAATGGGGGGGGGGGGGGGGGGGGGGGCATGTGCCCCCCTGTCTACGCCAGTGAGCAGGAGTCATAATTATGAAACTTACATTATATCGTTATATTGCGAGCAAAGCAATTACATCTTTATTTGTTTTCAAACTTTTTGAACCCTTTAAGCTATTAAAGAACTATATACTGGGGGAGCGAAATTACGAGATCCTGAAAGAAAATAATTATGCGAGGGAGCAAAGCGACCGAGCTTTGGAAAATTTTCGCATTTCAAACCTTCAAAAACTAGATTTCTTGGGCATTACCCTGCGGATTTGGGGGCGCGTGATCCGTAAAGATTATGATTTTTCTTAATTTCCCCCTATTTTTCTTTCTCTCCTTTGCGTTTTTTCGCCCCCTGCAAGTGCTGCCCGGGGCACGTGCCCCTCTGCTCCCCTAGATACACCACTGAGCGAAGAGACCTGTCTATAAAACTTGCATTATAGAGCATCCAAAAATGGTAAATGAAAAAAAAAATCATGCACGGATCTACGCCAATGGACGGAACCCCTTAATTGAGAATAACAATGCGAGCGATCAATTTTCTTCGATATTTTCGCATTGAAATAATGGCATTTCTTATTTCCTTACTTCTAATCATTAAAGAATGAGATGGTATTTCAAGATCAAACATGAGTTTGGGTAATTATTAGTTTTAAGTAAATGTATCATAATTCTTATTTTATCGACACCCATGGTAACAGGGATGGGTGCAGGGAGAGGAGAGTTATTTCCACCCTTCGCGCGCGGAGCGAAAACTTTGACGTTTAAGCAAATTTTGAGAGCCAGATAACGGCTTGTAGCGCCTTTTTTAGGGCCTTTTCTCTCACTTCCCCTTCTTTTTCGCTATCGCTCTCGTTTTTTTTTTAGTGGCTGAATGGGGGGGGGGGGGGCATGTGCCCCCCTGTCTACGCCAGTGAGCAGGAGTCATAATTATGAAACTTACATTATATCGTTATATTGCGAGCAAAGCAATTACATCTTTATTTGTTTTCAAACTTTTTGAACCCTTTAAGCTATTAAAGATCTATATACTGGGGGAGCGAAATTACGAGATCCTGAAAGAAAATAATAATGCGAGGGAGCAAAGCGACCGAGCTTTGGAAAATTTTCGCATTTCAAAACTTCAAAAACTAGATTTCTTGGGCATTACCCTGCGGATTTGGGGGCGCGTGATCCGTAAAGATTATGATTTTTCTTAATTTCCCCCTATTTTTCTTTCTCTCCTTTGCGTTTTTTCGCCCCCTGCAAGTGCTGCCCGGGGCACGTGCCCTCTGCTCCCCTAGATACACCACTGAGCGAAGAGACCTGTCTATAAAACTTGCATTATAGAGCATCCAAAAATGGTAAATGAAAAAAAAATCATGCACGGATCTACGCCAATGGACGGAACCCCTTAATTGAGAATAACAATGCGAGCGATCAATTTTCTTCGATATTTTCGCATTGAAATAATGGCATTTCTTATTTCCTTACTTCTAATCATTAAAGAATGAGATGGTATTTCAAGATCAAACATGAGTTTGGGTAATTATTAGTTTTAAGTAAATGTATCATAATTCTTATTTTATCGACACCCATGGTAACAGGGATGGGTGCAGGGAGAGGAGAGTTATTTCCACCCTTCGCGCGCGGAGCGAAAACTTTGACGTTTAAGCAAATTTTGAGAGCCAGATAACGGCTTGTAGCGCCTTTTTTAGGGCCTTTTCTCTCACTTCCCCTTCTTTTTCGCTATCGCTCTCGTTTTTTTTTTAGTGGCTGAATGGGGGGGGGGGGGGGGGGGGGGCATGTGCCCCCCTGTCTACGCCAGTGAGCAGGAGTCATAATTATGAAACTTACATTATATCGTTATATTGCGAGCAAAGCAATTACATCTTTATTTGTTTTCAAACTTTTTGAACCCTTTAAGCTATTAAAGATCTATATACTGGGGGAGCGAAATTACGAGATCCTGAAAGAAAATAATAATGCGAGGGAGCAAAGCGACCGAGCTTTGGAAAATTTTCGCATTTCAAACCTTCAAAAACTAGATTTCTTGGGCATTACCCTGCGGATTTGGGGGCGCGTGATCCGTAAAGATTATGATTTTTCTTAATTTCCCCCTATTTTTCTTTCTCTCCTTTGCGTTTTTTCGCCCCCTGCAAGTGCTGCCCGGGGCACGTGCCCCTCTGCTCCCCTAGATACACCACTGAGCGAAGAGACCTGTCTATAAAACTTGCATTATAAAGCATCCAAAAATGGTTAATGAAAAAAAAATCATGCACGGATCTACGCCAATGGACGGAACCCCTTAATTGAGAATAACAATGCGAGCGATCAATTTTCTTCGATATTTTCTCATTGAAATAATGGCATTTCTTATTTCCTTACTTCTAATCATTAAAGAATGAGATGGTATTTCAAGATCAAACATGAGTTTGGGTAATTATTAGTTTTAAGTAAATGTATCATAATTCTTATTTTATCGACACCCATGGTAACAGGGATGGGTGCAGGGAGAGGAGAGTTATTTCCACCCTTCGCGCGCGGAGCGAAAACTTTGACGTTTAAGCAAATTTTGAGAGCCAGATAACGGCTTGTAGCGCCTTTTTTAGGGCCTTTTCTCTCACTTCCCCTTCTTTTTCGCTATCGCTCTCGTTTTTTTTTTAGTGGCTGAATGGGGGGGGGGGGGGGGGGGGCATGTGCCCCCCTGTCTACGCCAGTGAGCAGGAGTCATAATTATGAAACTTACATTATATCGTTATATTGCGAGCAAAGCAATTACATCTTTATTTGTTTTCAAACTTTTTGAACCCTTTAAGCTATTAAAGATCTATATACTGGGGGAGCGAAATTACGAGATCCTGAAAGAAAATAATTATGCGAGGGAGCAAAGCGACCGAGCTTTGGAAAATTTTCGCATTTCAAACCTTCAAAAACTAGATTTCTTGGGCATTACCCTGCGGATTTGGGGGCGCGTGATCCGTAAAGATTATGATTTTTCTTCATTTCCCCCTATTTTTCTTTCTCTCCTTTGCGTTTTTTCGCCCCCTGCAAGTGCTGCCCGGGGCACGTGCCCCTCTGCTCCCCTAGATACACCACTGAGCGAAGAGACCTGTCTATAAAACTTGCATTATAGAGCATCCAAAAATGGTTAATGAAAAAAAAATCATGCACGGATCTACGCCAATGGACGGAACCCCTTAATTGAGAATAACAATGCGAGCGAACAATTTTCTTCGATATTTTCGCATTGAAATAATGGCATTTCTTATTTCCTTACTTCTAATCATTAAAGAATGAGATGGTATTTCAAGATCAAACATGAGTTGGGGTAATTATTAGTTTTAAGTAAATGTATCATAATTCTTATTTTATCGACACCCATGGTAACAGGGATGGGTGCAGGGAGAGGAGAGTTATTTCCACCCTTCGCGCGCGGAGCGAAAACTTTGACTTTTAAGCAAATTTTGAGAGCCAGATAACGGCTTGTAGCGCCTTTTTTAGGCCCTTTTCTCTCACTTCCCCCTCTGTTTCGCTATCGCTCTCGTTTTTTTTTAGTGGCTGAATGGGGGGGGGGGGGGCATGGCCCCCGGTGCCCCTGTCTACGCCAGTGTTCATATACCTGTAACTCTTCCATGTTTCTTGCATTAGTCTACGACTTTATTACAAAACAAATACAACAGCAGAAACTAATACTAAGTAATCTTCATGAATAACCTCTCTTCATACACAAGTATACACGTACATGTTCTGTGCAGACAGGGCGTCTGCTTTAATAACAAATGAATGGCTACAAGTTCACAACTGCAGCATTTGCAACGTTTGCAGTCTAGTCTTGAACAGTTTTCTGCAATACAAAACATACATGTAGTACAAAAAAGCTGTAATCACTAATATAGCAAAACATTCTCCCGGTTAACAACAAACAAGATACTGATATAGGTACATATGTACCTGGACTCCACCGTTAGTGGAAACATGAACATTTAAGTCTAATGATCACATGTTCACTTTACATACTCTAATTCTGTTGTATTCATTTTTTTTGGAGCAGTAGTATTTTATATTCAAACACTTTCACATTCAGGCTCTTCATTTACAGGCTAATTGCATAATGAATATATACCAGAAACTTAGTTATTGCAGTATGAAAATTTAAGGCAGTGAAAGTGCATGTATTTTACAATCCTATGTTTACTCCTCTTTTTCACAATTTCATTTTTCCCTTTTGTACAAAACTAACCAGGCACTGCAAATATGATCTATATTTCTTTAATGGATAACAGAAATTTCTTCATGTCCAGATTTTACACAGAAAGCAGCATTGCATTGCACTATCCGTGGGTATTAAAAATAAATCATAGCGGCATGAACATAGTATAAATATATGTAATGTACACACACACACACACATATGGTAGGGTCAAAATGCTTAAAGCTTTGTATTTTAGGCATGTATACACACACATTCACAAAATCATCAAATGGCAATAATACTAGCGCAACCCGTGGAAATTCCACGGGTTTTGGAAATAAATTTTAGGATGGGCATTGTGGTGTGTGGGGATCAATTATGATAGGTTGTTGTATGTTTTCCTTTTTTCTGTTTTTTTGTTGTTGTTGTTGCAAATTTTGCTGCAGCATGTATGTCTGTAAATTTTTACATATATACGTATCAAGTGGCGGACGCAGGGGGGCCTCGGCCCCTATCCCCTCCCCCCCCCCCCCCCGGTGGGGATTTTTTTATGGGAAAGTCGGAAATGGTGGTGACTTTTGACCTCTTTTTTCTTTTTCTTTTTTACTTATTTTTTACTTAACTGGGCGTTGTGGCGTGCGCCTGTAATCCAGCTACCAGTGAGTGTTATAAACTGATTCATCGGACCCAGGTTCGAGACTGAGTCACGTCTTTCGGATGGTGACGTTAAAGGTCGGTCCCAGACGTAAATAATCATATCGGATTGATACACGTCTGTAAAAACCAATTACAACACACACACTTATTTTTACTTGACTGTCAAAAAGATTTTCGACGGGAAAGTTGGAAATGGTGGTGATCTTTTACCTTTTTTTTGGGGGGGGGGATTTTTGAAGGAAAAGTGGGTCTTTTTGGGGGCCCCACTTTCTTGGAAAATCCTGCATCTGCCACTGTCATATCATCTTTAAAGATCACATTGCAAGAAAATCACAAATATGGCAATTAATGTATCACTAGAAACTGGGAAGCTTACAGATGGCAATCGTATAAGTTTTATGTCAACTGCGTATCTGATGATTATAAAAACAACATAAATAAAAGCTCTTCTAAGCATCTGGAATATCAGAGGATTCGCCAGAAATATAGCGATGTTTTGATGTCGTCACACTAGGGATCGATCCTGCTTAAGCAGACGACGTCCTATAATGAATGAACGTAATTGCAATGCAATTATTTATCAAATTATAAAGAGTTTGGTATATTTAACATGACCTTATTTCACACCATTCTAAAAGGGAAAGTGAAACTGATTCTGATAACTAAAACCGTTTGATTGTAAATACACAGGAGAAGGGTCAATGATCAATGAAATAAACCCCATTTTCAAATTGAAAAGCCCTCCGAATAATATCACAGATTGTATTCGTTCCCTCTTGAAACGCCGAACATGCCCCGGTGCAAGCAGCTGAAAATACAATGGCGTCTTATTTTGTTTACAAGTGACTGATTCCTTTATTTTTTTAACGCTGCATTTTTCATCAAAATAATACCATACACGAAGTTAAGAGTGAGGCGACGGACTAACATTAAGACTGACGCTAGTCAAGTAAGAGAAATAAGTGAAGAGGAGATGACAAAACAGGCACTGAAAAATGTGTAAGATGTTATGGGACATCGTCTGCTTGGACAGGACTGGTCCTTCGTGTGTCGTCACACATCTCAGCAGCGTTCAAGGAGCTCTTCAGCTGCTATATCGGGGCCTGTATTTTACCGTTTTATAATTGATAATAATCATTAATTCAAATGTTTCCAAGCGTTGAATTTGGATAACCTTGTATAATTTATACCATCTATGCAATAATAAGTATTAAGCCAATATTTATTTTGATGGAATTTTCTTGCAATGTGATCTTTAAGAAAAGAAAGTTTTATTTTGAGGTTGTTTTTCCCGTTTTGCATGTTTAGTTAAAAAGTTTAAAGATAGTAGGGGGATATTGAAGTAGACAGAGGGAGAAATACACATGAAAAATGACAGGTAGACGAAATTGAAATAAAAGAAAGAGAGAGATGAAGATTTAGTATATGGTTGGGATATTATGTAAAGATTGAGAGACAGATAGAAACATAATTAGGGACAATAGGGAGAGGGAGAAAATGAAAGAAAAGGAGAGGAGATAAAGAGAGGGAGGAAGGGTGAGGCAATGAGATGAGAGAGAGAAAGGAAGGAAGATAGTGGCGGTTGATGCAATAGAAGGTATAGTTTTAGTTTCATTTAGAATAGTATTAGAGGAAGGAAGGGTAGGGAGTTTAGAGGTAGAAACATAAGAGAGAGAGAGGAGACAGACAGAGAGAGTGAGAGAGAGAGAGAGAGAATGATAGATGGTAGTGGTGTGGAAAGAAGATTGAGGTGAACATGGAATTGTCAAGAAATAGAGTTGTTTTGGGGGATGGGGAGGGTAATTGTTGCGACAAAGAGTGATTATTTACAAAAAAAATCTATATTTTTTATTTATAAGAAGGGAAATATTTTGTTGACATTTTATAAAATATCTCATAGATTTTCTATTCCTTTTTTTATAGGAATGTTGCACACACATGAAACATTTGGTTTTTAATGAAAACATTTTCAACACATTGCATTTG
The DNA here is from genome assembly GCA_025617745.1 of Heliocidaris erythrogramma. Lineage (NCBI taxonomy): Eukaryota > Metazoa > Echinodermata > Echinoidea > Camarodonta > Echinometridae > Heliocidaris > Heliocidaris erythrogramma. The sequence goes on along the minus strand of CM046871.1, from coordinate 24,025,996 downwards.
TTAATCATAATTGTGATTAAAATATTATTAAACATCAATATATCTCGATTTCGTTTTTCTGGGACGCACTGTATATTTAATAATGTAGACCTAGACCTAGACCCTATACATAATTTTGGAATAGTGACCGGCACTTTTGAAGAAACACTTTAAACCATGAATCAGTCTCAGTCAGACTTCGTCCCCGGTGTACTTTTGGTATAGACTGAAATTTTGTGTAATTTTACAGAAATTCATGTTTAATTAAAAATAAATTCAATTTTAGGTGCGCAGACTTACATGCCCCCCTTACTGCGCACAGCAGTCTTTTGAAAGGTGGGGTGCCTCTTAAATCCCAGCTCATTGGTCAAAATTATGCCATGAAACATGACATAATTTCATTTAAGGCTATTTTAGGTATTTGTAATACTTTCCGGATGACTGTCGTCTTTCTTTTCTTTGAGAATGATACAAAAAAGGCCAATTAGTATTCAATTACATTTTTCACTTTTTGAAAAATCAAGGCCGCAAAATCTGTGTGTATCAGTACTTAATTCAGAACAGAACAATCGCCATTGCGCGTTGTACCTGTCGTTTTTGCCAAACTTTTGTTGTCCAGTATCATTAATGATTCATGACTCGGGGTTAACAAGATGTTCTGGAATTTCAGCTGTAAACCTAGTATTACATGTACGAACACACCAGGCATGACATTTATCAAATCTACTACGTTCACACGTGGGGCACTTACCTCGAGTATTAAGAGATCGAGGTAGTGTCGACTCGAGTTAAAGGGTCACTAAAATAAAAAAAAATTGCCCATTTTTCGTAGGAAGGTGTCATCAGGAGCCCAAAAATTTCTATCACAATTGTTTATGCATTCAGTCATATTTTATAATCATTTGAAAAGTACATTTTTGCTGATTTACACAGTCATAAGCCCCGCCCCTAAAAAAACCCATCGAAGCGACATCGTGATCACGTGATCTGTGACGCATGAAAAGTAAGGGAAAATATTCCACTAACCTATACCGTGCGCGCCCGGAGGCCCCCGGCAGGGCCAGCCCGGTGCCGAGCATGATATTCACCGCATCGACCATTTGCATTGCGTATTTTCGTGTGTTTAATTCCTCACAATAACTTTGATTTTGGGACACAGTTTCATCAATAATGCCTAATCGGTGTATAGTTGCGGGCTGTAGCAAGACCCCTAAAGATGGTGTAAGCCTACATCATTTTCCTAAAGATGAAAATCTACCTAAATTGTGGGTCGCAAATGTAAAGCTCACGCGGGCAGAGTGGCAAGGGCCGGCCAAGTGAGTGGAGTACAATCTGCAGCGATCACTTTGCCGAAGATGATTTTGAGAATCCTGGCCTGTATTCCGAATTTGGCATGAAGAGAAGGATAAGCTAGCTAAAAAATCAGCTATTCCAACGATCAGACTTGGAGTCTACCAATTTGTTTTTCAAAGACAGCAGCTGCAGCAGCTACACCCGTAGACCGAAAATTCTGTCTCTCGTTCGTTAGCTACGACGACCTAACGAACGCGAGACAGCATTTTCGGTCTACTTCACCCGTAACTCCAGGGAGCTCCAACGCGTTGAAGCTCCCTGGAGTTACTTCACCCACGGCACTTCACCCACGGCCCTTCACCGTATTCTGCGAGGGTTTCAAACATATAGTATGGTCGAATTTCCCCTTGCCACTCGAGCGTCTTTGCCTTCGGGGTCTGATAAATCATCTGATAAATCAGAGTTCGTATCTGCATGGCTCAGAAAAGTCCTCCAACTCGGAATCGCGGGCACTTTTCCTCTCTCTAGGCCTATATAAGTTACTCGAATTCAGCCAAAATCTAAGTCAGTACTAATGTACTATGTAAAGCGAAGTAAAAAAAAAAAAGCCGTTAGTGAAATAAACAAAAAGACTTTAACCAGTCGCTATGTACGAGGGAACATAATCACTGCCGTACTAAAGATGTGTAGTACAGAGGCATAAAACGGCTGTGCACGCGTTTATGACCAATGCAAAATTTTCGTTCGGCAAGTTCAGATGGATGAACATTGTTCAAAAGAAAAGCTAAAAAACAAAACAAGAGCTTTATATTTGGGCAAAAGCGTTTTCTGATCTTGTAGAAAATATATTGCTAATGATTATTCACTCCTAAGATTATATTGATTAATTTCCTTTTTTCATAAATTGTCCGTTGAACAGAGGGGTCAAATACCGCATTCTGTGTACAGTATTATATGCTGCAGCCTGCAGATCTTGTGCCTCTTACTTTTCATACGTCACTTGGGGGTTAGCCAATCAGCTCACTAGTTTTAAGGAACGGTCCCAAAACTTTTCCCCTTTTTCGCCAAAACGAGACATAATTTGGACAATTGATTGGCAGATTCGTGATTAGAAGGCAAAACTACATGGAAAGAACACCCATTTTCTGTCTAATTTAGTCAACCTTTAAGGTTTGAGGTAATGCCCATGTGAACGGCGGTCGAAGTAACTTACCTTGTCCTTTATCTCGACGGAATAGACCGCTTCTGTAATGTATACAAATTTATACACAAATATTCTCTGAGCACCTAGTGACGAGCTATTCCATGAACATGCTTTTTATAAATGAGCCTCAATGCTTGGAATCCAGTTTGCATACATTATTTGTTGCTATGCACGGCAAGCCTCCGGCAAGCTTTCAGGTTGTCAAGAACAACATTTGTTTGAATGGTATGCATAAAATTTGCATACATTACCGAAGCGGTAAGGCCTATCTGTCGACTAGGCCATTTCGTATTGAAGGTAACTTGATACATGTTTAAAATGCGATAATCATTACATACACCTGTCGATTTACTGTATTTTCAATTGCCAGAATGCAAATTGCATATTTTAGTTGTTGTTAGGTCGGACACATTTTCATTAACAGACCTAACAACACGTCTTTGTTGCAATATGCATTCTAAATAAAAACATTACAACCATTACAAGAACCAGGTGCGTGTAATAGTTTTTTATGTGTTTTTTTCTAGGGACTTGACATAGGAACAAACATTGCATTCGACACAAAATGGCCTTATTATGAAAATTGCATTTTCATTAGTTTCCTAAATGACAGCAGGGGTGGCTGAACACCCTTCAAAAAGATGTGGGTACCTAAAGACCTAATGGAAAAAAATATATATTAATTTCCATAACCCCCCTTTCGTGACCTACTGTTTGTACATGTATTGTTAGCATTCTGGATATGAAAGGCCGGTAATTAACTGGTTATTTGTGAGCAAGCGAAGTTAGCTAATAAAGAGAAACTTCATTTATTTATATAGCGCTCGTGAGTCAAATATCAGGACTTTATCTTTAACAAAGCTTGCAGTTGGTTAATAAGTCATACAACAGTACAACAGTACAAGCCACTGCATTTTATTATGCTTTTAACAGGAGATATGTCACTGTTTTCAAACCCACAATGCACCTTTTCTCCAGTTGATTTTCCTGTTAGGCCCAATTCACAATTTTAGGCCTCTTGCCAAGCTAGTTAATGTTAGGTATAATATTATATTTTAAGGTTGCATAGCAACTAGTGTTCTAGTGGTGTATCTTGGAATGGCGCTCAGAGCAAACAATGAAATTGCCCCCAAGAAAAACAAGAAAAAAAGGATTGTTTGTAAATTTACAAGAGTGAGCAAAGCAACCGAGCAGTGGATTTTTTTGCATTTTTAATCCTCAAAAATGCATTTAAACCTAAGCACTACAATCAAGCAGTATAGAGTTTTTAAATTATGAACAATGACTAATGAATTTCTCAAAAGGAGTATCAAAATCATGAAAACCCAGGAGAATTCTTGTCGAGGAATTTAAGGCAAACGAAAGTTAAGATTTGTAAACAAAATTTTTAGGCATTTTACTCACAGTGTTAAAGATCGTATGCTCGATCTGTAATTTTTTTTCTGACTTGTGTTTTTTATTACAGATCGAGCATACGATCTTTAACACTGGGAGTAAAATGCCTAAAAAATTGTTTACAATTTAAAATTCCTCCCATCAAGCTTCTTGTTTACTAACCATTGTCTACGGCGGACCGTTTGAATATCAATGAGTCAGAAAGAAGAGGATCTTGGGTATTTGATTCCAGTTCATCGTGACTTGGCCGTGAACCAGAATAGCCTGGTGGTTAAGTCGCTGCCCGGCAAGCAGTAGATGACAGGTTCGAATCCCGCTGGTTCCAATTTTTTCAGACTTGTGTTTTTAATTACAGATCGAGCATACGATCTTTAACACTGGGAGTAAAATGCCTAAAAATTTGTTTACAAATTAAAATTCCTCCCATCAAGCTTCTTCGTTTACGAAAGTTAAGATTGCTTTTAAATGTTGAACCTTTTTCAAGTGCTATTTGTGCAATATTATTTTAGTCGGGGCACAATACTTTAAAAGGGGCTGACGAAACTTAAAAGCCTACATGTATATACGTTTTTTCGTCCCAGTTAATCATTTGGTCACTCAAATTCATTTGTTGTGCATTCAAATTAATACAAAGGTCGTCCCCTGAAAAATTTCGTTATCCAAATTAAGAATCAGAGCATTCAAATTTAACAACATGAAAACAAATTCACGTTTGAGCATTCAACTAGCAAATGCGAGCATGTTTTTGTTTAAAGGGTCACTAAAATAAAAAAAAATTGCCCATTTTTCGTAGGAAGGTGTCATCAGGAGCCCAAAAATTTCTATCACAATTTTTTATGCATTCAGTCATATTTTATAATCATTTGAAAAGTACATTTTTGCTGATTTACACAGTCATAAGCCCCGCCCCTAAAAAAACCCATCGAAGCGACATCGTGATCACGTGATCTGTGACGCATGAAAAGTAAGGGAAAATATTCCACTAACCTATACCGTGCGCGCCCGGAGGCCCCCGGCAGGCCCAGCCCGGTGCCGAGCATGATATTCACCGCATCGACCATTTGCATTGCGTATTTTTGTGTGTTTAATTCCTCACAATAACTTTGATTTTGGGACACAGTTTCATCAATAATGCCTAATCGGTGTATAGTTGCGGGCTGTAGCAAGACCCCTAAATATGGTGTAAGCCTACATCATTTTCCTAAAGATGAAAATCTACGTAAATTGTGGGTCGCAAATGTAAAGCTCACGCGGGCAGAGTGGCAAGGGCCGGCCAAGTGAGTGGAGTACAATCTGCAGCGATCACTTTGCCCAAGATGATTTTGAGGATCCTGGCCTGTATTCCGAATTTGGCATGAAGAGAAGGATAAGCTAGCTAAAATAAAAGATTCAGCTATTCCAAAGATCAGACTTGGAGTCAAGTCTCCCAATCTGTTTTTCAAAGACAGCAGCTGCAGCAGCTTCACCCGTAGACCGAAAATTCTCTCTCTCGTTCGTTAGCTAAGACGAACGAGAGACAGCATTTTCGGTCTACTTCACCCGTAACTCCAGGGAGCTCCAACGCGTTGGAGCTCCCTGGAGTTACTTCACCCACGGCCCTTCACCGTATTCTGCGAGGGGTTCAAACATATAATATGGTCGAATTTCCCCTTGCCACTCGAGCTTCTTTGCCTTCGGGCTCTGATAAATCATCTGATAAATCAGAGTTCGTATCTGCATGGCTCAGAAAAGTCCTCAAACTCGGAATCGCGGGCACTTTTCCTCTCTCTATATAAGTTACTCGAATTCAGCCAAAATCTAAGTCAGCACTAACGTACTTTGTAAAGCGAAGTAAAAAAAAAAAAGCCGTAAGTGAAATAAACAAACAAAAGCGTTCACCAGTCGCTATGTACGAGGGGAACATAGTCTCTGCCGTACTTTGTGTAGGACGTACATAAAGACGCATAAAACGGCTGTGCACGCGTTTATGACCAATGTAAAATTTTCGTTCGGCAAGCTCAGATGGATGAGAACATTGTTCAAAAGAAAAGCTAAAAAACTGTACAAAAGCTGTATATTTGGGCAAAAGCGTTTTCTGATCTTGTAGAAAATATATTGCTTATGATTATTCACTCCTAATATTATATTGATTAATTTCCTTTTTTCATAAATTGTCCGTTGAACAGAGGGGTCAAATACCGCATTCTGTGTACAATATTATATGCTGCAGCCTGCAGATCTTGTGCCTCTTACTTTTCATACGTCACTTGGGGGTTAGCCAATCAGCTCACGAGTTTTAAGGAACGGTCCCAAAACCTCTACTTTTCCCCCTTTTTCGCCAAAACGAGACATAATTTGGACAATCGATTGGCAGATTCGTGATTAGAAGGCCAAACTGCATGGAAAGAGCACCCATTTTATCTCTAATTTAGTCAACCTTTAAATCCGAGCATTCAAGATAAGACATTAAACCAACCGTGTTAACTTTAAAGCATGCATCGATTTAAATATACATGCACGAATTTGCAAACTGAATGTACGTTTGTAAAATTTGGCTGACTGTTTGTTTGTTAAATTGGAATGCTTGGATCTTTGATTGAAATTATGGAATTCACCGGGAGCTAGAATTTCATTAATATGAAATCACGAAAATGACATGATCACAATAAGCTGATCATGAATATTTTGGGAGAAGCTCGGCTGGACGCAGTTAGAAAGTGGAAAGTCACTATATCATCAATATGCAAATAACGAACAAAGTCACTAAAAGGTCAACGGTGAGCTCATACAAAAGGTTACCATAGCAACTGTGGCGAAAGCCCGCTCGCGGGCGACCCGCCATTGCTTGACCTGTTTCTGCCTGAAGGCAACAAATTTTAGTTTTCGCGTCGAAAAAATTCTCGAATGTTGAATCGTTACATCAGCAGGCTTCACAGAAATGGGAAAGAGGAAAGCACCAGCGACCAGGCAACCTTCACAGCCTAAAAACTGTAGGCCAACGACTTCTTCTGGACAAAAAAGGACAAAAAATAGTGCAACTACAAGAGAGGCAGATACGTGCCTCACTCGCAGTCGCAATGCAGCGGCAGCTACTGGGGAGGCAGTGGGATAGCGGAGTCGTCGGTTACAGGCAACGAGACAGCCACCACCCAGTCCAGCGGGACCGTCTGCGCGACAGGCCAGCAACCGCTTCGCCCACAAATGACAGGTAATGTCCCTATCCGAATGGAAACATCCGAAACCCCATTAAACCTAAGGGTCAACCACAGCAGGCACCAGACAGGAATAGATTCTGGTATAGATCTACTAGCAGGAACAAATGAAATAGACCTAGCTCCACATTTGTGACCTCTTTTCCATCCAAGTGCCAATTAAGTGCTAGCCTGCTCCAGTCCAAGCAAATTTTGAGGGAGAAACACATGAAGCATTGAATAATGGCGCAACCCACACCAATATTGGGCATAACACAAATAATTTACAAGGCTCTGGACCATGGGGGCAAGGAGTTCAGGCGCCGACCCCACCCAATCACACTGACACATCCCCCCTGCACCCGCTGGGGGACAGGCTGGGCATGTCTACGCCCCAAAATATAAGGGACAAAATTTAGAAGGGGGAGTACATTGATCTCAACACACTCATTGACAGTCAAGATACAGTAACTCATGCCATGCGGGACTATACAGAGGAACAGAGAGCTAACCTTGCAGTGACACAGGTAGCAGGGAGGTGGATCTTGAAACCCTCCCCCACCCCATCCAAAAACAAGATATTCTCTATTGAGACCTGGACTAATGCATTTCTGGTGTACATGAGCATATAGCTTGTTGAAGCTAATCCCACATGCATGCATGCATTACTCAAATACTGCCACCTCATTCGAACGGCCGCGTCTTGTTACCAGGGTTACGGCTGGAGGGATTATGATATTGAATTTCGACACCGCCTCCACAGGAGGGGTGGATCATGGGCAACATTGGACGGTGAGCTGTGGCTCCTCCTCGCTATCAGTGGGGGAACACCCAGGGCGCAAAGAGGCGTTGATAGGTTACCCTATCAAAGAACTCCATGGGGGAGTGGGGGAGGTGAGAGACACCAGTACTGTATGCACCCACTCATAGCTACATTCCTATACTTCGTGTGTATAATGTAGGCAGTCATACACCTCAACTTTTTAAAACACCACTGCACAAAAGTCACAAACATTCACTCAAAATCGGCATTTAATTTACAAAAACCGACCACAAAATATCCAAGAAATACAATAAATTCAACTCACCGATGTTGGACAAGATATTTCCAAAAATCAAATCCGTAATTTACTGTTGATTCTCGCGAAACGAGTCAATGTGTACATTTCCTGGTCGCCGCGGGCGCTGACATCTCCCAAAAAGAGTTTTGTCCTTAAAAATTCGGTCCCTGTGGCATACACGGAAAAGTCCCGATTTTCTTTGTGCGCGATCGTAAAGATCGATGTGCGCTTGCGATCCCGAGTTTCTTCGTGGACAAACATTTTATTGGCCGATTTTAGTCTAAGACATCGGCAGTATGTAAACAACACGCGATCGCGAAACAAATCGGCGGGGATTTCTCCGGTTTTGGACAAGATTTTGAATTTGGATTTTGCTGAAAATATCAAAAGTTCTTCCTAACGGCCATTTGAGGTAGGAGTGAGATTTTTAAGCCCTGAATTTGAAAGCAAGTATTTAAAATATTTATCTTATTTTTCCCCCATACCTTTACTACACGCGACAGAAAATACCAACTATTTTTGCATGTTGTATTCGTAGTGGTCAATATGACCACTATTCGTGGTGTGTATGCACCCCCAGCAAAACAGAGCGGGAAGACATTTCGATAAGTGGCAAATCTACCTCCACTATTTCATTACATGTTGCAGCCCTGTCATACATACACAGCATACAGGGCAGACCCCACAAGACGCGTTATCATCAGGAAGTTACAGGATGGTAGCAAAAGAGACAATAGATGGCAGGAGACCCATTACATGGTCCATGCTAAAAAGGGTTATTCCCACAATACAACTGGTGTGCTTTTCCCATTACGAAACACTGATGTTCAGGGCTGCTTTCTTATTGGCCCTTTTCGGGTTTCTCAGAGTGGGAGAATTCACAATTTGTAGTAAACATGAGGAGTCAGAAAAAGTGCTAACAAAAGATGACATTCTACTAATACTATGTCAGGGTCCAAGGCATTTTATGGTAGTGCGTATCCGATATTCCAAAACAGACCAGTATGGAAAGTCTACCACACTGATGGGGTGTTGCAAGAGGGTTGCGATTGATTGCGGGTTGCAACTGATCGGTACTGACCAATCAAAATCATTGTAGCAAGCGCATCTTCTTGAATGGGCAGACCCTGAACCATTCAGAATGGTTGTTCAAATTTGCTTTGCAATTTGCTATTGATTGTACTTTCTTGCAACACCCCATAAGAATACAAGGTGATGAAACTGAGAACTTATGCCCATGCAGTAAAGGCTATTGCAGCCTTCCTACAGGTAAGGTAATAGACAGCTCCCCCTAAACCAGGTACCAATCTAGTGCAGTTTTGCAGAAAGCATTGGCTTATGCAGGCACAACCCCTAGCCAAAATGGCACACATTCATTCTGCATAGGGGCGGCAACCACAGCAGCCATGGGAGGGGTTCCAGGAGAGGAACATATGAAAAACTATAGTGCATTTGCTCAGCGCACTTCGCACCGCGTCCTTTAACACGGGAAAACTTGCCTCAGTTTGTGACACTATCCATAAAATCACACGATTGCTTTAAAACAAATTGATATTTGACATCATTTCGCCCGGATAAATAATCTTCACACTTTTTCCTATTATGTAGTGTTAATGACCCGTAGATTACTTGTGAGGAAACTACTGCACATTTTGGTTTAAAAAGAGAGTTTAACGTTCAAATCAGACCTTTCCCTATGGCAGTAAGAGCATTTTCCCCTAATTTGACCTTACATTGCCTCATTCAATCGAGTGGAAATTCCGCACAAGATGATTTATTGAACCATTTCGCATACCAAATTGTTGCTAATGACATCCTCTAACTAGTGATCTAAACATAATTCTGATTGGTTGACGGGAATTTGGTGCCTTTTTGCTGTTCATTCAGAAATAGCCTCTTATTTGTCGTCACATTATTCACGAACTGACTAACGTCTATTGGATTGTGCCATTCTATCATGGGGTAACTCGATTTATATACAGTAAAAAATAATTCGTCTAACAACAATAATAGATTGTGAGATGCGTGTAGGCCTATACAAGTAAGAGAGAAAAAAGAATGATATAAGAAACGAATGAAAATGTCAAGAGTCGTGATGGACTATATTGTGAAGATGTTCGTTTTGAGGTGGTAATTACAACGCCTCTCAAAGTGCGAATGAACCCCCTTTTTGTAAAATGAACGCGCCCGATGACTCATGTGCATGACATATATCGCTGGGTGTCAAGGGAGGTCAGCGATTGCCCAATCGAGAAGTATATGCGGCGAATCTCAGGAAAGTAGTTAATATGTAATAGTTATGGGCAGGTGGCGCAGCGAAGTCTACAAAAGGTACATAAGATAGGCATGCAGGGCATACTAAGATTATAATGAGTCTAACATGAAAGGAGAATTTGCAAAAACAAAACATAAAAATAGGATACAAATTACAAAGAAACAATATATACACAAATATGGTAAAATAAGCATATTGACCGAAATGATAAAATAAATAAACATAACAGCGACAGTAATAATGGAGTGATAAATAACAGAAAATGATACAAGTTTAAAATTGGTGATTGATGAACAGTAAATACATGAACAATGCAATTAAATCACATCCAAGTGCCACAGAACAGGGGCTAAGCCATACTATCCACATGGGGAAATTATGCATGGTCGCTTAGTACCCCAACAACCAAGGTACTGCAAGAGGCCATACCATCCCCCGTGCACAGCCCTAGTACTCGCCAGACAGCTACATTTTATAGGGCACATTCCATCCAATTCACTGACTGCAGTAACCCATTCTTGACAGCAATTATTTAAAGGCCAAATTGATCACATCTTGTTCTTCAAATTGGCAACAATAATATTTTTCTTTGAGTTGTACATGGTTCTAATAAGGTGTAATGTCTTTGAAAACAATATATATGGTTAGAAACTTTGTCAAAGTTGAAAAAAATTGCCAATTTTGATATAAACAATGGTTTTGAACCTCCCAATGTGTTGCCAATTTAAGGATTTAAAACTTATTCTCATTTTTTAAATTCCTGGCATCAAACGCAGTATGATCATGTCAACAAAATGGACATAGTATATGCAGAAATATTTTTTCTTTCTACTCATGCATCCGATATGTTTTTCAGAGTGCTGAATCAAAATTTATTGAGCCAAAGCACAAAATGCGGTCAATTGTCTTGAAAGGGTTAACCTGTTGTAGAAAATGACACCCCACTGTAATTGCATTTGAGCGTGATACTCATTGGGTTGTAGCAAGAGATACTGCCGGAATTTTTTGTTTTTGTCATTTCAGGGCAACCCCAGATATGGATAGTAGGGGATAGCCAAGGAGAGAACCGCAGCGATAAACCGTCTCCAGCTGGGCACACCATACAGCATCCAGTGGCACGGCCAAGGTGGTGCAAGACTGGATGACATGGAGAGGCTGGTAGACAACAGGCTAAGGTTGGCGGCTCCCCCATCATTGGTCATACTCCACCTAGGCTCCAACAACATCGGCCAAACCGACGCTTGTGGATGTAGGATAGGCATCAAAACAGCCCTTAGCCTACTCAGGACCAGGATGCCACATGCTCAATTCCTTTGGTCAATGATACTTTCCCGCATATTCTACTATGGAAAGCGATCATCTGGCTCTACATCCCAAGAGGCCCTGGAAGGTGTACGATTGTCCCTGAACAAGTATGCGAGGCTACACACGAAACGTGTGAGCAATGCTTCGGAAATACAACACGACATAGACAGGGCCAATCACAATCTCTTTGTTAGAGACAGTATTCACCTGTCAGACCAGGGGTTGGATATCCTAATCGGGAAGCTATTTAGGCCTAACACAAAGGAAAATTTTATGTATGCAGGTCTTTGCTCTGATCTAATGCCCTCACGAGCATGGACAGAAGAACAGAGGCTATCAAGGCACAGTAGCATTATTATAAGGAAAGTGGCAGCCCAGTAACCTCAGTGTGAACCCTGATGTATCCACAGACCAGGTTGCTGCATACGATAATCTTAAGCCTGATAGGAGGTTAATCTTATAATGGGACAAAATACATTTGAGTCGTATAATTCCCAACACTAGAGGTTGGATCCTGCCCACGGATCAGACAAACCAGTCGAAGTTGTTAAATACAAAGCATCAAATAAAGTTTCAAAATAGGCCTCATTCCTTTGAATGAATAGATAAAACATAACCATGGTGAATGTAGAGACATAACCATACGTGCACAGGCACTATTGGAAGCTGTGCAGCCCCCTGCCCAGGACATTGCCACTGTGGTCGGGTGGTGGAGATGTAATCTCGGTCGCACTGCGCATAATACCCAAGTGGGCCATAAAGGAATTTTCTCCAGCATATCCCTCATAATTATGGGAGCCTAGCCATTGCACCTTGCTGGTTTTTCGCCCTTATCACCTCCTGTTCTTCAGTGGCAATTGTCCGCCTATTGCCCCGGTAGAAGCTGGGGCAATTAAGTCACATAGATGGCACATATCAGAGAGAAATGGCTTCTACCACTCAAAACTGAAAAAAAAAAATAAAAAAATAAATTGGGTGGAAGATGTCGGGGGGCCTTAGCATCAGAAAAAAAGATGTGAATTGCCACTCTAGGTACCATCCTGTTGGCAGGTAAACTGCTTGCTGGGTCGAGTTACCATCGCCCAGCAATCACGTTACAGCACATCCCAAACACTTGAGGCAAAACATTTCCGCCAGTCATTCAGTCACTCTGTCAAAATGCTCTAAATTGTTTACTCTGTACTTTTACGGTAATATGTAATGATAACCGCATATTTTCATCTAGCTAGTCAAATTGTCTCGTTATTTACTTACGTGCTTAGCTATTCAAGAGTAGGGGTAGTAGGTATGATTACCACACTCCCCACTATCATGAGGATAGAAATGCTCCCAGATTTTTAAACATACTGGAAGTTAGTCAAGTTACTAAGTTGTGAAGAAGTTATTAACACACTAAGTTATTATATGACTGGCCGTGTTATCATGTGTTTGACACAATACAAAGTGTCAAGTTTTTTAAGCATATTGTTCTGGGTTGAATACTGCCTTGTGTTAAAAGCAGATTGGTCAGTGTTAAACATATCATTCAGTGTGCTTTACTATTGCTTGTATTCAAATGGCACTAAGTTTTTATCGCTGCCTTCAAGCAAAATTGTGTTAAAAGCAGATTGTTCAGTGTTAAACATATTGTTTGTTATACTATGGCTTGTATTTGAAAGGCATTAAGCTTTTATTGCTGCCTTCGAGCAGAATTAAACAGCAAGCAATAGCAATTATGAGTGCTTTCTTTCCAAAATGAATTTGAGTGACCAAAATGATTAAATTGGCCGGGAACCCTATATTAGGGAGCAAAGCAACGATAATTAATTACATTTCTTTTCCTTTTTTTTCTTGAACCATTCAAAAAGCAATTTCCAAACTATATCGTACTTATGTGTATATTGGGGCGTGAAATTACAAGATCCTGAAGCAACGTTATGTGAGGGAGCAAAGCAAACAAGTTTTAGAACATTTCGCATTTCATACCCTAAAAGACTAATTTCTACTGCAATTTACCTTGCTTATTGGGGCATATATAATCCACAATATAATCATAATACGTTTCTTCCATTGTACCCTTTCTCTTTCACTAATTGTTTTTTTTCTGCTCCTTTCATGTGGCCCCGCTACCAATGCTAGAACATTAAATTTTTGTTCCAATCTGCACCTATATTTCATAAGGTTTTCATCATCATTATGATGATGATGAGGAAGAAGATTATAATGCTATTGATAATAATCAGCTTTTATATAGCGCCTAATACATCGGAGATGTCTCTAAGCGCTTTACAGATATATTATTACCCTGGTCATCGGATTCTGGCATGCCCGCACACAATGTATGCACATTCTCCGCTCCCTGGGGAGTATTCCAGCCAGTCGCCTGTTAAGCGCACACATGCTAAGCAAAGGACATTAACTTTCGCCATCCTACCGGGTACCCATTTAACACCTGGGTGGAGAGTGGCAAATGTAGATTAACGTCTTGCCAAAGGACGATGCTGATGATTATCATTATCATCATTATCACCATCATCATCATCATCATTTTATCGTATTAATCTAAAAATGTGTAAAACGTGAATGCATTTCCCAAGTCTATTATGATTACCTAGATCTTTTATTAGCTTTTAGAAGGCTATGATACAATATTACTGCACAAAAAAAAATATTTTCAAATGTTAACGTGCAATATTGGCAAAGTTCTATATGCCTTGAAAATGTCTTGAATTTCCTGGAGATGATCAAGGCTTGCAACCCTCAAGGCCAAGGCCAGGACATGCCAAAAGCCATGGCATCCAAATCTAAGGCCAAGGCATTGAAAAAAAATGGTGTTTCAAAGGCGCCTTAAGGTTAAGGCCTAGCATCAAGGCATTAGAACACATACTCATGGGTGGCGCAGGGGTAGGGGGGGGGGGGGGGGAGGCCTCCCCATGGAAGTTTTAAAGACTGCATAGCAAATGATGATAAAGGCTAGTCACGTCTCCCCGGCTTAGTCCGAAAGGGTGGGTAGCGTCGCGTTGCGTTGACTGGAACGCCACCATTCGTCCAAAACACCCCCGGTTTGGCCGAAAGGGTGCGTTGACTTTTTTTTTCTAAATACAGTGTATAATTATTATTATTATTATTATTATTATTATCATTATTATCAGCGGTTCCAGGATTTTGTAAAGGGCGGATCAAGGATTTTGTAAAAAGGGGGGGGGGGGCGCAGAAATGCAGGGCTGTCATCAGGGGCGGATCCAGGATTTGATCCGCCCCTTTTACAAAATCCTTGATCCGCCCCTGATGACAGCCCTGCATTTCTGCCTCCCTCCCTTTACAAAATCCTGGAACCGCAGATAATAATAATAATACACTGTATTTAGAAAAAAAAAATCAACGTACCCTTTCGGCAAAACAGGGGGTGCTTTGGACGAATGGTGGCGTTCCAGTCAACGCGACGCGACCCAACGCTCCCAACGCACCCTTTCGGCCAAACGGGGGGGGGGGGGGGGGGGGGGGGCTTAGGACGAATGGGTGCGTTCGCGATACTACTGTTTAACAATATCTATAATGTCATCATCTGATCATAGCAATATTCAGCAAAAGATTATAAATTGTTTATGTATAAGTCTTTACTTTACTGTGATAAGGCAATTAATGAGTAGGCCTACTTGCAGCGAGGCGGACACCTTGGAGAAATGGATGCAAAAACAGCTATTATGATCCCTTGAATTATAAATGTGATAGGGAACATATGCGATGGAATCCTAATACTTCGGGGTGCAAAATCGATTTTGTCCCCCAGGTCCCTTTCGCAAAGAAACACGAAGTAAAACACATTGTGATAATATTGCATTGCCAAGATGTTAAATAAGCTTTCAAGTGCTCTAATGTGCAAAACATCCAGCATTTTACAATAACAAATTTCTCGTTCAATGCCCGCTAATTTTATTTTTAATCCACTTAACCCTCTTGAATGCAAAATTTTCAAATCACGGAAGCATTTTTATTCGCTCGGTCCCTACTCTCCCTCGCCCAGAAATAATCTCATTTTCCAGTTGTATGATGCTGTCGAAAGTCTGTTTTATGCAAATAATAATTTTTTAGTTTGCTAGTGTCGGTGTGTTTAAAACATATTCTATAAAGCACAGTACAAACAAAATCGTAAATCACATTACTCTGTGGATACGTACCCCCTGCATTACCTAACCATGGCAGTGCTTTGTCTCTACATTCTCTTGTCAACCTACTCTGCTACCAGCGGAGACAAAATAATACCGTCTCCATGATCTTAGGCCTAATAAATAATGATCCAAATATAATGGATGAAATATACTGTTCTTTAAATATCGCAAAGAATTTTCCCAATAAATTCCCAAAGCTTACATTTTTCATGTCCAGTCAGTGTTTTCTCTTATCTATATGGCCAAAGCCAGTCTGCACTTTCATAGAACGCCTCTCTTGTCATTCTCGAAAATAAGAAGAGAACAGTGCGATTGTCAGTTTGAAAGAAATCCAACATTCCTTTTGGCTTCTAAACTGGACAAGGTGGTCGAGATACCCTTGGAAATTCCCAGGAGTAAGTAATAAAGTCGAGGGAACTTTGAGGTAGGCAAGGGTGGGTTACCTCGACCGGTGTGCACACGGGTACTACCTCGACTTTTACCTCGGGTAGATCGACACTTCATCGACCTCTAACTCGAGGTAAGTAGCCAACATATGAAGGTATCAGATACATGCCAAGCAATCGAATTATTGTATTTCTTACCAGCGACAGTAGATGATTCTTCAGGAGTTGCTTTTGTCATAGACCTGGAGTGAAGACTAATCGGTTGTGATAAGTGTTTAGAAGATTCGATTTTATACATACCATTTTATAATAATTGCGATCATCGTGTTCTCCTTTCTTGATTTGATTGTCAGTGTGAACGAAATAAAAGGACAATGATTTCGTAACTTCTGTAGCCATGACAATTGGGGGCTTGTTCGAAAAGGACAGAAACCAAGCCATTAATGGCATTATTATGCTGATGACGACGATGCGATGGGCACGAGGGGATTTTGATTCCACTCCAGTCCCATATACTCGCTTTGGTGGTATGTCTCCCCGAGACGCTGCCGCAGATTGGTAGGCCCCTAGGTACTTTCAGTTTCAAGTTTTTGCATGGCAATTGGTGAGGCGTTTGTTGCCTCTGTTTCTAGGCTAGTTGGACTAGGTCTTGGAGTTTGCTTGCATGTGTTGGCTGCAATTCGTGCAGATAAACTTGATCTGTAGATATTATGCTCGGTTTTGGACCTCACCGGATGATCGGTTCAGATTATTTATATTGACTTTGTCAATTTGTGCATAGATGTGCATTGTAAACGGTTTCGTTGACTGCATTTAGAGTTACACAGTGAATCATGGCTGAATTTAATGTTGAGGTGTTCCTCAAGGAGGATTTGTCAATCGGCAGATTGAAAAGCCTGGTCAAGGCTAATTTGAAGAGTTTGGCTGATAAGCTAGGGGTTGATTTAACGGATTGTTCACGAAAACAAGAAATATTGAATGCAATCGTGGAACAGCAAGGGTTAAGTAACCAAGAAACTGTCGCGTCGGCTGTGAAATCATCTGAACTCATGGTCGAGGCCGATAAAAGCACTAAAAATGAGTCAGATTCTGATCAATTGAAAGCAGAGTTAGCTAAGATTGAGTTGGAAGAGAGAAAGGATAAACTAAGAGCTGCTGAACATGAGAGAGAGATGGAAAGAAAGAGGCTTGTATTTGAGATGAGATTATGCTTTTAGAGGAGTGTAAAAGATGTATGTCACAGGAAGTTAGGACACATGTGAATGATCATAAGGTTTCAGATGTGAAGGCTGCTGCAATGTTGGCAGATGGGTATGAATTACACCATAAAGGAAGTAGGTCACCTCAAAATAAGCATAAGAATCCTACAAGTCAGAAAAATAGTTCTAGTTGGAAACAAAATCAAACATTGCGTGATGATGAAAAATCTAATTCATCCAAGCCAATTAGCAAAACAAAGCACAATGGTAGTGGTGGTGAAACTGAAGAAAAGATCACTTGCTTTTTTTGTAAAAAAGAAGGTCATTTGAAGACACAATGTGAAAAATTGAAAGCAAAGCTAGCAAAAGAGAAGGCACAAACACCTCCAAATGGACTAGCATGCACTGCGCCGGCTTCAATGCGTAATCCCATAGTGCAAAGTAGTGTGGAAAAGAACACACATGGTAAAATGACAGTTGCTGATCAAGATGATATTGATGAGCTGTTTAGGGACTTTGTTTCTTGCGGTACTGTCAAATTCAGTGATGACAAGGAGTTGCCTGTTCAGATTCTAATAGATTCTGGTTCAAAGCAAACATTGCTGGTTGCAACACGTTCTGGTTAAGGATGTCAATTTAGGCTATAAGCCTACACCATTGTACATTATTGAGTTGAGTTGTCAGATAGTTTCCGGTCCGGCAATAAGCCACTTCGGAGATGCAATCTGAGCATGAGCAGATAAAGGTCATCTGTACCAAATTCTAAAACCCACTGACACTAATATTCGATATGTGCTCATGAATGTCATGTAATCATTATTCAATTATGCACTAATGGTGCATTCCATGATATCCAGGTGGAAGTATTCTTTTTAAAGGGGGAAACAAAAGCCATTCATAAGGCACCTCTATCACTCCCAGAGTTATTTTTCTGCAGTGCACATAAAGGGACCCTCCATGTCTAAAATATCTGTGGATATTTTGGGTCATTTGTACCATGCGCTAACCCCGAACTGGCTTATTGTTGGAGTGGTGGACGCGTTGCCAATGAAAGGAATTTCGCTCTTGCTGGGGAATGATGTGGCAGGTGGTAAAGTATTTCCTTCACCAATTGTGAGTGAGAGCCCTGTTGTGAATATTGAAACTGAGAAATTGGTAGAAGAAATTCCGGGAATCTTCCCATCCTGTGCAGTAACGAGAGCACAGGCAATGAAAGAAAAAGTGAAAGAGTGAAAATGTAGTTGATGATGAAGTCAGTTTGGCTGATACTTTCTTCAAAGAGTTGAATGAAAGTGCAGATGATCCAATTCAGGGTGAGACAATATTCAGTCAGTCTGCATTGATTAAGGCTCAAGAAGAGGCGAATGATTTGAGCCGGTTACGTGATATTGCGGTGACAGCTGAGGAGGCACAAACCATGTCACAGTGTTTCTACACAAAGTCTGGTGTCTTAATGCGTAAATGGACCCCTTCTGGGCGACCTCAAGATGAGGATTGGACAGCAGTCCATCAAGTTGTAGTTCCTCCAAGATATAAGAACGAAATCCTTCGGTTGGCACATGATGTTCCTATGGCTGGTCACTTAGGTGTGAGGAAGACTGTTGCCAGGATTTTGGCTCATTTCTATTGGCCAAGGCTCAAACAAGATGTGGCTAAATATTGTAGGTCTTGTCACACCTGTCAAGTAGTGGGGAAGCCGCAACATCGCATCAAGCCAGCGCCCCTTATTCCCATTCCAGTGAGCCAGGATCCATTCAGTCGTGTCATGATAGATTGTGTAGGCCCTTTGCCTAAAAGCAAGACTGGTTTTCTGTATTTGTTAACTATCATGGACACAACGACTCGTTTTCCTGAGGCAGTTCCACTAAGGAACATAAAGGCAAGGACAGTGATTGATGCCCTTTTGACCTTTTTCACAAGGTATGGTCTCCCAAAAGAGATCCAGTCTGATCAGGGGTCGAATTTTATGTCCACTGTGTTCCAGGAAGTTATGTATCAACTTGGCATTAAGCAGATCAATTCATCTGCATACCATCCGAAGTCTCAGGGTGCCCTTGAAAGGTATCACCAGACATTGAAGACAATGATCAAGTCTTATTGTCAGGAGAATCCAGGAGAGTGGGACAAGGGCATCCCTTTTCTCTTGTTTGCATCAAGAGACACCCCAAATGAATCCACAGGGTTCACACCCTTCGAGCTTGTCTTTGGTCATGAACCAAGATGACCCCAAAATGACCGGAAGGGAGTTACTATTTGCCTTAGATATTTCAATTCAATTCAATTCAATTCAATTTTATTTTTCATTTCATCAGAATCATACAATATTTTATAAAGTATAACAGAATAAAATACGAGAATGACATTTTGTTGGCATCACGAAATTCATTATGTAAAAATTATTGTACAAGCAATCAAAAGAATGTACCCTGTTGAAAATTTTCTGAAGAAATGGAGGGATGCATTGCTTGTAGATTGTGGAACCCTCTAAATAATATTACCTTTAATACTAAACATAGTAAAAAAAGAAAATTATATCTAAACTACAACTTCAGTAATTGTATGTAATTATCAAGTAAAAAAGTGTGTTTTCGTTTCAGGATATTCATTGAAAGGTGTTAAAATGACAAAAGGGATTAAATTCGCTTTATATTCACAATACCTATATCTAAAATGGCCTCCAAAATGGCAGCCAGTTTCCTCAAAATGACCGGATGTCAGTTACTGTTTGCCTTAGATAATTACGTAATTATCAAGTTTAAAAGTGTGTTTTAGTTTTCAGGATATTCATTGAAAGGTGTTAAAACAACAAGAGGGATTAAATTAGCTTTATATGTACGACAATAACTTGGCAGGAGTGTTCCTACACTTATTGACTAACTTTTCTGTGAAAATAAGATTGATCCATCGAGTCATGCATAAGTGAGCAAACATTAAAGGCAAAATGTTCACTTTTCAAAAGTCACAAGGGTCATTTTGGGGATTCTGTGAAATGAGATTTTAGCGAATTCGGTTTCTGGTGCATATTCATGTGTTGTTTACTATCCATCGCTTGACCCCCTCACACCTATCCCGACACTTTTCTAATTTTTATGGTTGGGTGAGCATAAATAAAAAAACAAATCATCCCTCGTGAATTTGAAATTGCAAAATCCATTCAGCTTATTGAACAAACTCCAGATATTTTTACCAAAATGTATCATCACAAGTTGTGTGAACATAAGAGGTCATCGTGTCATGGTTGAGTGAGCACCTTTAAAAGTCGGGCAAGAAATGCTAAACTGTATCGTTAATACAGCATAAAAAATAACCCTTGTGACTTTTAAAAAGTGACATTTTTGCATTTAATGTTTGCCCAGTCATGCATGACTCGATGGATCAATCTCATTTTTACAGGGAAGTTAGTCAATAAGGGTAAGAATACTCTTGCCAAGTTATTTTGCTCACAACCCTTTCGTTAAGAAGTTACGCCAATTTGATTAAGGGGGGTTAGTGTTTTTGTTGTGTTTATATAACTAATTGAATCTTTGTTGGTACTTAAATGCGTATCATCAGTGAATGTACATAAACCTAAAACGCACTTTTAAACCTGATAATTTCATCTCTAATGTGAATAGTAACTCACTTCCGGTCATTTTGAGGAAATGGGCTGCCATTTTAAATGCCATCTTAGATTTCCATGTATTCTAACTAGTGGGGTCACTTAAAGGGAAATCCAACCTTGATAGCAAGTTGGTGAAAGTTTGAACGAAATCGGACAAGCAATAAGAAACGTGTGAATTTTTGAAAGTTGTAATCACTATACATATGGGAATTTCAAATTGGCCGAATAGGTAATGTGATGTAGCTGTATAGACAACTCCTCCTTTCGCTCCAACACACAAAATGACTAAAATGCCACTTATTTCAAAATGTATTACTCAGTAGGATCCTTTTCTTTCATAAGAACCTATAACAATATGCTATCTCCAAACATTTTGAGTACTGCCCCAAGGGTAAAAGCGCCTCGAAGAAAACCGCAAATTAATATTTTTGCCAATTTGAGATTCGCATAGATGTAGTGATCTCATTTTTGAAACATCCATAACTTTCTTAGTCCTTGTCCGATTTCCAGTAAAATCTCTCCCCTCTCTATCATTATTTAACGTATAACTGTTTGCACACTACTGAAAATCAAATGAATAATTGATATAAATATAAGGTATAAATTATAATACCTTATTGAAGTTACTATTAAAAAATAATATAATATAATTATGTATATCGCATGTGTGATTTCCGTATAATCATTTCTCTTTATTTATAGGAGAATGAAACTCAACATATACATTAGCTGATAATCATGTGGAAAATTGTCAGCCTGTTCAAAATATCTTGAAAATACTCTGATTTGATTACTCACTAAGGAGAACAGTCTCTGTAAAGTTTGCAGATTTCTTGCTACGTATTATCCCATGGGGGCTGCCATTTTGAAATAACTGTGATGTCATTGCGGTACATGTCCATTTACCTTTACACAATGGATAAGATGTTGCATAATGAATAGCTATTGTACAACTAAAGCCACCCATGCAAAATGGCAGCCATCTCGGTACCCCCATGGTCTCGCACAGGTGATAGTAGAGGTGTTGTGGATCAGTGGATAAGTCCCCGGACTGTGAACCACGAGGTCCGGGGTTCGAATCCCACCGCAGCACTAGCGTCCTTTGGCAAGACGTTAATCTACATTTGCCACTCTCCACCCAGGTGTTAAATGGGTACCCGGTAGGATGGCGAAAGGTAATGTCCTTTGCTTAGCATGTGTGCGCTTTACAGCGACTGGCTGGAATGCTCCCCAGGGAGTGGAGAATGTGCATACACTGTGTGCGGGCGTGCCAGAATCCAATGACCAGGGGTAATAATATATACCTATCTATACAGCGCCATGAGCGTCGAAAGGCGGACCTGCGCGCTATACAAGTAGCCACTATTATTATTATTATTATTATATCTAAGAGCAGTTGTAGGTCTTTGTCACTTCTTTGAAGAATCGACAAACTTTTGTCAGACCAAGCAACTTACAAGTGCATGCCAAATCCTGCTTAACAAAAGAAACAGCTGAACCAAACATCTTGACACAAATATGTTATATGACAGGATAAAAGTTTTTTTATTTGAATGTACATGACTACAAAAATGGTTTATTATGAGAAAATCCAGTGTTCCACAACTGATCATGAGTGTCATGGTAGCTAGTGTATAGGTCAGTGGGTATCTTACAAATAGAACTGCTCTGACATACTTTGTTAAGAAAATGGCAGCCCCCATGGGATAATGTCAAGCAAGGAAACTGCAACTTTTCTTTCTTATATTCGGAAACACTTGATCTATAGTCTATCTCATCTAGGGCATCGGAAACCACAACATCACGGCCAAAATATTGTACGGAGAGTGACCTTAACAATACCCTTAATAAAGTGCTATTACACGGGTTTTAATTTTTTAAAATGGAGTAACATGCAAAAGAGTGTCAATACCTAGTATCAAAAACGAAATAATGAAAGCGATGGAAGATGCAAAGAAAATGGCTAGTTTTTAAGTAAAAGCCTAAGCTACTATAGACCGCTCCGGGAATGTATGCAAATTTTATGCATACCTTTCAAAAAACGGGTTGTTCTTGACAACCTGAAAGCTTGTCGGAGGCTTGCCGGACACAGCAATAAATAATGTACCCGAGCTGGATTCCAAGCACTGAGGCTCATTTATAAAAAAGCAGGTTCCTGGAATAGTTCGTCATTAGGCGCTCAGAGAATATAAGTGCATAAATTTGTATACATTACAGAAGCGGTCTATTACAGGAGCTTGACAAAATAAAGTTAATGCTCCAATGTTCTCCAAACATTCTCCAAGCTGTAGCGTCACTATTCAGTCTAAGCGTTTTCGGCCCCGCCCATTTGGTAACATTTCATTTTCCCGAAGCCCCCGATACCCCCAAAATATCGAAAAAGTATCGAGAAATACCTTATGCATTATTCATTTTTGTTTTGCATACTCCGAGTTATCAAATTTTGATTGGACCAGACCTTATGAATATGAATTTTCTTCAAAAGGAATGATTTGACCTCTTTTCGTCACTTCCGCTGTGAATTTGACGTCACCCGCACAAAGTAAAAAAAATTGTGGAAAGTTTAGAGGTGAGTACACTTGTATTTATGCTTAATTTTCGAAAATTAGAATATATTTATAACAGTTTCTGCCATTGTGAATAATCTGTTTCAATTTCTCTACATTTTGAAATGATTCTGCAGAGCTGTATGTCATGAAACAATGTGTAATCTACTCTCGAACTTTCAAAACAATTTTCATCGTCATGAGCTAATGTTGCAGCTCAATATCCCTAACGTCACTCGTGACGGCTTACCCGGGCTTTCGGGCGCGAATATCTCGATACGCTTCGATAGATGATCTACTGTAGTATTGAACTAGAGAGATGTCAATAGCTGACAGATTTAGTAAAGGTTATATTAGTAAACTTGTCTGTATGTCGATGATTTGGTTATCTAAGTTAAATGTAGACGCACAGACTGTGTTATATTCTGAAAGACAAAGGGCCCATGCAGATGAGGACATGTCAAATTGATTCAGTAGGGTATTCTAAAGAGTTAAGTTAAAATTTAGAATGAGGAGGGGATTCCAATTTCCATGTTGAATAATATATTTCCAGAGCCCAGTCCAGGTCCCCGCCCAGGTCCAGGTCTACTTTGAGTACTAAATGTTAGTTTGCTATAAATTCCGTGATTACTGGTTCTTAGTAAAAGTTAATTTGCTTGAGTGTACTAACGTTAGACTTTGGCCCCTTTTTTCTTCTAAACTTGAGACAAGGCCAAAGGCAAGCATGATGAGGTTTTATATATTTCAAGAGAGAGAGAGAGAGAGAGAGAGGGGGGGGGGGGGGGATTCATATTTAGTCTTGATTCTTCTATTTGTAGACCATAATCTCCACAGAGTAATATATGGATGGCCTTTGTTGTTTCAGCATCGCATTAATTATTAGTCTCATCATGTTGACTTTGATTTCCCCTCAGATAAACATGGCAAGGATCTAACTTGTGGCTGATCTACTTGAAGATCTAGACTCATAAGAGCCTAAACATCAGAAGTCTACGTACAGTGTACTTGCACAACTCAAAAGCTGTTAAAGAATTTGATGAGAAGTGAGAAATAAACAGGTAGGTCTAGACCTAAACTTAGTATTACAGCTAATAATTATAGGTCTGGTAGTGGTAGTGGATCAAGGATCAGTTTACTGGGGGGGGGGGGGGGGGCCGGTTAGTTTACATTTTGTCTAACCAAAACAGCAACAACAAAAAGTTATCTTTCTTTCTGAGAGAATGGAAATTTCATTTGTCCTCTTCCTTTACCCACCACTGAGATCTGTTTTATTCAGTGTAATATTAAATTAGCTTTTTTAGTGTCTTCAAAAATCAATAATGTGATCTTTAGGGGATGTTCAGTGTCATGTCAGTATAAATAAATAGTCCCCTTGATTATATATTAAACATTTCATTAATTCCTGCAAACAGAAACAAAACAAAATAAGATGGGTGAACTTATGCAATTGATATTATTTATTATTTTATTATAATTATTGTCATTATTCTTCTTCTTATTATTATCAAGGCCAACACATTACACTTTCACTTAATATCCATGTATCTTTTCGGGATGGATTGTACATGTACATGTAGTTAGTATTCATCCAAGAGGGTGACGAATGTATCTCTTTTTTTTCTTAATACAGGATAATGCTTCTCTATTCCATCTATTCTACAAGAGATGATGATGAAGATGAAGGCTTACCCACTGAGAATGAAGACAAATTCCGATAGGAACTTAGCTGCTCCAGTTTTGCATGGTAGGCCCATGCTTTAAGAGTAAGGTTGCTGTCAGGGGCGTCGATCCGTTTTTGGATTGGGGGGGGGGGGGGGGAAACAGCCTAATAGTACTCTTCATGATTTTTTCAACGCCTCTTAATTACCAGCTTCTCCAGGGTTACATGAAGCAGAGAAAATTATAGAATTTATTGAGGGGCGGGGACAAAATGATATACTGTATTTACTACAATAAATCAATGTACCTACCTATTTGCTAGTCTTCCGACTACGCAAGCCATTCGAGTAATTAAAGTCACGACAGTGCATATACCCCCATAGGATCACGCCTTCCTCTGTGCACGTGTCCCCTGCGGGTCGGGGAGTAGAATAGGCCCGCTGTGAACCTGCATGTCGTAAAAGGCGACTAAATGGAGCTCCGTTTGCCGTGGAGCGCGACCCGTGTCGGTGGAGAAAGGGATCCTGGTGATTGAGTGGAGGGTGAGACTGCGGTCCTCCTGAAACAACACATCACTTTGGCCCTGTATTCACCTAGTCGGGAGGTTTAAGCTGGCCTGACTTAAATCAATCGGCTGGTGGTGTCTAGCCCTAGGATCTGAATTTTTACCTTTTTAGATGACTTTTTTGTTACCTTGAACTTCAATTCCTCTATTTGATATTGGTCTGAAATACTGATCCTAGAAGGCGACTGCTTAACAGGTCAATCAGGGTAGATATTGTTTTATGTATATATTTATACATTATATATATATATCCTCTCTGAGTATATTACTATTGTATCCTTGTCGTTGGTATGAGTGAATACCCTCATATGATAACGTCCCCTTGTTGGGCTCCATGGTGGGTGGGGAACAATGGTAATGAATATAAATCAATATAATATGGCTAAACCAAACAAAAGAATTCGAAGTGATTCCTCCGACTCTATCTGTTCTGAATTTTTCCCTCATTTCCTTGTGATTGAGGCAATAGACCCAGCAAAACCGTTAAAGATTTCTCCTTTTGCTATAAGCAAGGGTATTGAGGGGTTAATCGGATCTACCAAAAACATAAAAAGACTAAGATCAGGCAGTATATTGGTTGAGGTGGAAAAAGCTGTCCAGGCAAGTGGCTTGCTTAAGATCGATAAATTTGTACAAATTCCTGTAAAAGTCATCGCCCACAAGACCTTAAACTCCTGCAAAGGGGTTTTACGTTGTCCCGACTTGAGGGACTGCGATGATGAAGAAATTTCTGACCAACATGTCATTGATGTTAAGCGAGCTACTTTTTTACAGAATGGTTTAAGGAAACCTACTAATACACTGTTTTTGACTTTCGATCAACCAAACCTTCCACAATATGTGAGGGTTGGTTACTTGAAAGTTGAAATAGAAAAGTACATTCCAAACCCTATACGTTGTTTTAAATGCCAGAGATTTGGACATTTTAAAACAAGTTGCCAAAGAAAAGAAACCTGTGAAAAATGTGGTAGTGAAGAGCATAATGCCACTGATTGCCAGGCACAGATACAATGTATCAACTGCCATGGTAATCACTCTGCAAATTCTAAGGTATGTCCAAAATGGATTGAAGAAAAAGAAATATAAAGAATAAAGGCACAAAGGAACATTCCATATCCAGAAGCAAAGAAACTCTATCAGATCCAAAACAACAACGAACTGAATTCATATGCAAATAGGGTTAAACAAACAAAAGAGAATAACCAAGCAAATAGAGAGGTAAAACAATCTCCCAAAGTAACAAGGGCTGTGCAAACTAATTTGACATGGTCATGTAACTTAGATAACCCAACCTTAATAATATTAAAACTTGATAATGATAGCAAAGCAACTAACACCGAAAAAAGAAACACAATACAGAATCACGGTCAAGAGAAAGCACATACTAAATCTTCACATGATCGTAGAAGTAGAAGTCTATCTCGTGACCCTACTCCGAAAAATCCTAACATGTCTAAAGAAATCAAACAAAAAAATCATCCAACAAAGGATAAAAGTAAAGTGCAATCTAGTGTAACTAAAAAGTCAACTGATGTGTTATCAACTAAAAATAGATATGAACCATTATTACTGGAGGGGGTTGATGATATGGAAACTCTCCCCATTCACCAACCCTCTTCAAAACTTAAGATTGTAAAGATGAATGAACGAGTCACATAATGCTGACTCAAAAAGAAAAGGCAGTTCTGCAATGGAACTGTCGTGGGCTTAAACCCAATTATGAGGAAATTAAGTGTCTACTAATTAATCATAGCCCTTATGTAGTTTGTTTGCAAGAAACACTTTTAAAAGATTCAGAAAACAATTTATTTAAGGGTTATGATATGTATAGTAAAACCAATAAATCTCTGATAGATGATAGGCCCATTGGAGGTTCCTCTATACTCGTAAAGAAAGGAATTCCACATGAAAGTATTATACTTGATACTTCCATTCAGGCTGTAGCGGTTAAAACAACACTCCATCGCACAGTTACTATTTGTTCAATTTATATTCCTCCAAGGTATGAATTGACACAAAGTGAACTAAATAAACTAGTTGGTCAACTTCCCGAACCATTTATCCTATTAGGAGATTTTAATGCTTATAGTTCTCTTTGGGGATGCCAGAAGTCAAATAGACTCGGTAATATTTTAGAAATAATAATTGAAAACTTTGATTTATGCCTTTTAAATGATGATTCTTGTACATATCTTCATCCTGCCTCCGGTTCCACATCGGCTATTGATTTATCAATATGTTCAGCAAATATTTTTATGGATTTTCACTGGCAGATACATAATGATCAGTGTGGAAGTGATCATTTTCCTATTTTTATTGACATTATTAAACCAATACCAGAAGAAAGAATTCCAAAGTGGCAACTTCAAAAAGCAAATTGGCGTGATTTCATAACACAGTGCAAACATAATATTACGAAGGAACGTTTTGTGAGCATTGCAGATTGTTTGACACTGTTTACAGACACTTTACTGGACATAGCTAGCAAGACAATTCCCAAGTCTTCTAGCACCCTGCATAATAAACATAACCCTTGGTTTAATATAGAGTGCAAAGAAGCAGTTAAATGCCGGAAAAGGGCACTAAGGAAATTCAAAAAACAACCTACCAAAAATAATTTAATAAAATATCAAGAAGCACGAGCAAAGGCCCGAGCTATAATCAAGAAAAATAGGAGAGAATCATGGAGAAAATTTGTCTCTAAACTAAATACTCAAACTCCCATAAAGAAAGTATGGGATATGATTGGAAAAATAAGTGGAAAAAAGACAAATATATCTATTTCTCACTTAAATGACTCACATGGTAATAAATGTACAGAAAATCAAGATATTGTCAATTTATTGGCAAATGAATTTGCAAACAATTCATCCTCCAAACATTATTCCCATACATTTCAGAACTATAAGATCATAGCTGAGAAACAAAAAGTAATTTTTTTTTCAAATAATAGAGAGGATTATAATATTCCTTTTTCTCTTGCTGAACTAAATATTTCTCTTAATAAATGTCATGATACTGCAACTGGTCCAGATGATATTCATTATCAATTTCTTAAACATCTACCAGAAGAGTCTTTAATTGTTTTATTGGACATTATCAATGATATTTGGAGAACTGGCAAATTTCCAAAATCATGGTGTGAAGCCATCATAATTCCCATCCCAAAGCCTGGGAAAGATGCATCTAACCCAACAAATTACCGTCCTATTTCTCTTACTAGTTGCCTATGTAAAACAATGGAAAGAATGATTAATGCTCGCCTAGTTTGGTTTTTAGAAAGAAATCATTTGATAACTGAATGTCAAAGTGGTTTTAGGCATAATCGTACTACAACTGACCAACTTATCCGTCTTGAATCTTTTATACGAAATGGTATGCCCCGAGGTCACCATGTTGTCTCAATATTCTTTGACCTTGAAAAGGCATATGACACAACTTGGAAGTATGGAATCCTTAAAGATCTTTATAATTTTGGGTTGAGGGGCAGATTACCCAAATTTATTGAGAGTTTCCTTTCACATCGGGTGTTTAGAGTTCGACTTGGGACCTCAATTTCTGAATTACATAATCAGGAAATGGGTGTCCCTCAAGGTAGCATACTTTCTGTTACCTTATTTCTAATTAAAATAAATAGTATCGTTGATGCTGTAAACCCTAGATTTGATAGATCATTATTTGTAGATGATTTTTCAATTTCTTGTTCATCAACACAAATACCCATTATTGAGAGACTATTACAAAATTGTCTTAACAGAATAGAGAAGTGGGCTGATGAGAACGGCTTTCGCTTTTCAAAAAAGAAAACAGTATGTGTACACTTTTGTAATAAACGATCAATACATCCAGATCCTCAAATAAGTATTAATGATGCTTTTATTCCCGTAGTTGAACAAACCAAGTACCCTGGCTTAATTTTGGACAATAAACTTAATTTTAAAGCCCATATTGAATATGTTAGGAAAAAATGTCATAAAACCTTGACACTTTTGAAGGTAGTATCAAAAATGGACTGGGGAGCTGACCGTATCGTATTGCTCCGTCTTTATCGATCATTAGTCCGATCAAAATTAGATTATGGTTGTGCAGTATATAGCTCTGCTAGACAATCTTACCTTGAAAAGCTGATACCTATTCAGAACCAAGGTCTCAGGCTTAGTCTTGGGGCATATCGTACTTCCCCTATGGAGAGTCTCTATATAGAGGCCAATGAACCTCCATTATTTTTGAGATATGAAAAACTATCATTACAATACGCACTGAAACTTAAAAATAACCCTCGAAACCCAACATATGAAGGTACATTTGTACCACCATTCATTAATTTCTACACTAGTAAACCGTCAGCAATTCGACCTTTTGGCTTTCGTATCAAAGAAGCTCTCTTACAGATACTAACTACTGATAAGATCAGTAATAGATCTGACACTAAATGAATTTAAGAAGGGCACCGTTAGTGATTTAGTTTTCCAAAATGCATTTTTTGAACTTAAGAATAAATATTGTAACTATCGTGCAATTTATACAGATGGGTCAAAGTACCAAAATAAAGTAGGTGCAGCAGCTACAAGCAGTTCGTTGCAAGTACAAATAAGATTGCCAGATAGTTCATCTATATTTTCTGCCGAGTTAGTGGCCCTAGGGATAGCTTTTGATATTATAGAAATCTGTGATGAACAGCGTTTCATCATTTTTACAGATTCCCTGTCGAGCTTAACAGCAATA
Organism: Heliocidaris erythrogramma; assembly: GCA_025617745.1. NCBI lineage: Eukaryota > Metazoa > Echinodermata > Echinoidea > Camarodonta > Echinometridae > Heliocidaris > Heliocidaris erythrogramma. Next base: position 23,995,485 of record CM046871.1, on the reverse strand, counting down.
CAGGGAAGATGTCATAAACACCCATATGTTAGTCAATTATTAAAAACACAGTTTAAGATAAATGCTATGGGGAAAAGTGTAATTTTTGCTTGGATTCCAAGTCATACAGGTATTAAAGGCAATGAAACTGCAGATAGGTTGGCAAGAGAAGCTTTAAATGAGGATATTACAAATATCCACATTCCTTGCAGTGATTTAAGAACAAAGATCAACAGTTACATTAAAAAGAAATGGCAAGCATTATGGAACTCTCATCCCAAGAATAAACTCTGTCAACTTCAACCTTCCATTGAACCTCGCCACACATCTCCATTGTCTCGCCGGAGAGAGGACATTGTTTTGACCAGGGCTCGTATTGGTCATACATATTTAACACAATCATATTTACTTAAAGCTGAGAACCCACCTAACTGTATACCGTGTAACTGCCCACTCACAGTTAAACACATTCTTCTTGATTGTGTTGATTTTTCTCCAATTCGAACCAAGTACTATACTGTTTCCGACTTGAAGACATTATTCAGAGATATTCCTCAATCAAATATAATAGAATATCTTAAAGAGATTAAACTTTTTGTCCATTTTTGAAAAGCTGGAAGTTTATTTTAAGTAAAACAATGTTAATATATGCATTTTTATCTCAAATCGAACATTTATTGAAAAAGGGCAATGCAACCCATTACATACACAATATGTAATACTTTTAACATGGTAATATTATTCATGAGTACTCTGTACGAGGGAAAACTTATGGTATTTCAAATTGCATCTTTTTGATTCTTTTTAAAACGTCAATGTCTTCCTTAAGACAACGATCGAGTATGTTGGGTAGAGTGGACGACCTCTGGTCCGTGCTTGAGTTATCTTAGGGGGCCTTAAGTCCCTGATTAGCTATACACATAACATACCTTGTAAGAGCCGATAAGATGGCACATTAGATGGGGTAGGGGATCCGTACCATCTACCATACAGAAAGTTCGTCCAAAACATCCAAAAGAAAGTAAATTGCATACACAAATATCATTTGTTTTTAAGTCCTTTTTAAAGTATTTCTACTCATGGAATTTTATGTACTATGGATATTAAACTTGAACAAAATGAAAGCTTAAAACATGCACTCTGTTTTACAAAGGAAAATGTTATAAGTGAACCGGGTGCTGGGGCCTATGGTGGATACTCATCTGCTGTAGGTCATCGGTTGGACTCTCACTCCTCCCACAACAGATCATATACGTGGTGGTGTTTTATCACGATGTCGGTGGTTGGTGTCTGATCCTTCTCGGCTAGTCATTGGGAGCGGCTAGGTTCTAGCTCTCGCCCAGTTGGCTAGTAACTCAGTAACTCGGGGATCTACTTGAGAAGTAAGTCCTTGGTGGAAAGAAACTCTCTTTTATACTATTTTATGATCTATACGAACTGACTATAAATTATTGATGCTAGTCCACTTGGACATTGAATAAAGTGTATACATTACCAATCATTGTGATCTGAATTTCAAAACTTAAGACTTTCATATACATGTATAACATTAGTCAAAATTTTTATGTAAAGTTTAATGTTTTAATGAAATTTTTAACTTTGTATCTATTAATGTCAGACACTAGTCTTATATGACACTGTTGTGTTGTTAGTGTCGTTAAACTTTTAACAATCAATCAATCAATCCTCTGTGCACGTACGCATGACGCACGCACACAATCCTCCTCTTTCCTTCTCACAGCCTAAAGAGTTGCAGCTAAGTCACTATCTTGCGCAAAAATTCAAAGTTTGCTACTCTTTTAGCGCGTTTTCTGGTGACTTTTGCCAATATTTCCGTCCTAGACTTGTTTAATATCTGTTTAGTGTCGGTTTATGTCTGTCACGTATTTATTTTGGTGATATTTGAGCTTAAATTCATACCTCACTTTTCACCTCTTTCGTATAGTAGCCCAGGGCATTCGTTTTGGCGTTTTGCCGGGCGCTCAGCCCTGTAACGTTTCGTTGGTGTTTCGTGTGTGTGACTGTTGTGTGCATATACCCTTACGAGAGTGTTCTTTTGTTCGTAGTGCGTGAATGGAATTTTCCACACACTGCGCTGGAAAATTCCATTCCGTTTCACTCTCGCTTTGTACGCCCTTTTCTTTACAATTGTTTATTGTTTGACTCTTTTATATCTCCTTACAGGTGATAATGAGTTCTTCGGAGGAAGAGCAATCGAGGTCTTGGTTGCCTCCGTGCTCTTCCAATTCTTCTTCCCTCCCTTCCACTACTCTCACTTATAAGGGCGTCAGCCCAGTGAGTGTGTTGGAGACCTCTGTGTTTCGCTCGCCTACCAGCGAGTCAAACACGATGGTCAGGGGAGGTAAGGGCGTCAGTCTGTCGGCTCGCTCTGGTATTTTTGTACCGGGAGCGTCGAGCAAGACAGGCTTTATAGGTAAGTTAGGTGTTCATAAGTCTTCGGACCGAACACCCGTCATTAGCAATTCTAGCTCCCTCCAACTCACGACCACCGCGTCTGCAGTTGGGGGGGGGGGGCGGTAGCTAGTATTACCGGGTCCTCTCGACCCCCGACCACCGTCGGGAGCCTGGAGGGGGCATTAACTGGTAAGACCGCTAAGCGGTCAGCTAATGATGTTACTGGGTCTTGCCGACCCCCGACCACCGTCGGGGTGCCTAGCGAGATTTCACCCAGTGTTACTGGCTTCCCCCGACATCCGACCACCGTCGGTGTGTCTGGGGGAATTACAGCCGGTAACGCAAATCCGCATCCCGCTAAGAAGACCTCCTCCTCGAGCAGGTTCTCGCAGCGGAAGACTGCTGGTTCCCGCCAGCCACTGACCAACGTCAGTGCTCCGGGTGCTATTTCCAGCAGTGCTGCAATGCAGCAGCCCGTCCACCCCCCGGCAGTCAATGCGAATCGGGGCTCTGGTCGGGGAAGCACAGTCCCTAGAGTTGCGGCCGAATTGCTTCTCCCCACTGGGGAGCCCGGCCCGGACAATTTGGGTAGTGAGGCTTCTATACTGCAGCCTAACACTTCCCGTGCTTCTAAACGGCCTTCTATTACGGTGGCTCACACCCCCGCTAAGAAGCTTAAAGCCAAGAAGGGTAAATCCAAGGATAAACCCAAGGATAAACCCAAGTCGGGTAAGAAGGCTCAGCCCTCTCTTTCCCCTGACTCTCAATCTGAGTTGCTCAGATTAATGAGACTCTTTGCTGAGCAGCATGGTTGGATACTAATCCCCCGACGCTGCCGGCTACTGAGACGGGTTCTCCCCAGTCAGTTGTCACTGTGATGGAGGATGTTCCCGAGTCGGACCCCGGTGTTTTCCCGGTCTCCGATATTCATGAGAACCTGGGACAATTTTGTCCGAATGCGGTATCTTGACCTACTCCTCCCGGGCCTGCGGCTCTCGGAGCCCCGCCGGGGGAGGAGTCTGTCACTGGTCCGTGGGCATATCCATCCCCATGGGATTTTCCCCACCGGACTACTCCCGAATTTGATTCTGTCTCGCAGATTTCTACCCCGTCTGTTTCAGAATCTCAGGCCGGCTACGACCCCCAGCCTTGTCAGGCTATGGCGGCAGATGCCAAGGCCCTGTTAGAGAAGTATATGCCAGAAATTTTTCCCCAAGTCCAGTCGAACAGTGATCAGCCATCGCTGTTATTCAGACAGCATGGCCCGTCTCCTGGTATTCCTCTTACAGAGGACTTCAAACAGGAGTATGGGGATAGGGAGGCACTCGCCGATGCGGGTCGGGCTACCCGACGTCCCTATGGTAGTGCCTTCTCTTTCTTTCGGGATGATACCCAGGGCTTCTTTTCAGCCAAGGGTTTATCCCAGGAAATTATGGGTATTGGACAACGTTTGAATATCAATTTCAAGTCTCAGTCCTATAGATCCGCCGAGAAGCCCCTAGTGAACTTTGAAACCAAAGTCAGGTCGGGCTTAAGGCTTTCGGCGTACCTGGGTTCACTGTTACGCCTTCGGGCCAGATCAGTTGAACTGAATGTGACCGAGGGGGACTCCAATTTGTTGAATGAACTCCTGCTTTTGTTACCTGGACTTCAGTGGTCTCAGCTCTCATCAGCGGCGATTGACATTACGCATCAACGCCGCAAGTTGGCGCTCTCCACACTGGGAGTGCTAGAGAAAGACATCCCGCCTCTCTTGCGGGGTATCCCTTCCTCTCACCCCAAACTCTTTGGGGGCCAGTTTAACGAGGTCTTCCTCAAAGAGATAGAGGGTCACAAACAGGCAAAGGAGATGGGCAGACAATTCTTGCCCACTCAGCCTGCTCGGTCCTTTCCGAAGTCTAAGTCGGTCTCGACAGGCGCTAACCGCTCAAATCGTCGAGTGACAGTGACTATCCCTCGGGTTGAGACCCCTACCCTGGGCAACCGTGGTAGAGGCTCGGCGAGAGGAAGGGGGGGGGGGGGGGGCGTAAGACCGCCGCCAAGGGCCCGGTCAGGCCCAAGTCGGCCTTTTGATACCTTACCCCGAGTGCTTGTGGACAGTGTAGGCGGGCGGCTCCGGAGATTCCTCCCAGTTTGGGAGGCAATCTCCGGCGACGCCTTTGTGCTATCCGTCGTGCGCGACGGCTTTTACATAGATCTGATAAAGCCGATTCCAAACGGCGCCATCAGAATCCGCCCGCCTCCAATGTCCGCCCTTTTCCAGCAGCACATCTCCTCAGAGATCGCCACGCTGCTGGGAAAGGGCGCTGTAGAAAGGGTGAGAGATCATCCTCATCTCTGTCTCTCCCCAATTTTTGTCATTCCCAAGCGCTCGGGAAGTTTACGTATGATTCTAAACATGAAAAGAATCAACAGGTTTATACCTCCAGTGCATTTTCGCATGGAGACCTTGGCATCTATTCTGCCCTTGATCAAGCGGGACGACCTTGCGATCTCCCTCGATCTCAAAGACGCGTACTTTCACATTCCCATTCACTCTCTGTCGAGAAATTTGCTGGGATTCGCGTTCCAGGGCGAAACGTTTCGATTTCGTGCCCTGCCCTTCGGGCTGAGGCCGGCCCCTCGAGTCTTTACCCGAATAGTGTCGGCCCTGGCCGCGTTTCTACGGAATCGCGGCCTCTGATTATTCGTCTATCTAGACGATTGGCTCCTAGTTGCAAACTCAGAGTCCCTCCTGTTGGATCAGTTATGCCTTTTACTGCGACTAACGCAAGACTTAGGCTTTCTGATAAACTGGGAAAATCGGAATTATCTCCCACACGTACCCCGGTGTACTTAGGTGCGGAGATAGATATCCCGAATCAGCTTGCCCGCCCCAGTCGGGACAGAATTCGGACTATCACCATGACCGCACGGTCATTGCGAGTGGCCCGCAGGGTCAGAGCCAGACAATGGCTTCAATTCCTGGGCTATCTGGCCAGTCTAGTCGACGTCTTACCAGACTGCAGGCTGTTGATGAGGCCCTTTCAGAGGCACGTTTTTCAGACCGGGCAAAGATTCTCCTTTGGCGTGGATTCCACTCCCAAGAGATATCAAGCTCCTTCTCGCTGGTCGAACAGTTCGTTTATTGCCCAAGACAAGCCTATCTGTACCCCTCTTCCGTCAGTTTCTCTGGCGACAGACGCCTCCCTTCTCGGTTGGGGCGATCATTGCCGGGGCGAGATGATTTCAGGGGACTGGTCTCACTTGAGAGTTATGCCCCATATCAATGTTTTGGAAATGATGGCGGTCAGCCTGTCTCTTCATCATTTCAGGCCCGGTCTTGTTGGTCGCACTGTACTCGTTCTTACGGAAAATGTCACAGTAGCTGCCTACATCAATCGCCAAGGCGGCACTCGGTCTTCCTCTCTGAACACCTTAGCTGCCCAGTTGTGGGGGTGGTGCCGGTCTATGAACATTATTCCGGTAGCCTCCTACATTCCCGGTCAGGACAATCTGATCGCGGATTTTCTGTCTCGGGGCAAATGCCTCCCGTCAAGGAGGACAAGGCTTGGCTCTTGTTGATAGCCCCACATTGGCCAGCGAGACATTGGTTTCCAGACCTGCTGAGTCTCCTGGCCGGCCAGCCGTTTCCCCTTCCTCCTCAGGGAGGATTTGATAATTCAACCCCTCTCGGGGATTGTTCATCAACGCCCAGCGGTCCTCCACTTGACTGCCTGGCCGTTGTTGGGGAAGACGCCAGAAACTCGGGGCTCTCCGAGAAGCCGTAATGAGAAGCCGTAGAGACTCCACTAGAGATCTCTACAACTCTCGTCTAGGAGCCTTCTTTTCTTGGTGCGAGAATCAGGGTGTCTCGCCACGTGAAGCCCCTATTGGTGTTATTGCCGATTTTTCGATCTCCCTTTTCGATAAGGGTAGATCTATTTCAACCATACGTGGCTATCGTTCGGCTATTGCCGCCGTCCACGTTGGTTTTGCTGATGGTTCGGGAGTCTCCAACTCCCCTCTTTTGGCTAGGTTGACTCGCTCTTTCTTCTTGCAGCGTCCATCAACTCGTAGCCTGACTCCTTCTTGGAGTCTACCCAAGGTCCTTGACGTGCTTGCGAAGCCACCTTTTGAACTTTTGGGTAAAGCGTCCCTTCACCATTTAACGGTCAAGACGCTGTTTTTAGTCGCTATTGCTTCTGCACAGAGGAGTACTCTTCATGCTCTGTGTATCACACCGGGTCACATCCGTTGGGAGAACCATGGTGTGCGACTTATACCCAAGCCCTCCTTTATTGCCAAAAATCAGACAGCTTCCTCTGGACCAGTTGAGATTTTTCTTACACCGCTGTCGGACCATTCCTCGGTGCAGGAGGATAAGGTCTGGTGTCCGGTGAGGGCCTTGAAATGGTATTTAGATAGGACTAAGACTCTTCGTAAGAGTGATCAGTTTTTTGTCATCACTCGAAAGCCCTTTTCCCCCGCTTCCAGAGAATCCATTTCTAGATGGATAGTCGAAGCGATCCAGGCAGCTGGGCCGAAGGCCCTATTGAGTGATGGGAAGCCCCGTGCTCACGATACCAGGGGCATCAGTGCCTCTTGGGCTCTTTTCCAAGGGGTGCCCCTAGTGGACATTATGAGGGCAGCCTACTGGCGCTCCTCCACGTCCTTCACATGTTTTTATTTAAAAGATGTTTTCTTTTTCTAACAAGACGTTGCAAGCTGCAACGTCATCCTTGGGTTCCTGTTGACCTTCCTCTTGGGACATGCCTCCCATTTGAATCTGTGCTGGTCTAGCAAATAGGTAGGTACATTGATTTATTGTAGTAAATCAGTAAAATCAGACCTGATTTTATTATTTGCTAGATAAATCTATGTACCTACCTATGTCCCACCCTCCTACCCCACTCCTTGCCTAGCAACATGCCAAAGTTTGTCTGAGGCTGCTTGTAAAGAGGATTGTGTGCGCTCGTCATGCGTACGTGCACAAAGGAAGGCGTGATCCTAGGGGGGTATATGCACTGTCGTGACTTTAATTACTCGAATGGCTTGCGTAGTCGGAAGACTAGCAAATAGGTAGGTACATAGATTTATCTAGCAAATAATAAAATCAGTTCTGATTTTACTGATTTGCCCTCTCACTAGTTTCGGGGGGGGGGGGGGGGGGCAATTGCCCACTTGTTATTAGTACTTCAATACAATCTAGGTACACACATTTTTTTTACATAAACGTAATATAATTTTCTTGAGACTTTACTGATTTGGTTTCTTTTGAATAGCCTTGAAAATTTTATGTGTGTAACTGGACGAACTTTTTTCCTTTTTAAATACTTTTGAGAATTCCCACTTATTTCATATAAAGAGTCAACGCTAACTGTGTTAATAGGAAGCTCTAAATGTCAGGGTTTTTTAAAATTCTAATTGTTGCTTGTTATGGTGTATTATGAAATACACAATGGATGCTATTTTCTAAAATCTTTCCTCTTTTCTTTCAACAGACATGGATTTCTACTTCAGCTCTTAAGTGAAATAGCCCCCTGCTTTGATCAACATGTATTCTTCCGGGTCCGCTCGCTATTCATAAGGACCGCTATTCATAGAACACCGCTATTCATTAAACACGCGTTATGAATGAATAGTGATCCTTATGAATTGAGGTCCTTATGAATAGTGAGGTAATTTGTCTATGGTTTGCTCGCTATTTAGAAGGACCGCTTTTCATACAAAACCGCTATTCATTTAGTCACGCGTTATGGATAGCGGCCATTTTGAATAAGTGGTCCTTATGAATAGTGGTCCTTATGAATAGCGAGGTTACCCCATTTCTTCATATTAAAAATCATATCTGCATTCAAGTATAATATGCATGTAGAGGTGTTGTGGTCTAGTGAATACGTCACCGGACTGTGGATCACATGGTTCGTGGTTAGAATCCCGCCGCGGCGCTAATGTCCTTTGGCCAGACATCATCTACATTTGTCACTCTCCACCCAGGTGAAGTAAATGGGTACCCGGTAGGAATAAACTCCCTGAATGCCTTAGCGCCTATCATGGCGGCTCGGCTAAAGCCGGGGTAATAATGTGATACTTTGTATTAATGGCAGTAGAATATATTGGTATAGTAGTTGCGCTATTTAAATGGACATACATGTATATTATTACAATTAGAATGACTGAACAGGAGTTTAAAGTATCAATTATATCTTAACCATCTTACCCACCCCCTCCCCATGTCAAATGTTGTAGTCACATGCAGTCATTTTATAGTAGCTCGTTATTGTGAGGAGGTCTTCCACTTCTATGTGGCCTAGTGAGATTACATGGCCCCTAATGATATTAAGATAAGCACCGCCAGGGCCATGTGGCCTCTCCTTTATTAAATCTGCGCGCAGTGTATAACAAACTAATAATAATCTTATTGTCTGTTTCTATGAATTTGTTAGGTAGGTACATAGATTTATCTAGCAAATAATAAAATCAGTTCTGATTTTACTGATTTGCCCTCTCAGTAGTTTCGGGGGGGGGGGGGCAATTGCCCACTTGTTATTAGTACTTCAATACAATCTAGGTACACATATTTTTTTTACATAAACGTAATATAATTTTCTTGAGACTTTACTAATTTGGTTTATTTTGAATAGCCTTGAAAATTGTATGTGTCTAACTGGACAAACTTTTTTCCTTTTTAAATACTTTTGAGAATTCCCACTTATTATTTCATATAAAGAGTCAACGCTAACTGTGTTATTGTTATTATTAAAATATTATTTTATCATTGATAATCTACTGAGAAAATCCATACTATTCAATACTTCGTTTGACTTAAACCTACAGTATATCATTAGATCTCTATGTGTGTTTCTTCTCCCCCTCTATTATAGTTAGATTTATAATACTAGTAAAATGCAATAGTCATGTACCAACTTAAAATGAGATGCATCATTTAATTTAAATTTCTTAGAACTGTCAACATTATCTTTGTTTTTTAGGAGTAAAATTGTTATCATTGGTGTGTGTTGATCATTGAACTTAAATGGTCATTTATTTCTTTAATCTTTAAATTGTAATTCAAATAATTTACTTTTTGGAAATGGATTGAAATTAATAACGTATGATTAATTTAGATTGAAATTCATTTTTTTAGATGCATGTACATATTTATACTACTCTCAAGAAGAGAATATTATTTTACCTTGACAAGTCGGCTGTGATGGAACTCTATTGCATTGTAGTATATGAAAAAAAGTGTATGACTGCAGATAAATTATATTGGGTTTTTTAAAGGAGAAGTAAACGTATATTTAAGAAGTAATTCTAGAAGCCTTAAATTCTTACGATGATCGTAAGAACGCCTTAAGTTATTCATAGAGGGCTCTTACGGCGTTCGTAAGAAGGCCTTACGAACGGAGATTCGTACGGCGCTCGTAAGGCGTAGCTACACAATTTGTGCAATTGTTGAGTTTCAGGGGGTATAAAGCCAAACGCACGAAGTTCAAATCCTCACTCTGTTCATGGTGTTCGACGATATCTCTTGTCGAAGAAATATGGGACCAAATAAACAAAAATTCGTAAGATCTTCTTACTAATGACTTGAGAGTGCCGTGAGTTGCACGTACGACTATCTTGCGACAACAAAAGTCGTAAGATGAGCGTAGGTCTGACGAAAGAATAACTCAAGGCATTCTTACGAAAAACGTACAAACTCTATAGGGCCATTGTATAACCGAAAATCCTTCGTTTTTCAAGAAGGTCTTAAGTTGTTCTTGCGAAATAAACGGCGTTCGTACGAACTTCGTAAGAAGGCCGTAAGAATGCTCCATCTATGAATCTCTACAAACTCCGGAATTCGTACGAACAGTGACATTCGTACGAACGCATCGTTCGTACGAACCTTTGTGACCGTAGCTTTAATAAAAGAAAGGATGCTTTTATTCATGTTTACATTGTAATCGATATTTTATGTATAATACTTTATTTACTATTCCTATCGAAGACTTGATATATTGTTGGACACCATTAGGGTACCCATGCACCCTTCTGATTCATCCTTTTTTGCTTTTTCTGCTTTCCTATTCTCTATAAATAAACGTTTCTCTCTTTCTTTCTTAAAAAAAACAAACTCAAAGAGCCAATCCATGGGATATGGCTAATGTAGGCCTACGCGTAGGTGTTACCGTATACCACTCAAGCTTTATAAGCTTATGTTGCAACACCTTTGTGTGTTTATTATGTATACTGTGGCTCTGTGTATTCTATTTTGTATCTGCTGTATCTGTATTATGACATTATGAGCATGCATGAATAAATAAATGAATAAATAAGTAACTAAATAAAACCTCCTTTATCGTTTTTTAAATCTTTTTAAGGAAAGAAAAAAAACCAAACAAAATAAATGCTGATTTATTATGATTCATTTATATATTTGATTTTTTTTTCTCGCAGGAGGAATGCATAAAAACTTCAAAGAAACATTCAATGGCTATTTCACGGGCCGCGAATACAAAGGTCCACCAACGTGCGTGCTGTTTTTTGGAGGAAGCAATACCTTTTCTGCATCGCAAACTGATGTTATAACAAACTTTACATGTCCTAAAAAAAGTGTTTCAACGAATACACCAACCGTTGGACCAACTACTGATCTACAGTCTATCTCATCTATGGCATCGGAAACCACAACATCACGGCCAACAACAACTAATCAAACAGATCCCTCGTCACACCTACCGATCACTTTCTCAGAGGTAAATTGAACACGTTTAAACAATTTGTTATGCAGAGGCGATGTACTGTTTAAAAAGTGGTAAGTCAGATCTATACAACCTATTCCACATTCACTAAATTGCGAGAAATAAGGAAGGTCGTCCATCATGAAAGAACTTGGCCAAACAATACATTAAATAAAGGCTCGCATTAAAAAAAGTGGACTCGGGTAAATCTAGTCTAACTTCATGTAGGTGTCAAGCTCCATATTCTGGTACTGCTGTAACAAAATATAAGAAAGGGATTGAGCTAATCTTGAAATGTAAATGACAAATTAATTTCATGTTCACATCATTTTTGTTTGTGTATTTGTTTTTGTTTACACTTGTTCCATAAATTAATTTTGGGTTTACACTTGTTCCATAAATCAATAGACTTATTCTGTCCTCTTAACCCTGGACTAAAGTTAGTACGCTTTATAGATACCGGCCATAGCGCCTGTATAGAGCAGGTGCCAGGGGGGTCAACCTAGCTGGAAAGGAAACCAATTTTCATGTGTATGGGTATATAGAGTACATATTCCCATATAATGAAACGGTCGTCTGGCATGTTCCCTGTGGTGGGTGTGGCCTGGGGGAGTGGTCAAAGTGGTCAAAAAAATGAGCTAGATTAGCTGGAAAGGAAACCCTATGGAACCCATATGAAAAGATGCGCCATTGTCCCAAGATACATGAATGGATACTGCCAGACATTTTAAGTGGTGGGCGGTGCCCGCCAGACGCCCCCAAAGGGGGTCCAAAAATGAGCTAGATTAGCTGGAAAGGAAACCCTAAGGAACCAATGGGATATTGTTCGGCAGAGTCCAAATATACACAAATGATCACTGCCAGACGTTTTAAGTGGTGGGGAGTGCCTGCCAGACGCCCCTAAAGTACCCCACCCCAAAATAATGACCAACCTGAAGTGAGCGCACAGCCCCAGCGCACAGTGAGATATTGCGATCGCATAATACCCCCCTTTTTAGCCAATATAAACACGCCTGTGTCAGTGCGGGTCGGCGGCGTTGAAAAAGATTGATAGTCTAGTATTCGCAGACCCTAATTTCAATAAAAATTGCTACCGTTTTATGTAGAAATATAGACCCCTTTATCATTTTCTGTGCATCAATGTGCACCCCTAATTCGATGAGTTATCTATCAAAGACCATTCCTGTGAAATTAAAAGAAATTTAAAGAAGATCTGAGTTAGCGGGGGCACTTAAACCGCCCCCATGTCGAATAATTGGGAAATTCCGCCTCCTCAAAAGTGACAAATCGGAGAATGTTTTTATCAGTTTGGGGGCTCCATAGACCCTTTATCATTTTCTGTGCATCAATGTGCACCCCTAATTCGATGAGTTATCTATCAAAGACCATTCCTGTGAAATTAAAAGAAATTTAAAGAAGATCTGAGTTAGCGGGGGCATTTAAACCGCCCCCATGTCGAATAATTGGGAAATTCCGCCTCCTCAAAAGTGGCATATCGGAGAATATTTTTATCAGTTTGGGGGCTCCATAGACCCCTTTATCATTTTCTGTGCATCAATGTGCACCCCTAATTCGATGAGTTATCTATCAAAGACCATTCCTGTGAAATTAAAAGAAATTTAAAGAAGATCTGAGTTAGCGGGGGCACTTAAACCGCCCCCATGTCGAATAATTGGGAAATTCCGCCTCCTCAAAAGTGACAAATCGGAGAATGTTTTTATCAGTTTGGGGGCTCCATAGACCCCTTTATTATTTTCTGTGCATCAATGTGCACCCCTAATTCGATGAGTTATCTATCAAAGATCATTCCTGTGAAATTAAAAGAAATTTAAAGAAGATTTGAGTTAGCGGGACCACTTAAACCGGGAATTGGGGATAACATCGCTAGTCATAAGGACAGTGGCTCATAAGGACCGCTATTCATTACGTGTAATTCCCCTTACCTGTAGGGTCACTATTCATAAAATCATAAGGAGCATTATTCATAAGGATTGCTTTTCATAATTATCAGAAGAGGGTTGCTATTCATAATCAACGAAAAGGGTCATTACTCATAAGGGCCGTTATACATAATACAGATACAGGGTGGCTATTGATAATACCAAATCGGGGTCGTTAATTATAAGGGTCGGTACTCATAATCGAAGAAGAGGGTCGCTATTCATAATAGTAGAAGGACAAAAATATTGAGGTGTGGGGGGGGGGGGTGGCCTGTATTATTATTACCCTCCTCCCCCGCCCCCCCCCCGATATTTTGGATTATGATACATTAACTTAAAACTAATAATTATCCAAACTCTTGATGTTTGATCTTAACGATTAGAAGTAAGGAAATAAATGCAATAATTTCAATGCGAAAATATCGAAGAAAATTCGTTCGCTCGCATTGTTATTTTCAATTAATGGTTAAGGGGTTTTGTCCATTGGTGTAGATCCGGGCATCTCTTCTTTTCATTAAAAACCATTTTGGGATGCACTTAAATATGAATTATTTATTTGCCTTGTTTTCTACCCTTTTATCTTTTTTTTTTTTAGTACGTTACTGCGTTAGTCTTGAATTTTCTCTCTCTTTTCTTACCCCTCCCCCCTCTCACTCTCTCTTATTCTTATAGCTTCTCCACTTTTCTTTCCTTCTTTACCCCACAATTTCTTTTCATTTACCTTTGGCTCTTCCAATGTAGTCTGATTTTTTGTGTTCCGTCTCCTTGATTGCTAATTTCATAATATTTTAAAGGAACCTGCAGACTTTACAAGCTCTGCTTTTTATGCAGATTCCTTCATATTTCGAACTCATTTATTGTCATTGTTACAATCTACTGGCATTTTTTGCTATACTGAATTACTTTGCCACACTGTATTGTTATAATCAAATGACTGTATTGTCTTATATTGTGTTTATATTTTTGTTATTTATTTTGTGAAATATGAGAATAAATTCAAAATTCAAATTCAAATTCAAAATGCAACTTTTTCTCGACAGATTTTTGAAAAATTTCCTGATGTAGGAGGGTCTCTTCGCTCAATGGTGTATCTAGGGGGCAGAGGGGGGGGGGGGGGTGTGCCCCTTGCAGCACTTGGAGTGGGCGCAAAAAACGCAAAGGAGAGATAGAAAAATAGGGGGAAATGAATAAAAAATCCTAATCTTTACGGATCACCGCCCCAAATCCGCAAGGTGAATGCACTAGAAATCTAGTTTTTGAAGGTTTGAAATGCGAAAATATTCCAAAGCTGGTCGCTTTGCTCCCTCGCATAATTATTTTCTTTCAGGATCTCGTAATTTCGCTCCCGTAGTATATAGTTCTTAAATAACTTCAATCCCATTATGGGATAAAGTGTATAAAACAGCATTTGCAAAGGTTCAACTTTTGAAAGAAATCTCAACTTCAGGTCGCCTTGCTGAATTTCTCGAATCTTTCTCAAGCCTATAGGGTTTTTGTTAGTTCTGATCCCGATTGCAGAAGTGAGGGAATAGAAAACCGTTTATCAATGTATAAAATTAATTCGAGCTTCTCTACCGCTCAGCTGCGGTGGTCCAATGCAAAATTTCCTGGGTAAAATGCACAAGAAATTGCGTTTTTTAGTGTTAAATTAAAACATTTGCCGCTCGGTCGCTTTGCTCCCTGGCTTGTACAATAACGTAGATAAGTTTGGACACTCGGGGGGGGGGGGGTAACCTCGAATGTTAAATGTTGCGTCCAAATAATTGAAAAGCGGACCGGGCGTCAAACTATAATTTTCCACCTAAAGAAATTATTTGCTACAAGCCGTTATCTTTCTCTCAAATTTGCTAAAACGTCAAAGCTTTCGCGTTTCGCGCGGAAAGGGGGAAATTCCCCTTCCCTTCACCCACCCCTGTTACATACAGTGCAGTTTTGCGTCTAAAATAACTAAAAAGCAGCCAGGGCGCCGAACTAACTTTCCGCCTTAAAAAAGTTCTACGAGCCGTTTTTCTCTCAGATTTGCTGTAAAACCTAAGAGCTTTCGCGCTATGCGCGGAAGGGAGGAAACTTCCCCTCCCTCCCTGGACAACTACCCCCTTAGGTCAACTACCCCCAGGACATCTCTTCCTTATGTTCGTTCATATTTTCATCCTTTTATCTTTTCTTCTGTCCTAAACTTAATTTTGCTTTGTCTTTCTGCATTTGTTTTCCCTTTCTTTTCTCATGTTATTATTTGTTTCAGTATCATTTTATCTTTATCTTTCCTTTATTTTTTCCCCTTCTTCTTTACTTCTAACCTTCCTTTCGACTCTCTTTATTTTCTTCTGCCTTTCCTTCTTTGCTTATGTTATTCTTTGTTTTGGGCTTTCTTTCATCCTCTCTTTCTGTCCTTTCTCATGTTATTCTTTGTTTTGATATTTCTTCATCTTCTCTTGTTGTCTTCTCTCATGCCCTATTTTGTTTTGATCTTTCTTTGTTCTTTTCTTTCTGCATTTTGATCGTTCTTAGATTTTCTCTTTCTGTTTTTCCATATATTGTTCTTTGCTCCCTTTCTTATCTTCTATTGCTGTCTTTCCCTTATAAATGTTATTCTTTGTTTTATCCTTCCATCATTTTGTATTTTTTCTCTCCTTATGTTTTCCTTTATTTTTTCCTACTATATCATCTCTTTCATCTTTTATACCCTACCCCGTGTATTTCTCCATTATTTTCTTTTTATCTTCGCGTTTGCTCTTTCCTCTATCTCTTAATCTTCCTTTCTTCCTTTTATCATCTTCTCTGTGCTATCTTTCTTATTCTAGCATCTTCTTCTCTTTCCTTCTTTTATGTTTTCATATGCTTTTATTTTCTATTTTCTTCCTTTATCATTTTGTATGATTTTGTTTTATATTTCTCTTCTAGTTTTCTCCAGAAGGGTGCGGTTCTTGCGAAGAAACCTGCCAAAATCTGTGACGTCATTTAAACCTAACTGAGATCTATAGGATGCGTTCACAGGCGCCGGAAGTGGGGAGGGGGGCGATGTCGCCCCAAACAAAAAGGTGCCGGGCAAAACGCGTTTTCGACCTCCCCGTAGGCGTAAATGCAAATGCGAAAAATTTCGACATTTCGACAAAATTACATGTATTCCAGTATTAAACTATCTAAATATGAGGATATTGGAGCACCTCGCTGCCCGTGAGGAGGTGGTAGTCGAGCCAATATTGCCCTTCTCAAAATCCTCAAGGGGCTGCAGCCCTTCGTAGGCATTATATCCCCCTCCAAGTCATCCACGGAATTGTACAAGCTAGGGAGCAAAGCGATTTTTTTTGTGGGGGGGGGGGGCACTTAATCTGCAAACGTCATTTCTTATTCAATGTACTGAGGAAAAGTCGCAAATAACCACTGCAATCTAGGCCAAGTTCCAAATACTGAACATTGATAAAAGTCCCTTTTCTCAATTCTTTCTCAAATGGGGGCACAGCACTGAAGGAACAAGTGAGAAATAATCAAGGAATTTAGGAAGGCCATCGAAAGTTGATATTTCTTTCAAATGTATAGAACATTTGAAAATGCGACTTCATATGCTTTAACATAAATTATACTGGGGCAAAATATTGAAAAACAAAACAAAAACAGGGGCGTAACTAGTACTAACTACGAGAGGATATGGGGCACGTGCCCCGCAAATTAGATGGGGTGAGAACGAGGAGAAAAGAGAAAAAGACGGGGGAGAAGAAAAGGAAGAGAAATAAGACAATAATTGGACCCCTTTTTGTTTTGTTCAAGCGGACCCTGATCGCCAGGGCCCCCCTTTAATAAGGGCTGTGTATCATGGATTTGCTTTGAACTAAATTCAATTCAATCCAATTTATTCTCATTTCCAGCAAAAACATTTCCTCGGAAATTAGACATTGAAATATATAAATTATAAAACAATATGTGACCCGACGCCTCAAAACCTACAATAAGTCGCCAAAATTATATTTTTTGTTTTATACATTTTCTGAAAGTAGAGATTCTCAGCTTTCCAACGGTATATCACTTGCCTAGTTTACTCAATGATAACACCTTTAAATATCACATTTAGAATCAGCCTGTAGCCAGCAATCAATAACTCCTATTCAGAGAAAATGATAATTTAAGTTCGGAACAAAAGAGTGCTAAACCTTTGCTCTCTGTGCGCGCCCAAGTAAAACTGGGTATTCAAATGGCCATAGCAGCCGGTATGAAGGGATTATCAGATTAGGCTGAATTTTGGCAAGCTGCTCCAGGAGGACCTATTCATTACTCACTCCAAAAATCAAGGTAATACCTTTAGAGGTAAAGTAGTAATTTTGCATTGAATGAAAGTACTACAAAAGCTCTCCAAACATGCATTAGCTTGACAGGTGAACAAAAAGGAGTCATTTTAAAATGCCCCCAAAACATATTTCTAAGTCGAATTACCACTCACAAACTCGAGACATGATAGAATGATAATGAAAATACCCATTTCTATCAAAAAAAGAAAATCGACTGATCCAAGCAAATTTACTATTTTGGGCTGTTTGCTACGTTGTGGTCCGTGCGACTTATTGTAGGTTTTGAGGCGGCGGGTCACATATAATGTATAACTTTTCTTTAAACTTCACCATCAACCTGACATTATTCCATCAGTGCCAATGGTATACTATAAAGCATACTGCTTGTATGTAAACAATTATAGGACCAACGACTTTAAGTCCTCTCCGAGGGACTTGGGGTTAATGCCTTACCAAAGAACACGAGTGTATCCTGGTTTCGAACCCGGGCCCTTCAATTACAAAGCCACTGCTCGACCACTGAGCTATCTTGCTCTTTCCCATGACTATGGACATGATAGAGCAGCACCTGATGGCAACACCAACTACAGCAACCCCCCCCCCCCCACCAGGCTATGTCATTTATGAATTACTTTTACGAAAATAATCAGTAATGTGTGCTTGTACCGAGGCAAGGTGGGCCGAATGGCTCAACGTGGTCGGACTGATTCGGTGGGGTGGGGCACAGGGGCGTAGCCAGGATTTTTCAATAGGGGGAGGGGGCAGACGTGAAGGGTTCAACCGCGTAGCCAGGATTTCATTTTAGGGGGGCTGTTGTGGGGCACGCGCAGAGTGCGAAATTTGTGATGAGCACGCAAAGCGTGCTCCCAGGGGGTGGGACAACTACCAGTCGCAACCGTTGTGGTGGTCGCATCTGAGCTTCCAACATGCATTTGTATACGGTCCTGCGATCAGTCGCGCAACGGTCGCATCGAATTGCCCAGTCGTACGACCGATTTTAGTCAAGTGGTCGCATGTGGTCGTGCAACAATTGTGAAGGGGGCTTTAGTTGTGTGATACGTGAAATATGGTTGAGACATTTTCAAGATAGCGTTCGCTTGGTACTTACTATGTAATGTTTAAAATATTATGTAAGTTTGATGTATCATGTCGTGAGTTTGTAGTAAAACAAACATGAATGCTTGATCACAGTCGTTTTTCTCCACTATACATAAAAGCCGCGGCCACGGCATGCGAAGTATTAAATTCAGAGTTCCTGCGATTTTTACTTGTCATTCCTAAAGGGAGACTGTTCTTTATTATATCAATTACAACAACTGCTGTACAGTATATATAAATGTAAGTTGTTTTTTTTTCAAAGATATTCGTGAGGATTTTTTTCAAAATCATTGTAATATGTGTGAAATTAATATTACATGTATATCCGTTTACATGGGGACTATGGTAAATCTTTTCATACGGGTTTCATAGGGTTTCCTTTCGAGCTAATTTAGCTTATTTTTGGACCCCCTTTGGGGGCGTCTGGCGGGCACCGCCAACCACTTAAAATGTCTGGCAGTATCCATTTATCTTGGGACTATAGCTTTATATATGGGTTTCATAGGGTTTCCTTTCCAGCTAATCTAGTTCATTATTTTGGGGTGTGGTACTTTAGGGGCATCTGGCAGGCACTCCCCACCACTTAAAACGTCTGGCAGTGATCATTTGTGTATATTTGGACTCTGCCGAACAATATTCCATTGGTTCCTTAGGGTTTCCTTTCCAGCTAATCTAGCTCATTTTTGGACCCCCTTTGGGGGCGTCTGGCGGGCACCGCCCACCACTTAAAATGTCTGGCAGTATCCATTCATGTATCTTGGGACTATAGCGCATCTTTTCATATGGGTTTCATAGGGTTTCCTTTGCAGCTAATCTAGCTCATTATTTTGGGGTGGGGTACTTTAGGGGCGTCTGGCAGGCACTCCCCACCACTTAAAACGTCTGGCAGTGATCATTTGTGTATATTTGGACTCTGCCGAACAATATCCCATTGGTTCCTTAGGGTTTCCTTTCCAGCTAATCTAGCTCATTTTTTGACCCCCTTTGGGGGCGTCTGGCGGGCACCGCCCACCACTTAAAATGTCTGGCAGTGATCATTTGTGTATATTTGGACTCTGCCGAACAATATCCCATCGGTTCCTTAGGGTTTCCTTTCCAGCTAATCTAGCTCATTTTTTGACCCCCTTTCGGGGCGTCTGGCGGGCACCGCCCACCACTTAAAATGTCTGGCAGTATCCATTCATGTATCTTGGGACAATGGCGCATCTTTTCATATGGGTTCCATAGGGTTTCCTTTCCAGCTAATCTAGCTCATTTTTTTGACCACTTTGACCACTCCCCCAGGCCACACCCACCACAGGGAACATGCCAGACGACCGTTTCATTATATGGGAATATGTACTCTATATACCCATACACATGAAAATTGGTTTCCTTTCCAGCTAGGTTGACCCCCCCTGGCACCCGTTCTTCTTTCATGCAAGACTTGAAAGAAAGAATAACCCATTCATTACGGTAAGGTTACATTCACAACATTAATTATGAGTTGGCATTTGTACATAGGTCAGTCAGACCCAACTCCGTAATACCGAGCACAGGTATATACTCCGAAAACGGCGTATAGAACAAGATGAATATAGAGCCCTCATCGTTCAGTGCGAGGCAGTGTGTACAAAAGGCATGTGGGAAATCGTGCAGTGTCGACCTGCTGTTGATAATATATTTTTCAAAAATAATGCTGCGGATATATTTATTTCAAATGTTTGTCATATGAAATTCACTTAATATAACGAATCATTCAAGGATTTTGAAGATAATTGACACGCAGCATTATTTTTAAGAATATGTATATCGTTGGCAGGTTGACTTCGCAAGATTTTCCACATGCCTTTTGTACACACTGTCTCATACTGAACGATGAGGGCTCTATATTCATCTTGTTCTATACGCCGTTTTCGGAGTATATACCTGTGCTCGGTATTACGGAGTTGGGTCTGACTGTAGGTCATATAATCAAAGATCAGTAACTGGTCGAGACGCACAAATAAGGAGTTATAACATTATCTATACACTTGTAATTATCAACTACTAAATATCTATATTGACTTTGGCAAATCAGGCAAAACATTGAACTGTGATCAGCATTAAAGTCTACAAATTTATGAAGATATTACTTAACCATTATCAACAACGCCGAACGTCAGTGTACCCTTTAACGACTGAACTCATACTTATCGCAATCAAAAGATGTAACATTTTGCATCCATAAACTAAGTCCTATACTATTATTTCCCACTTCGGATTATATTACATCACCATAAATACTGCTGAAACGTACTCGTCATTACCATCACTATATGACCTTAACGCAATTTTATGAAGAACACATTCCACATAATTATCAATACGTTAATTCCTTACACATTCTAATTGACACAGAATATGTCTACAGCATTATCTTCGACACCTGAGATTACTACGGCGTTATCATCGACAAATATAGTCACCACACCGTCATCATCAACACCATATACAACTACGTCATCAGCATCGACACTGGGTGTTCCACTGTTAACACAGGCACCAGATATAACGCCATCACCTTCAGAGACACATGAAGCTACCACACTGCAACCCTCAACAACGGAGGTAACTACATCATTATCACCCACACATGATATTACAACATCGCCATCAAAATCATATACAAGTACGGTATCATCATCGACACTGGGTGTTCACACACCGTCAACGCCAGTATCAAATATAATACCATCACCGTCACCGATACACAGGGCTACTACACTGCAATCATCAACAACAGAGGTAATTGAATTATTATCACCGACACATGATGTTACCAAATCGTCATTAACACCACAGACAACTACGGCATCACTGTTGGCATCACTGTAGGCATCACTGTCAGCATCACTGTCAGCATCAACATCTGAAATAACACCGTCATCATCACCAACACACAGGGTTACTACACTGCAACCACTAAAAACGGAGGTAACTTCAATACTATCACCGACACATAATGTTACAACATCGCCATTATCAGCACTAGAGACAACATGGATAATATTACCACCACATGGGATTAATACACTGCAATCATCATCAACAACAAAGGGACCTACACCATTATCATTGACACAAGGTGTTACTAAACCATTTTCATCGGCTTGTTCCGAAAGGGTGGGTAGCGTCGCGTCCATTCGTCCTAAGCCCCCCCCCCCCCGTTTTTGCCGAAAGGGTGTGTTGCCTTTTTCTAAATATTGTTATTATAATATAAAATAAATAAGAGGGGGACAGAGCCGGAAAATTACACAATTCAGGAGGTAATTTATTTAATTGTGTAATTAAGCTATACCAGTTGGGTTTAAAAGGGGGGGGGGGGGGGCGATTCGCCCCGTCCCTGGATCTGCCCTGATTATACCCATTAATCAGGGGCGGGTGCAAGATTCTTTAAAATGGGGGGGGGGGGGGGACAGAAATGCAGGGCTGTCAACTTTGGAAGATCCGTATTTTTAATCGCTCAGTGGGCTGGGGGCGGGGGTTATCAGATTTTATGGGGTACAATTCTTCTCCCATAATTAAAAAGGGGGCCACAATGCATACTTTTCTTTCGGGGGGGAGGGGGGGGGGGGTACGGGCCGGGATCGGTAAATCCACCACATTCTTTCAGAAAAAGTCCAACGGCACCCTTCGTCAAAACCGGTTGTTGGGGGGGGGGGGCTTTGGAGGAATGGTGGCGTTCCCGTCAACGCGACACGATGCTACCCACCCTTTCGGAACAAGCCATTATCATCAACACTGGAGTTATTTCAGTCATTGTCATCAAAACACATGATCTTGCCACATCCTCAGAATCTACGCCGCTTGCTGTTAACCCACTATCGACAACACACCATCTCACATTACCATTATTGCAGAGGGTTAATGTAGGGCCACAAAAAACCTCTCAGATAATCTGTCATTGACACAACCAATTAAGTTTTTCAATACCAACATAGTCCTACGTATGCGTTAAAATTACTAAATTATAAAAGTTATAAATGAAGTATCATTGGAATTATATTAATAATAAGAAGTGCAAGTCGAAGAAGTTAGCATATCCCAGGTGTTCAGGCAGTGGAATCACACAAAGAATTTCAAATTAATTTTAAATTCAAATGAGGCATCGAGCCCGAATCCCTATAAAAGGACCCGCTTTCGTGCGGTATTCATCGTTCAAAGTAGATAAGAGGATTGAAAGAAGAACAAAAATAAACGATTTTATCTTCTGCGCTGTGTACTATAAAATGGAGGGAAAACGGAAGGAAAATTATTCCCGATTGTCAAGAAATGGTGGGACCTCTTCGACTTGTACTTCTTATTATTAATAGAATTCCAATTATACGTCATTTATAACTTGTATAATTTAGTAATTATATTACATAACACTCGTACAAGCCTTCAAAGGTTAGCATCTTCAAAGCAATCACGCACAGAAGATGGCATATATTTTACGAAAATGAAAATCACATATTGAAACACAATTCGTTTATTTCTTGGAGTTTATTTCACGTAGTCTTCAATATCTATGTGAAAACACGATAAACCGATTTTGTTTATTACATCACGCATTTAGGATACCGACTTTTAAAAAGGTCAAACGTTGACATGAGACATCAAACAGACATGAAACGTCATAAACTGAATCTTAAAATAAATTATCAATTTTTTCTCCTTTCAATTCCTTTCTTCCTTACTTGTTCCTTCTCAAAAGCAAATACACAGAAATAGTAAACAGAACTTATAAAGAAACGAAATCACGTTCACTCTGAAAAATATTTCCTTGCGATTGTTTTCGCATTAAAGCAGGAGAATGCATATCTATCATCATACAAAATAGACATACAAAGGAACCTTCGTTCAAAAATCTTTGATAAACAGCAAACTCCTTACAAAGACGTTCATTTGTATAATAGAGTCTACATAATCATGATAATCTAGCTGTTTGAAGCACTGTTCAGAATCGTAACACCAAATGAATTACTAGTATCTGGGAATTTTAGATAAAATTCTGCAAATGTCCTAGCATTAGACCAATCGGCTGTCTTCATAATCTCGTTTAGGGTAACACCTTGAGCAAAAGCTAATGATGTCGATGCACTACGGAAACTATGAGCAGAAAAAATGTTCGTATCTATGCCAGATGCGGACAGGGTGGCTTTCATCCACCTTGCTAAGGTACATGTAGTAACGGATTTATGCGGCTTTCTTGAGGAGATGAAAAGCTTGGTTTCTTTACTTTCTTCCCTAAGAGGTTCAGTACGTTTGATGTATTCTCTGAGAGTAGACATAACACAAAGTTTAGGATTAGCGGGGTACGCTGGTAATTTTACAACTTGCTTGTTGAAGTCTTAAGTAGTTCTTTGACATGAAAAACTGCAAAGCTTTCGGACATCTGCATTGAACTAATATCTAGATACATAAGAGTCTGCGTCCGCTGGGCAGAAACGAGAGCCGTTAAGGCTAGTAACTTTTGACTCAAACTAAGTAAGGACAAGTTCACATTTTCTGGGAGTGAAAAAAGATAATCTAACACAGTAGATACATTCCAAGTATAATTATACTTTGGCTTAGGGGGGTCTTTATTAAATACCCCTTTTAACAGACGAACAACTAGTGGGTGTTTCCCAACAGGAAATCCATCGATCGCCGTTAAAATAGACGAAAGTGCAGAGCGATAAGAATTAAGGGTTGAATATGTTTTCCCTAAAGAATATTGATGCGCAAGGAAATTAACAAATTTACTGCAATAAATCATATATACCTACCTATTATGCCAGTAGTCTTGACTACGGGACCCCTTCGAGAATTTAACACAAATTAGTCACAATATTGTGCGCACCCCCCGTAATCCTATTGTCCCCTTCGCCACTCACGCGCGTCAACACGCCACGGCCATCTTCCTCTTTCTTGCTCGCCCCCGACGAGTTAGGATGTCAAGTCACAGCGCTCCTGAAATCAGGTCTTTTTAGTATCTTTTAGGCGCGCTTTTTCGCATCTTTAAAGCACTTTTAGGTACCTATATTCTCTTAGATTATAGTACTTTTGTGTTTTAGTAGTCACTCTTGCCGATTGCAAGGGATTTTTGATTCCTTTTCTTGGCATTTATTTTTCGCTTTCACGGTCAGCCCCACGTAGATATATCTGTGCGTTTGCGGGTGTTTCCGTTTGTCACCGAGCCTTTGGGTTCGGTGTTTGTTCTTACGGTTTTTGGCTGTGAAAATTTTTTGTGTGCGTATCTCCCAAATAAACTTTAGTTTTATTACCTGCATTCAGTTAAAAGTATTTTATATTTGAAAAGTATACTTTATTGTCTGTTTTATTGCAGTGTTATGAATTCGGAAGAAGAAGCAGTTAGGTCGCGGAGACCTGCTTCTTCCGAAGAGTCGTCTAGCAAGACGACTCGGCCCTCCAGAACTCTCCCGAGTACTTCGGTACATGGGGGAGGGAGGAGGGCTACGGGTAAGTTGCCTAGTGGTGTTTCCCTGCAGAGTTTGCCAGTCTCGGAGCTTGCGGCTTCGGGGCGGGTGGCGTTAACTGAATCTGGAATGTCAACTCCGAGGCCCGTGGCTTCGGGGTGGGTGGCGTCAGATTCTAGTGGTTTGGATATCTCGAATCCAATCCCCCGGTCGTCAAGACGTTCACTCGCTTAAATCCGTTAGGGGAGACGCGTCCCACTACTGCAGGGCAGCCCACGGGCTTAGTCCATGTTGGTCTGGGTTCTCAAACCCTAGCCCCCGGCCGATGCCATATGGGGGAACGAGTACTTTCCGGGCTGTCTACATTGCCAGCTGATGGGAATGCTCGAGCTAACAATTATGGACGCTCTTCGGAGCAACAGGTGTTTTCACCTGAGTGCGTGACTACTAGTGCTCTCCTATTGCCGCTCCCTAGTGGTTCAATAGCGGGTTCACACGCCTTTAGTAGTCAACGGGCACATACCGAGTCATCTCGGTCCGCCCCCGCACTGGGTGCTTGCAGCACCCAGCCCATGGCTATCGCATCTTTTTGCTCAGCCAATATGGGTAATTTGTGCGAGACTTTGGGTTCATACCCTCAGCGCACTACTCCCTTTGAGGGAGGTGAGCGTCCCTCCACGGAGGGTTCGGTTCGTGTTTCCGAAGCGGCTTTGGGGATCCGAACGAATCCGAATAAGCGCTCTAAGAAAAGGGTTTCGGCTACGACTCTTGTCGAGCCAGCCAAGAAGAAGGCCAAGAAAAAGGCAAAAAGGGGCAAGGTTTTGCCGGCCTCTTGCCCGTCTGGCCTGGCTAACCCGGCTAGTTCCTCTCAAGCTGAAATGTTCAGCATGATGCGGGCTTTCGCTCAGAATCAGGGTTGGTCCCTTGTACCGGATACTTCAACCCTTGCTTCTGTCCCTATTCCGGGGTCTGACTTTGAGACTAATCAACCTTTTGTGATTGAGTCTTCTTTGTCTGAGTCGGGTTCGCATGCGCCTCCTATTCCCGCGGCCCTCGGGGCTCCGCCGGGCGAGGAGACTTATGTTGAACCATGGGAGGGTCCGCCTGCTGCGTCCTTTGTTGGCGGTCCTTTGTCCCAATCTAACCAGAGTTAGAGGCGGCCTCTCAAGCTTCGGTTTCTGAATCGCTTGGGCAGGCGGAGCCTCAATCGCTCGCCCTGTGCGGGGTGGAAGCGATTGCTTTGTCTAAATATCTCCCTGAATTTCAGTCAACCCGCGCGCAGGGTTCGACTTCGCGTTGGTTCAGGCAGCAGGATTCCTCCGAGGGTATTTCTCTCGAGGAGGATTTTAAGCTGGAGTATGACCGCATCGAGGCTGCGCTTTTGGTTAAGCGCCCTGTTACGGTTAAGGGTAAGGCCTTTGCTTTCGGTTCCCAAGATCAAGACAGCTTTTTCAAAGCTAAGACTCTCTCTCCGGAGATTTTAGAGGTTGGTCGTCGCTTGCGGGCGACTAATCCGCTAACCTCCGTTGCTTATAAGACGGAGGATAGGCGTTGGTATAATGTTGAAAACCAGGTTAGGGCAGGTATGCGTTTGGCGGCTTTTCAAGGGTTTCTCTCCGACCTTAGGTCCAGGGCGGAGGAGTTGAACGTTACTGATGGTGACAAGCTGGTTATCGATGACCTGCTGCATTTTTGTTTGCAGTGGTCACAGCTTTCCACTGCAGCTGCTTCGGTTACGTTCCGTCGCAGGAGCCTGGCTCTTTCGGCACTGGGTGTTAAGGAGTCGGGCATTGCTCAACTTCTCCGAGATGTTCCGTCTCGGGGTCCTTCGCTTTTTGGTGGTCAATTTGCTACGGTTTTTCAGAGAGAGATTGATGCGCGAAAGCAGGTCTCGGATATGACTAAGCAGTTTCACACTCACTCTAAGTCGACGCGGGCCCCTGTCCGGCGGAGGCCTGCTGGTCCCGCTTCGGGTCAACACAGTCGTGTGTCTGGGGTCCCGCCTTCTGAGCCGCAGCCAGCTCCTTCTCGCGGGAGAGGGGGACGTGGCAGGGGCTATTCGAGAGGTTCTCGTGGTAAGGCGACGGCTTCGCTTAAGGCCAAGCCTAGGTTTTGATGGTCTTCCCCGAGCTTGTTTGTTCTTCCAGTCATGGTAGGTGGCCGACTTCATTCCTTTCTCCCCGCTTGGGAGGCCATCTCCGGGGACGCGTTTGTTCTCTCCGTCGTGCGAGACGGATTCTTCATAGATCTTTCCGCTTCGCTCCCCGGAGGGGCTATAAGAACTCGGTCACCTCCCATGTCTGCCCTGGCTCGATCTCATGCTTCAAAGGAGATCGAGTCTCTGTTGGAAAAGAGGGCTATAGAAAGGGTAAGAGACAGGCCGTCTCTTTCCCTTTCTCCAATTTTTGTTATTCCCAAGCGCTCGGGAAAACTTCGTTTGATACTGAACCTGAAAAGAATAAACAAATTCATTCCTTCAGTACATTTTCGGATGGAGACTCTCGCCTCCATTCTCCCGTTGATCAAGAGGAAGGACTACGCGGTCTCGGTAGATCTCAAGGACGCGTATTTTCACATTCCCATTCATCGCGCTTCGCGCGATCTTCTGGGGTTCTCCTTCCTCTCAGAGACTTATCGTTTTCGCGCTCTTCCCTTCGGGCTGCGTCCGGCCCCTCGGGTTTTTACTCAAGTTGTAGCTGTGCTGGCGGCCTCTCTGAGGCGACGCGGCCTTCGGCTATTTTGCTACCTGGACGATTGGCTTCTTCTTGCGGAGTCGCGCGATCGTTTGTTAGACAAGACTCGTTTGCTCGTCAGTCTTACTCAAGACTTAGGTTTCCTAATAAATTGGGAAAAGTCAGAGTTAGTTCCTACTCGCAGCCCAGTTTTTCTGGGGGCGGTGTTAGACATACGGAATCAGTTGGCTCGGCCCAGTCGAGACAGGATTCTCATTGTCTCTGCGGCTCGCAAGCTCTTGCTGGCCAGAAGGGTCAAGGCCAGACAGTGGCTTCAGTTTCTGGGTTATCTAGCCAGTCTAGTCGATGTTCTAGAGGACTGCCGGCTCCTCATGAGACCTTTTCAGAGACATCTCCTCAGGTTTTTCAAGCCGGGAAAAGATTCTCTGTTGGTCTGGATTCCAGTACCAATAAGAATCAAGTCTCTTCTCTCTTGTTGGACGAGCGAGGAGTTTCTCGCGCGAGGCAAGTCCTTCAGTACCCCTCTTCCGTCGATCTCGGTTTCGACGGACGCCTCTCGGTTGGGGTGGGGAGGACACTGCCCCATATCAATGTCCTGGAGTTTATGGCAGTTCTGTTGACCCTGCTCCATTTCAGAAGTCGACTTCTCAGTCGTTCAGTTCTGATCCTCACGGACAATGTCACTGTGGCGGCATATATCAATCGGCAGGGAGGCACTCGTTCGGCTGCCCTGAATGCCCTAGCAGCTCAGCTGTGGAGGTGGTGTCGCATGGCGATCACACCCGTGGCCTCTTTCATCCCCGGTCGGGAAAACCTCATTGCGGATTTTCTGTCTCGGGGCAGGTGTCTTCCATCAGAATGGATGCTCCATCCGGAGGTCTTTTGCCGCATTCGCAGTTGCCTAGGTCCACTGGAAGTGGATTTATTTGCGTCGGTGCTAAACCACCAGCTGCCGAAGTATTGCTCCCGTGTTCGCGATCAGGGAGCATGGGCTCTCGATGCTTTCTCCCTCAGCTGGGAGAACCTTCAAGGATTCGCCTTTCCTCCCTTCCAACTGATTCCGCGAGTCTTGCGGAAAATCAGGGAAGATCGGGCTCGGGTGCTTGTGATAGCTCTCTTTTGGCCCAGGAGGAATTGGTTTCCGGAGCTAATGAGCCTCCTGAGGGCTCAACCGTTCCTTCTCCCGCTAAGAGCGGATCTGGTGTTGCAGCCCCTCTAGGGGATTCTTCACCACAGTCCAGAGTCCCTTCATTTGACTGCTTGGCCCCTGTCGAGGAATCTGCAAGACAGTCGGGTCTCACTGATAGAGCCGCGGACTTTTTAATGTCCAGTCGTAGGGTTTCTACTATGTAAATTTATAATTCCCGTCTCTCGGTCTTTTCCCTTTGGTGTAAAGAGCGAAATCAAACCCCTTCTAAGGCTCCTATTGGTTCAATTGCGGATTTCCTAATCTCGTTATTTGACAAAGGGAGATCCATCTCTACTATCCGAGGCTACCGTTCGGCGATTGGGGCCATTCATTCGGGTTTCTCAGATAGTTCGGGGATTTCCAATTCCCCGCTATTGAGTGGTTTGATTCGGTCGTTCTTTCTGAAACGTCCTCCTTGTTCTAGGTTAGTACCGTCTTGGAGTCTGCCTAAGGTCCTGGAGGCCTTGGCGAAACCTCCTTTTGAACCGTTAGGTGAAGCTTCGCTTCATCATCTTACGGTTAAGACGCTCTTTTTGGTAGCTATTGCCTCTGGGCAGAGGCGCAGTACTCTTCATGCTCTCTGTCTTACTCCTGGTCATGTTCGCTGGGAGAGAATAGGCGTTAGATTGATTCCTAAGGCTTCTTTTATTGCCAAGAATCAAACGGCTGCCTCTGGCCCTGTTGAGATTTTTCTTTGTCCGCTTTCTGGGTTTTCGTCAGTGCGCGAGGACAAAGTTTGGTGTCCTGTTAGGGCTCTCAAATGGTATATTGATAAGACTAAGTCTTATCGTAAGGATGATCAGTTGTTCCTGATCACTAGAGAGCCTTTTTCTCCTGCTTCTCTTGATTCCATTTCTAGATGGATTGTCGAGGCTATTAGGGCTGCTGGCACAGAGGCTCTTTTATCTGACAGTAAGCCTCATGCTCACGACACTCGTAGTGTCAGCACTTCTTGGGCTCTGTTTCAAGGTGTGGCGCGTGATGATATTTTGAAGGCTGCTTTTTGGCGTTCGCCCAATTCCTTCATTTCTTGCTACCTTAGGGATGTTCCCGCAGGTGAGGCTATGTTTGCGTCAGCCACCTTGAAGGCCGCTGTGTCTTCTTTGTAATCTTCGGTGTAATCCTATTCCCTTCTGCTTGAAACATGCCTCCCGGTCTTTGAGTTGGCGCTGGTCTGGCATAATAGGTAGGTATATATGATTTATTGCAGTAAATTTGTAAAATCAGCACTGATTTTCTTATTTACTATATAAATCTATATACCTACCTATGACCCTCCCTCCTTCCCCTCACCTTGCAAGCAACATGTTTCTACTTGGAGTTGCTCGCAAAAGAGGAAGATGGCCGTGGCGTGTTGACGCGCGTGAGTGGCGAAGGGGACAATAGGATTACGGGGGGTGCGCACAATATTGCAGACATGCCAACTAGTACGAATTCCTCACCCAGTTTCGCTCCTATTACACTTGATAAGGGGGTACCAACATCTATGGATGTTTGGAATTAATTTGGAACACAACATTACCATAATGCATCGCACCTGTCTCCTCGAACAACCTTTTGTTATCCACTGGCATTAACTATTTATGGCTCTGGGTTACAAGAACTGTTTTAAATTTTTGCCTGTGATACACAATGCCATACCCCCTTATCAACCGTAAAAGGTAAGGAATACGATTTTAGGTTGGCAGCACTGAATATTGTGACTCATTTGTGTTAAATTCTCGAAGGGGTCCCGTAGTCAAGACTACTGGCATAATAGGTAGGTATATAAATTTATATAGTAAATCTGCCATGCAGATTTATATTGTTAGTTCCTGGCCGCCAAGACAATTCAGTGAGTTCGGCAGCTTGATTCGAAATTCCTGTTCAATTCCATTGTTGGCGGAGATAAGCCAGGCGGCTAGTTGAAGTTTGGGCATGTGTTTAGGGTGGGGTATGATGAGGCTGTCCTCTGGAAGCAGAATGGGGGTGTAACTAGGAGGTCGAGGAGTAATGGAAACCACACTTGCGCTTTCCGTACAGGTGCAATCAGGATTGCCAATTGTGTATTGTCCATTCTCACCTTGTTGAGAACCATGCATAGAAGGCAAAAGGGGGGAAACATGTAAGGAAATAATTTTCCCATGACAAAGAGAAAGCATCGATAGCTATTGCCTCCAAGTCATGTTTCCATGAAACGTATTTGGGTAGCTGATTATTGATTTGAAAACAAAGGGAGAAAGGGACAATTCTTTTTTAACGTCCATACGGGAAAATACATCAGCAGTACAATTATCGGTACCAGATATATGAGATGCAGAAAGCCACATTTGTGCGGAAATAGAATTTAAACTTGATACACTCCCGCCTAAATTATTGACATAGACATGCAAATCATGATGCTTTGGGGGCCAAGTGCCTTGCATGAATGAATCATCTTCAGGTGAAAATGCACCCCATCCCGATTTACTCGCATCGGTAGATATTGTTATGCTAATAGGAGTAGCAGTACAACTATCGGTACCAGATATATGAGATGCAGAAAGCCACATTTGTGCGGAAATAGAATTTAAACTTGATACACTCCCACCTAAATTATTGACATAGGAGACTGCAGTACTATTATCTGATTTAACATGAATGTGTTGGTTCACACATGTGCCACACAGGGAAAGCAGGTGAAAATGCAGCCCATCCCGATTTACTCGCATCGGTAGATATTGTTATGCTAATAGGAGTAGCAGTACAATTATCGGTACCAGATATATGAGATGCAGAAAGCCACATTTGTGCGGAAATAGAATTTAAACTTGATACACTCCCGCCTAAATTGACATAGGAGACTGCAGTACTATTATCTGATTTAACATGAATGTGTTGGTTCACACATGTGCGACACAAGGAAAGCAGTGCATTCTGTACTGAGAGCAATTCTAACCCGTTGATATGCAAATCATGATGCTTTGGGGGCCAAGTGCCTTGCATGAATGAATCATCTTCAGGTGAAAATGCACCCCATCCCGATTTACTCGCATCGGTAGATATTGTTATGCTAATAGGAGGAGGCTGGATAGAAGATCGAAATTCCTCCGGTGCTTTAGAAAGCCACCACTGAATTTCTGCGCGAACACAGGGTTCGAACACAAAATACGCATCAAAATTATAATTTGACTTTTGCAAGGCTTCTGTCTTCGCAAACTCAAGAACACGAAAATGCAATTTGCCTGGCGGAAAGACGTCAAAGAACGAAACAGTTAAGCCAATAAACTTGCGAGATCTCTAATTTTGATTTCTCGGCTACTCAGAATCGCCTTTCCAAGCGACTGAAAATTCTCTATTTTTTTAATTGGCACACTGACCGTCATCTTTATTGAATAGACGATAAAACCGAGAAAGGTGATGGTAGTTTGGGGGCATCAAACTTGATTTGGCATCAAATCTACTACATTATGACGTGTTATCTAAACTTTCCTGTCTAGAACGAGCAAAAATTAGAAAGTCATCTAAATAAATCATTGCTTGTATGCCTCTTTCTCGAACTGAGGCAATGACGGGTTTCATAATTTTGGTGAATACCCGAGGGGCTGAGCTCAATCTAAAAGAAGACATTGAAAACAGAAAAACTTTTCGTCCGATGAGAAAGAAAGGTAGCCGTGTTGGCTAGGATCAATAGGTACGGGGAAAATATGCGTCTTTAAGATCAATCGTAGTTAGAAAATCATGAGAAATAATCAAATCTTTGACCAATTTGAAATGCTCCATTTTGAAATGTTCGTATATCACGAATTTATTCCAGTTTTTCAAATTGATTATCGGTCTCAGACCTCCAGATTTCTTAGAAACAGTAAATATTGTCAACAAATACATGCAATCGCATAATGGAATTTCTCTAATAGCTTGTTTTGTGAGAAGATCGGCAATTTCTTTGTCGATTGCGACTTCTTCCTCCCGAGTAAATGAAATATTACTCGGATGATAAAATTGGAAAGGAGCAGATAAGAAATCTATTTTGTAACCCGAAATGGATTTTAGGATCCATGGGTCGGAAGTGATCTGCGACCAGGCATCTTTGAAAAACTCGAGTGTACCCGCAATAATTGGGGTACTCACTACTTTTTTGCCTGTCCATGGTAGGAAAAGCTCCGACGATTCTGGGCCGCTGGAAAGCGTGGGGGTGATGGCGGTGGTCGAGACACCGTTGGTGGAGCTCGAGAGCGGCTCCACTGGGACGATCGTTGTCCCTTGAAGTCATGACGATGCCGAGTGGAAAACTCGGCTTGCTTCCTCTGGGTGTGGCGACGTGGGGCCTTCCCATGATGCGACACTTTTTGCCCCACATTGTACGCTTCAGCCACATTCTTGAGGGCACTTTGTATGTCTTTCCCAAACAACTTCTCATCCAAGGGGGTACTTCGGCTACACAAACCCTTGTATTTGGGGTTGACATAAGGCTTCATTTCCGCCCTCCGATACATGCTTAACTCATAAGAAGCATGACCGCTTAACGTGAGTCCGTCAAGGGAAAACTACTTAATGCGTTCAGTGTTGACTGGCCTTTTCTCAGACGTGGCTTCGTGTAATTCTTCCAAAATTTCCCCGTAGGGGAGAAGACGCTGCACAACATTGTTTTGCAGTTTCTGGATGCGAGCATCGATAGTGCAAGCTCTACCCGAAATGGTTTGCCAAACCTCCGGCGCAACACGTGGCGTACAAGCTTCAGGGGCATTGCTGGGAGTAAGATACCGCGATGAAATCTTCTCCAAACTCTTTCTTAGGCGGAAGAGTAACCGCTTTCATAAGCCTTTCGGCCAGCTTATCAAATTTGGCAGGGCCAACATTGATGCCAGTGTCATATAAATCTGCATCTTCTTTGATATCAAACTCCTTGGGCTCCAAATCGACGTCTGGGTCGTAGTGGGCGACTGGGGTCACTGTAGATCCAGTCTCTGATATAACATCCAGCTCGCTGCCTGCACACAAGGAAAAGATGAATACCGCGCGAAAGCGGGTCCTTTTATAGGGATTCGGGTTCGATGTCTCATTTGAATTTTAAATTACTTTGAAATTCTTTGTGTGATTCCACTGCCTGAACACCTGGGATATGCTAACCTCTGAAGACTTGTACGAGTGTTATGTAATAGAATTGATATTAGTTCTGGTTACGATGGGAAATCGCAGGATCAAACGTTAAGCCTTAGTCACAACTGCCCGTACGGGCTTGTACGGGTGGTTTACGGGCAGAAATTTGGAAAAACGCGAGGGGGACGCAGGTTGTTCGTACGGAATTTCGAGTTCGCAGACAGCACGCTAAAGCCGTAGGCCAAAAATGTGTATGCACATTATTTTCTTCGCTACGACAGGCAGCCCGTGGACAGGACGTAATGAACACTCCAGTCTCCGCAAGAGGGTAGTGCGAATAGCGTGGGTGGGTCGCACGTTTGCTGGGGGTAAAAACCGCGCGAATACCGCAGGCAGCACTCACGAGGCACGCATGTGATGGTCACGCAAGTGCGCATGCGCTCCTTGCGGGCCACGTGCGTGTCACGCGGGTATCCAATCATAGCTGAAAACGTGCATGTGACTTGCGTGCTTCGTGTGTCCCACCCACGGCGCATGCAAACACGTGCGTGCAACGTACGACCAATTTGGGGCCGGTATAAAAACCGTGCGGGCAACAGAGTTCTCACACTTTCGCTTTCTTGAAGAAACGTCGGACCTCCTGAAGACACTGAAAATTCAGAGCGAAAGTGTTGCCCGCAGGGTTTTTATACCGGCCCCAAATTGGTCGTACGTTGCACGCACGTGTTTTCATGCGCCGTGGGTGGGACACACGAAGCACGTAAGTCACATGCACGTTTTCAGCTTTGATTGGATACCCGCGTGACACGCACGTGGCCCGCAAGGAGCGCATGCGCACTTGCGTGACCATCACATGCGTGCCTCGTGAGTGCTGCCTGCGGTATACGCGCGGTTTTTACCCCCAGCAAACGTGCGACCCACCCACGCTATTCGCACTACCCTCTTGCGGAGACTGGAGTGTTCATTACGTCCTGTCCACGGGCTGCCTGTCGTAGCGAGAACGCAGAAAATAATGTGCATACACATTTCGTACGAACAACCTGCGTCCCCCTCGCGTTTTTCCAAATTTCTGCCCGTAAACCACCCGTAAACCACCCGTACAAGCCCGTACGTGCAGTTGTGACTAAGGCTTTATGCCTAGTTTACATTTGCCCCGGGCGTCGTACGATAGATTGGTCTACAATTTTCCAGAAAGAATGCTCTCTTCGTTTGTCTCAGGCAGGTAAGGAGGATTAGGGATAGAACAGTGTAATCAATGGGAAGGCATAAATTTGCATATGTACGACGGCCCCATTATCAGCAATCCAAAATTTTCTGAGAAACCAGTGATAAATAGAATGAAGGTGCTGTATATAAATCTATAAAATTATGAAGCAACACAAGATGAAAAAAAACCCAAAACATATCATTATCAAAACCCCGCAAAAATTACATCAACATTATCGCCTAAAACAAAATGTTATTCTTTATTTTAATGGACATATAATATAGCTACAATGTTAATGTTACTTCAGATGAATAACACAATGTTTCCAACTCGGGCTCGTATCAACAAACAACATTTACAAAATAGAGTACCGAAGTGTGACGTCATACCGGCCAGGTTGTCAAGGTTACTGGTTCTAAACAATTTTGTGCTAAACAATGGCGTGGTGACCATACCAGCGCCAAACACTGAAATTGCCCTGCTCCAGCCCGTTGCTCGAATGGTTTCGCGGTGAACCTCATGCGCGGGCTTTGTTGTTTGGAACCTGTATCCTGGACGACGAGCGAATATGACGTCAGCACTTCGGTACTCTATTACAGTGATCTGACCACGATATGACGTAATAACTGTAATAGAACTACAAGTTCACAGTACACACGGATTCACAATGCAGAAACGTACTCCCTGTAACATTTAGCGTGTGATGTTAATTATCTTTTTCACCAACCCATGATCATACCATCACGATAGCACTGTATTACGTTGGTGAAGATTCTAGGATCTGGTGAAGACTCTAGACTCTCATACGAGAGGTCCTGGGTTTGATCCTTGTCCGGTGCTTACATCCTTCCAACAAAATGTTTTTACAAAGTTTGTCATTGTTGATCCCAGGGGCGTATTCTGAACACTATGTAAACTTTTATGTTAACTTCTATGTTAAGTCCCAAAGCTAACATACCCTTAGAGGTGTCGTGGTCTAGTGGATACGTCACCGGATTGTGCATCTTATGATTCGTGGTTCAAGTCCCGCCGCGGCACTAATGTCCTTTGGCAAGACATTAATCTACATTTGCCACTCTCAACCCACGTGTAGTAAGTGGGTACCTGGTAGGAATTTATTCCTTGAATGCTTTCAGCGCCTTAGGGCAGCTGGGCTAAAGCCATGGTAATAATACTCCTTTGTAGGCGCCTTGTGCATCCTCTGGGAAGGTTACATGCGCAATATAAATGTAGGTATTATTATTATTATTAACCGGCTTTTTGCTAAACAGTCGGGTAACGTCGCGTCGCGTTGGTAGAAATTTTCGAACATTTTTCAGGAAGGTGTCTTCAAGGGGACAAATTGAAAAAGAGTCCATCTCAGTATGATTTTTCCCGTTTTCAGGCTAAAAACGACAAACAAGGGAATAAAGAAAACAATAGAAGGATAATGCAAAGAAAAACATGAACTATAAAGAGAGAATTCCCAAAACGAACGCATCTACACTATATACAAAGTGTTCTCATATTTTGGGTTAATGTATGCCGACATCTTTGACTCGTGTCTTGAAGATGTCGATCGATGGTAGTCAGTAGACGTAAGTAAAGGTAACAAAACTAGATTAAATTAATTGAAGCTACTAACAGACTAATATAATGCTTACCTGTCACCATCTTCCCTTTTAGCAAAAGGCTGATGACAGCATGAATTAATTATTTTATTTCTTATGCCATGAATAAATCGATTGTTGGATTAATTAATTAATTATTCAATTAATCACTGTTTTATTGAACTTTGGATTGAAAACACAGAGATGTTTAATAATTTTAATAATTTTAGCTGTGTTTAAGTTTTCCGGATTCGTGGAATGGCCTGAGCTGCGCATGGCCTAGCCTAGCCTAGCCTAGCCTAGTTTGCATGCACAAACCCTGGTCAGTCGTAAAAGAGTGCCTGCACTGTAAGACTACTATAGGCCTTGTACTATAGCTGCTCCTTCCGACCAGAAGGTAGCTGAATTAGGCTTCTGTCAAGACACAATGATTTTCTGATAAAGTGTCAAATTAGGGTCTGTGCTTGCAGACTAGGCCTAGCCTGCCTATACACGTACGGTACGTGTTGGCTAGTCATGCTCTGTACATGGTCTACGTTGCATATCTTTTCATGCGTAAAGTGCTTTGCACTGTGTCACGATCATCGTCATCATCATCATCAGACATCATCCGTGAAAGTACAGGCCACCGGGATGGTGTATCATCGCACGATGGCTTCAAGTTCAAGCTCAGCCTCAGGGTCAGGGGAAGATGGTGACAGGTAAGCATTATATTAGTCTGTTAGTAGCTACAATTAATTTAA
Organism: Heliocidaris erythrogramma; assembly: GCA_025617745.1. Lineage (NCBI taxonomy): Eukaryota > Metazoa > Echinodermata > Echinoidea > Camarodonta > Echinometridae > Heliocidaris > Heliocidaris erythrogramma. Next base: position 23,958,161 of record CM046871.1, on the reverse strand, counting down.
TCTAGTTTTGTTACCTTTACTTACGTCTACTGACTACCATCGATCGACATCTTCAAGACACGAGTCAAAGATGTCGGCATACATTAACCCAAAATATGAGAACAATTTGTATATAGTGTAGATGCGTTCGTTTTGGGAATTCTCTCTTTATAGTTCATGTTTTTCTTTGCATTATCCTTCTATTGTTTTCTTTATTCCCTTGTTTGTCGTTTTTGGCCTGAAAACGGGAAAAATCATATTGAGATGGACTCTTTTTTAATTTGTCCCCTTGAAGACACCTTCCTGAAAAATGTTCGAAAATTTCTACCAACGCGACGCGACGTTACCCGACTGTTTAGCAAAAGCCTTATTAACCTACCTTTAAATCGGTATTCTGAAAACTATGTTAAGGGTATGTTATGTTTTTTACAAGTTTTAGGTTGCGTCTCCGACACGCTCATCTATCGTTGATACTCAAATTATAATCACTGTTAAAATGTACTCTTAGCCAATCATGCTTCTCGTTCGATTTATTGCATTTATTGAGTTTCCATCATTTCATACGCATTACCTTCATTGACCTTTCTTGCGAAAGTGTCCATAAAAAAGCTACTTTATTCCTTTCTTTTTCATATTGTTTTCTCTGTCTGTTTCACGTTCATAAGATATAGATTCGCAGAATGATTATGATAGTTATCCCACAAACCAAATCGGAAAAACACAGAAAAGAAAATGTCTTATGCATTTCACGTATAAATAGACTGATGTATCTTATGGGGTTGTTGCAAGAAACTTGCAAATTGTAAAGCAAATTAAAACAACCATTCTGAATGGTTCAGGGTCTGCCCATTCAAGAAGATGCGCTTGCAACAATGATTTTGATTGGTCAGTACCGATCAGTTGCAACTTGCAATCAATCGCAACTTTCTTGCAACACCCCAATAGTTAAAAGACCCCTAGACCAATGTTATGTTTTATGTTAACTTCCATGTTATCTTTAGGTTAAAAGAGGTTTCAGAATACCAAAGCAATGTTAACTACTATGTTAAGTCCGCGCATGAGGCTTCCGTAAAGATATGCGTATGCGCGCTGCATCTTCCCGCCCCAAAACTCTGTTAACGTAGTTTTGGATTTAACGTAGTTTTCAGAATACCGATTATGTTAGCTAACATACTTTCACGCGAACATAGCTTTCAGAATACCACCCCAGATTATTAAATGGGTTCCTACATGTCCTAGCTGTGCCGGAGTAATAATAATTGCAGGGCCGGAGGAAGAACAGTATCATTAAATCTGATGAGGGATCCATTATTTTTTTAAATTTTCTTTATTATTATTTCAATATGGCGCGAAAAAGAGACATGATAACGAAGCTTTTCGACCTGCACTCACCAGGTTATCACGCAGGTACATAACAAATTACTTGAAATCAACTATATTATACTCGATGAACCCGGACGCAACCAAGTCGAAAAACTTCGTTATCATGTCTCTTTTTCGTGCCATTTTGAAATTTTGTAGTACCAAGAAATTATTTGTTTATTATTATTATTATCATTATTATTGTTATTATCATTATACCCCATTATCACTACAATTTTTTTTATTGACACAGGATATATCTTCAAATTTATCAACGACACATAATGTTACCACATTATCATCAACACCAGAGACAACTACGGCTTCACCATCGACAGATGGTGTTACACTGTCAACATCAACACCAGATATAACACCATCAGCATCACCAACACACAGGGCTACTACACTGCAACCATTAACAACGGAGGTAACTGTATCATAATCCCCGACACATGATGTTTCCACATCATCAGCAACAGAGATAACACCATCTCCATTACAAACGTATGCGGTTAATAAACTGCAATCATCATTATCATTATCATTATCATTATCATCGACAAAGTGTGTTACTAAACAATCATTATCATTACTGAAGGTAATTCAGTCATTGCCATCTACACAAAATCTTACCACATCCCAAGAGACTACGCCGCTTGGCTACCCCAATTACCGACAACACACTTTCTCACTGCACCGTTATCATCATTGCTGGACAGTACAAGACCACACGAAACCTCTCAGATTTCCGCCATTGACACAGCCAATCTAAGATGTTTAATGCCACCGTAGTCCTATGTTTACGTTAATCTTGAGTACTGGTAATGGTGGGAAATCACAGGTTCAAACGTAACTAACAAGTGAGGTTCAACACTGCAAGTACATGACATCTGCCAAACACTGGGTGGAATATGTATAAGAAGTTAGCATTGAGGAAAAAAATATATGAAATAATGAGTCTTTTAACACTTATCCTCGGATAGACACTCAATATCGGAGTATTAGAATACTCACTTTAAAGCCTCTGCAATAACATTTTTCATTTACAACAATTAGTACAACAGATTTTCATTACGTTCAAGTAATCGTCCAGGGGGGGGGGGGGGTGTTTCATAAAGCTGTTCGTAAGTTACGCACGACTTTACGCACGACTGGTGATCAGTTCTTGTGCTAAATGATTGAGAATCTGATTAGTATAGCACCAAAGAACATATTCCAGTCGTTCGTAAAGTCATTCGTAACTTTACGAACAGCTTTATGAAACACCAGCAGGATGCGAAATTACATGATCGGGCAGTAGTCAGGTGACACATCCACTACGGACATTCTTGAGTTTCTTTATTGAGAAGTTACCACAACCCATGATTTGAACCCCATTTTGCTTCTACTATTACGCAACATTACTTTACAAGTGCGATGAGCATCTATATCATTTAAATAAAAATGATTCGAATTCCATTTTGTTTTCAAAAGTAGGACGAACATGCTGTAACTCTTCCAAAAAACAACAACAAAAACAAACAAACAAATAAAGAGCAGAAAAGGGCCCTGGGGAATTCAAACATGCAATGATGGACCAAGAGTGCCAGCAAATTATAACAGAACATGAAATATTCAGACCTACTGTAATGAAATGACACTTTTTGTTCTTTCAAATGAATTGGAAACGTTGGTAGTAATGACTGAAGAGACAGTCGTCAAAACGTCGAAATAGGGTTGACTATTAAAGTATTTATTTCTGTCAACTATCGTTCCGTCAACTTGCTCCGTGAAACTGTATGAACAAATATGACAAAGAAATTGAACAGATTATAAGTCATTGTTCATACAAGGCTTTCAAGTACAAAAATATAAATAATATATATCATTTTGCCAATTAAATGCATCAAATATTCTCAAATGAATTATTTCCTATTGCAGTTTGTAATTCGTGTATATGCAATTGCCTACTACAAAACAACAACCTCATGCTATTCATGCAATCAATATCCGAAATAGAACATCGAATTATATAACAGAGAAATTAAATATGGTTGATTGATATTTGGAATCGCTCTATAAATAATCAATCTATCTTTAGTCACTAAATGAGCTAAATAAACTAAACAAATATGTAGTCCTTTGCTTATATTCCTAATTCATAGATATTAATCGTGCATTAAATTATGTTCGTATATATATAATTCTATACATCGTTAATATCGGATACCAATTTCCGTGCATATAATCAGTGTTGTTTATGTAGACTCCGCTAAAACTTGTATATATCGGATGCCTTAAAACGTGCATTTAATTTGCATATATTAACAAAATAGGGCGTGTACATCGTATACGTAGATTTCGTTTGTACATTACACCACACATACATCAACGATATTAAGTTGATTGCAATCGTATCATCGTTATTTTCTTACTACATGTTTTATATATACTCAGTATCTATTCCTATATCAAATCTACTGACCTTCTTGCCTCCTTTTAATTGCAATCTGTGGCTTCGTACAACATAAAGCTGTCATTTCGAAACAAAATTCAGAGCAAACAAAACCAAGTCATTGCTATACCCGTGTCACAAATTTGGAAAACGTAGATGGCGCTATTGCAATCAAAGATTTAAAGCCAAGAAAGAAAAATTCAGCAAATTTTCAAATAACTTTTTTGAGATTATAACGATCACATGAACAATGACTAATAAAATCTTTTTAAAATAAAGATATTTTTAAGTTTGTAAATCCGGAGAGACAATGAGACCTATTCATACCTTTATTTTTGAAACCTACATTATTTTCTAAGGCTCTCAGGTTAATCAGTTCAATAAAGGCTGGTTTGATAATATTTCCATTCTTTCAAATTAATGAAACATGTTGTTCAACATTTTCTCCCTTTTCATAATTTCTGTAGCTTATAATCAAAGTAGCAGTTACTTTACAGATTCCATTTTTTTATTTTTCATGAAAATTGAGCTAAATTTAAAAGAAAAAAAAATGCATTCATGCTTATGAAATGGATGATGGGTCTACTAATAGCTTTACTAATTCGTAATATTAACCTATTATATATTTCAGGTTTGCGGCAGCACGGTATCTGAAGGGGTTAGTGACAACGTGTCGGCTGGAAAAAAGCAGTGCGGCTCAACCTTCACTTTCCACTTCCCATTACTGAACCTCACCAATGGTGAGTTTAGGAAAATCATTTCCTTGCTGCATACCAACCGTGTGTTTACTCTTCTTGATATTCCTCATATATCTAAGTCTGTATTATGATGTTAGGAACGCCCAAATAAAGAACTACGTTTTGTCAAAAAGAATTCGAGTGCAGTGTTCCAAAAGAAAAGGAATACACTGTCGGAATCGATGCGTTTCATGGCAAACACAGGCCTTCAAATACCAATCTTCAATAATACATCAAATGTGAATACTCTCTAAGGTACTTTCCAGATGAATGCGCATATTTGGAATTCAAGTTCATTAAAATTGTATTGAAAAACGTGATTTTTAATGAAGTTTTATTAACATGAATTGCAAATTAGGTATCTGGAACAGCGGCGTATCCAGGATTTCCCAATAGGGGGGGGGGGGGGGGGGCGCCAGGAATTATTGATCGCCGTCATGGGGAAGAATTTTCTGCTTCTGAAGGAGGGCTGAGATGCAAAATAGTGCTATATAGTGCTATGTATTTTTTTTACGACGGCCAATAGGGGGGCGCGCGCCTGTTGCGCTCCCCTGATAGCAGAAAGAGGAAAAATGACGTGATATTTACGTCGTCGTTTACGTCTTTTTTACGTCCTGTAATTACGTCAATAAGACGACAACTTGCACCAACGCAAGACGTCAAGAGGACGTCTTATTTTGACGTCCTCTCTACGTCTTGTACACTGTAAAAACTAAAGTGCTACTTTTAGGGGCATGTATAGTGACTGCACCTGAAATGCTGTTTATAGCACTTGTAGTGTGCTAATTTACCAGCAAAAAAAAATGTGACTGTGGCGAGCCTCGAACCAGGTTCCGCTGATTGAGAGGCGCTGACGTTACCGATGGACTAACGAATGCTTCTTGCAATCCAGTTTAGTCATGGTCAAGTAGTTAACATGAACTATGTGGTGTCGTAAATTCACTATGTAACAATATGATCTGCTCTAAATCGTACGATGTGAGTTAGTCTAGCGGTAATGCCAGCAATTCTTGATCAGCGGATCCTGGTTCGAGGCTCGCCAAAATCATTTTTTAATGAATGTTTAAGGAGCCGGTCGAGCTCCTGTGAAAGTGCTGAAATAGTACGCTGTGTGCATTCAATAGCACTCTGAGTGCAGTTCCTATGCATGCCTTCAAAAAGTGATATATACAGTGCACTGTATACTATACTGTATGCACTATATACGCCACTGTGGAAAGAGGACAAGAATCGAAAAGAGTATACACACGAAGACCCTGCAGTTCATTGTGAAACGGAAAATGAAACCCGATTTTTATTCAGTACCGACTGCAATAAAATGCATAATGCTCTTATCAAAATATAAACACAAATTACCAATCAAAATGCGGGTAAGAAAATTCTGCAAACAACAAATTTATATTAAAAAGTGTCAGGGGGGGGGGGGGTGGGGGTGGCACTTTCTATTTTAAATTTTTCATGTGAATTTTAATTGAACACAACCGGTAACCTAAGGAAGACCAGCCTATGACAATTGTTTTGTAGGTTTAGTGTATTAGTCATGTCTCCGTATTATATTTGATTTCGTGTGTGTGTGTGTGTGTGAGGGTGTACCAACAGAGGTATACTTGGGTGACTAATACTTGGGTGACTAAATGGACAGTCAAACACAATAGATGCCTTTACTCCGTCAGGCTTGTGTGGCTTTTTTTGTTGCTTGTGTGGCTATTTGAACAATAGAGAGAACAAAGGGAAAGACACACAAGTATACCTGCGTGAGTCTGCGTGGGTCTGTTTAGCAGTATGTCCGAGGACATTTTCGGACAGAGAACAAAAAAAAAATCATGAGAACAATGGTCCTCGGAAGCCGGACAATAGTCCTCGAACGTCGAACAATGAATTTGTGCTTTATTCCGTCGACTGTCCGAGGACGAGGAACAATAGAGGAACAATACTTGTCCTCGGAAGTAAAGCCATGTAAACATGTGTGTGTGTGTGTAATTTTATTTGCTAAACAGGAAACTCTGGACATTAAATATGTGAAATAAGATGAAAAATACCACCCCTTCTCCCTATCGTTGTCTTATCTTCACTAAACAGTGACTGTGCAATACGCGTACACCGATAGGGAGGACATCATGGGTGGTGCAGCTAATGTCCAACTCTCGAACAGCGATAATGAGGGCTCTAATGTAAGCATCATCAGCTCAGTGATCGACATCAATATCACTGACGGAAACAAAATCATCAGACTCACTGATGGCTCAGTGGAGATAACCTTCCAGATCGAACCCACTGCAAATTTTATTCGAAAGGTTAGCTGCTATTTAATCTGTACACACTTTGCGCATTGTGCTTCTGGTGGGCAGCACCACTGTAGCCCTAAACGTAAAACAATTTGCTCGACTCGGTGTTAGTTATGTTCATTAATTTTTGTACAGTGGGAGTATGTACGTAACTTTTTATGATGATACCTGTATGATCAGCATTCTTTACATGGACGTATCAGGGACCGCGGAACCGGTTTTTTTTTCAGTAAACACTTTTTTTTAGTAAACACGTGCAAACGTATGGCAGTGCAAAAATGTGGTATACACGCAGCCCCCTCCCCCACTAAGCCCCTCCACTTGCCAAGACGTTCCGCGGCGCCTGCGTATGTTGATGATTGTTTAAGGTTTACGTGTTAAATACTCTTAAGCTCTGTCGTAGACTGTTATAAAAAAATACTATCACAACGCAGAGAGTACATACAAGCTTACTGACCTACGATCAGTGATAAACATGCTTTCAAAGGTTATGTAAATAATGTACCTTACGAATATCATCTGATTTCCATAAGCTACTATTTAACTTTTTTAAAAATCAAAGCACTTGTTAAAAACCAGGCCTAAATGTGAAATCTCTGCTGATACACGGACAAGCCTGAAACTCACATTTATCACATTACTCTATTGTACAGGACGGTTCGAGTGTGGTGCACTGCGCATACCTAGTCAACGAAAGGTAATCATCGATAATCATATCAAAATTACCTTTGGAAGATCAATGAATATCCTCCATCTTGAAGAACATATTTCACCCATCAGTTACTTTTCAATAACTTGGAGATCTGAAATGGTTGTTTGAGATTTGGGGATCAACGTTGCTACCCTCCGGAGAGGAATTGATTAAAAGTAAAACATGTTGCCCGCTTCAATATTCATAATATCTTCCAGATTAGACATAGTAAAATTATTTCATGCATCATTCATCCACATATTATAGCTCTACACACTGCATAAGCCGGGCGCTAATTCAACAACATCTATAGATGCCAGCATTAGATGAGTGTTACAACAAAACCAATATCGAATTAAGACGCATAATTCCATAAACTACATAAACTATGGAGTTATTTATCAGGTTAGATTCCGACTCTGTAAACTTAATAAAACTTACCATTAATGGTAACTCTGCTATCAAAGGTAACTACCATGGTAACATCACTTAACAGCCAATCAAACTCAAGGTTTCCATGGGAGTTACCATTGATGGCAAAGTTACCGGTAATGGTAAGTTTTATGCAACGGGGCCCAGATGTGGACATGTATATACGCTGAAATGGAGGTTAATTCCCACCCTGGTTTTTAAGTGCACGTAAACAAAAGTGTTTATTTCACATTCCTGATTTACATTCCTAACCCTTATTTATGCTATTTTATGTTTTGATAGCACTTGGTCAACTGATGGGATACACGTGATCTCAAACAACTCTGACTCGGTGGTTTGCAACAGCAGTCATCTAACCAGCTTCGCTGTTTTGCTATCCCTCAAGGTCAGTCGATGCAGATTGCAAGTATGATTAAGTGATTGATTTTAATACTTAATTGACTATTTTGGGGGCAGTATGCCTGATGATTAAAAGGGTCATAATTGGTCTGTTTTGTCAGTCAACAAATTCGTGACATTTCATGAAAGCAGTGTATGATTAGCTGGTAGTAACGTCAGTTTTGTAAGAACAAACACATTATTGATAAGACCAAGGAGGTACTAGGCAAGCTTGCCTAGTACTTCCTTGATAAGACCAGTCTCTGATATTTTTAGTATATTCTTCGCACTGTGATCAATGAATCATTTGTCTATATTTTGATATGTTAGAATAATCTTTCGAAAACATCATTTGATGGCATTCATAGAAATGACATCAACAGCTTAAATTTTCCCCCATTTTTCGTCAAAAAAATTAAATTAACGTAGTAAGATATTGCCAGCGGAAATTAGATGAAATTTTAATTTTATTTTTCTTTAAATACTTAATACTTGTATATTGTACTGAATATAAACATGAATACTACGAAGTTGATATTTCCTTTTCGTATGTTTATTGCCTTTAGCCGCCTGAAGGAATCAATGCCGAAGTGCAAAGTTACCTGTCTTACTTGTTTGGTGCAATTTCTATCGCTTCTTTGACTCTGGCCGTCCTGATCTACTGTGTCACTGGGTAAGTCTGTTAGCGATAACGCTTGATTTCTGTAGCGGAAAACATGGACCCATATCTTGCTACTTGTACCAAAAGTCACTTGAATCACTAGCAACATAAATAAATGTATCGTCCAAATATCCACGAATCTCCATTCAAATCTACTGCCGCTGAGAAAAAACATATCGGAGAGCAAATTTTATGAAGGTTTGTCGACAAGGGCCTAAAAATTTTCCGAAATGAATTTGTCGATAATGACAAAAAATAAAAGGTTGGTCATAAGATTTTCTTGCCGACAGACGTTTTGAAAACTATTATAATAAACAAAGAAAATGAAATGAAATCAAGTAAAGGGATTAGTTGATAAGGTTTGAAGAAAAAAATATAACACCGAAACGGAAGGAGGGTGATGCCACATCTAACGTCTTCCCCAAGCGATGTTATATTGGGGTCATCCCTATAGCTAGAAGGTCCGATAGTTAGCGGGTCCGATAGACCGATACCCAATAGATAGAAGGTTCGATAGACCGAATGTATGAGAGGGTCCAGTAGACAGAAGGTTCTATAGACCGAATCGGCAGGAGGGCCTAATAGTCCGAAGGTTCTATAGACCGAATGATTAACGGGTCCGATAGTCAGAAGGTCCGATAGATAGAAGGTTCTCTAGACCGAATCGGCAAAAGGTTCCGATAGTCCTAACGTTCAGTAGGGGTCCGATAGTTAGAAGGTCCGATAGACCGACAATAAATACGTAAAAAGGGTAAAATAGTGGGTAAAATGATAAGTGGACAAAAAATAAGTGGTTAAAATAAGTGGGGGCGTTCCAACCAAAGAAAAAGCAAAAATGAAGAGGTTGAAAAGGAAAGATGAAAAAAAGAAAGGAAAAGAAGAAAAAAGAAAAGAAGAAATCAGAAAGGAAAGAGAAGTAAACAAAAAATTCAAAAACTTCGCTTACTAGCATTATTAGGGTTATTTACCAGTGCCCATTATATTTTCATTATTGATATTAGCTATTAATATAATCGCCATATCTATATAAACCAATGGCAATTATATTAATAAGTCATATTCTTATGGAAGTTATTTGGTTTGCATCTTGAATCTCTAGCTAATGTTATGCTATTTTTCTACTCAAAGAATGTTAGCAACATAACTAAAAGGAATCGAGCGGCAAGTTGACCTAAAGGGGCTAAAGAGGTGAATTTTCAGAAATAATGGCCTGTGACCAATAGTCTCTTCCCAATATGAGAACGGAAGATGCCGAAAACATGTTTACAGATTATGAGAACGGAAAAACAATACGCTAGAACCTATTCTCAGGATACAAAATACTTTTTTTTTTCTCTCTCTCTCTCTCTCTCATTCGCTCGCTTTGCTCGCTCATACAATCAAGAAACTAGGCCTAGATTGTTTCTTGGAGCAAGCACCTCTTACGTCCTGCAGCAACAAGAAGCCCGAATATCATAATATTCGGGCAGTGAGGTATCCGACTATTCTCGAATTCCCTCACCCCCCCCCCCAAAAAAAAAAAAAAAAAATGGTATAATTTACCCGACAGAGTCCACAGACTAAAATTTGCCACAAGGTAAGTACACTGTTGGTCATAATGGTAGCATAATTTTTTTTCTACCTTTCGTACAACAATATGAGTCATTTTTTTGCAAAATATAGCTTATATCTTCACCGATTTTATTGATAAATCTGTTCTCAACATATGAAATAAAAAATATAAGACAAAAATTAATTCATACAAACTTTATACACTGGTTTAAACCACTTTTGACAAACACAATCATCCAGACCTTGGATTCCTTGAAAAAATGTATCGTTTTTGGTAAATGTTTAACCATGATAATTTTATCGTGAAAAATAAAATCTCGGGATCTTTTGATGATTGAGGAATGTGTTCCTCTTTTAAATCTTATTGGGTCACTTAGTACCTGGTATGGCCACCTCTGGCACGCACCAGTGCCTCCACACGCCGTGGCATACTGTCCACAAGGTTGTTGATGGTGTTCAAGGACAGTGCATCCCACTCTTCGGTCAGTGCCTGGGCTAACTCCTGCACATTTTGAGGATGATTGTTTCTCTCATTGATGGCACGGCCCAATGCATCCCAGGCGTGCCCAATGGTGGTTCATGTCGGGGGAACAGGCAGGCCAAGGCATCTGCTGCATGTCCTCTGCGTCAAGGAATTCCCTCACCAGACGTGCCCTATGTGATTGAGCGTTGTCGTCTTGGAGCTGAAAGTTATTGCCATATACTCTTCTCGCGTATGGAAGACAATGGCGTTCCAGGATATCGCGGTACACGACGGCGTTGACGTTTCCTTCAGGTGCAGCCAATGGTGTTTTTCTGCCATAATGTATTCCGACCCATACCATCACTGAGCCTCCATCTGCTTGATTGTTTTCCTGGACACAGTCATTACGGAGGTTCTCGCCCCACAATCGTCGAACCCTCTGCCTCCCATCGGTGCGGTCAAGGATGTACCGGCTTTCATCAGTGAAGATTACATGGCACCAGTGACCAAGCTGCCATCTCCTGTGCCTCCTAGCCCACTGGAGCCGAGCAACCCGGTGGCGAACAGTGAGATGTGGAACCTTGGTCATTCGCCGAGCTCTGTAGCCATGTTGGACAAGTCTCCTGTTGACGGTTTCCCGTGAAACGTTCACTCCGAAGTGCCTCCTCCACAAGTGGCAAAGACGACTCGCTGGCATTCTCCGGTTCCTACGGCACATGTTCAGCAGTTGACGGTCATCCCGTGCGGATGTTCTTCGTGGTCGACCTGTAGATCTCTCTGGACTCAAAGTAATCGCCTCTCGATGTCTTCTGAGGATGCGGCACACATAACTCTGCGATAGTCCAAGAATATCTGCAATCTGGGCCTGTGTCCGTCCATTCCGTCGGAATGCAAGGACCCTCTGACGAATTGCAAGGGCCCGTTGGGCGAGGCATAGTGTAAGGAATCAATGTACCAAATTTGGTAGGAATTGATCAAGCTTACTCTGAAAACGGGCTGTTAACACACGTAGGGTTTCTGCACGAAATGGACAGCAAAACAACAGCAGAAAGGAGGCTCTGCCTTTCATAGCACCAAACAGCAATAAGGCCACGTTATGGAATGTTCCACTTGACCGACTTTTACCTCGACAATACAAAATCATTATGTAATCAATGAACCTGGTCAATATTATCTATTTAGGCTTTTAAATATGATTAAATCAACGGATGACTATGAAAATACGAATTATGCTAACATTATGACCAACAGTGTAGTATGGGTGTAGTCGGTGAACATTCAAAAAATATAAAAGCTTACATCATAGCTGGTAGGAAAATATCACCTGACAACCCTCCAAACAAAATGGAAACGCCCCCTCCAAAGAAGGTGGTAGGGCCTAATTGAAACAATTTCATTTTTAACGGTCAGAATATTTTGTTGTCAGAATCTTATCTTTTGTTACTAGCTTTTAATGAAAATTCAACTATAAAGTGTGCCCACAAGATTTCTTTGTTTAAAAAAAAACACTTGTGTTAGAAGGGGCTTTAGTGTGCACCATATAATTAGATTTCCATGTTTCAAAAAATGGTCAGCGTTCCCTATTGCCAATACATCGGTTTAGTGGCAAAATTAACCGGGGGGGGGGGGGGCTGAGCTGCATGGGTGGACCACCCCCGCCCCACGGTGATGATGATGATGCTCTGATAAAAATACTTATGTTGAAAATGTTGAAAATGTATAAAACAAAACTTTAAAATAAGTTCCCCATTTTTTTTTGGGCGGTGGGCCTATAGTGCCTCGGTTTATTACTACTATTATTATCCTTTTCCTTTTCCTTTTATGATATAAAACTATTAAAAACTTATTGTATCCACTTATTTTACCTTTCTTACGTTATTATCGGTCTATCGGACCTTCTAACTATCGGACCCCTACTGAACCTTCGGACTATCGGACCCTTTTGCCGATTCGGTCTATAGAACCTTCTGTCTATCGGACCTTCTGATTATCGGACCCCGTTGGACATTCGATCTATAGAACCTTCGGACTATCGGACCCTCCGCCGATTCGGTCTATAGAACCGTCTGTCTATTGGACCCTCTCGTATATATTCGGTCTATCGAACCTTCTATCTATTGGGTGTCGGTCTATCGGACCCGCTAACTATCGGACCTTCTAGCTATAGGGCTGTAACCGTTATATTATGTTACACCTCCACTATCCCCTCTCTATGGTGTCTCACCATTGGTTACAGAGCCTGCAAGATGCTGAAGATTCAGATTCACATGAACCTGGCCATTTGCACGGCCCTGGGACAGCTCCTCTTTCTCACCATGGCTGATGCAACAGGAAATAGGGTAAAAATTTTAGCCTTTTTCAATCATATATTACACTTCACATACATATCATGGACTACTGCAAACCCCATGTTAGGGAGTCAATCTCTCTCCATTTTTTTACACAGAAAGGAACAAAATTAGCTTTTTGTGATGAATGTGCACATGTAATTCATGTAATAGTCGCATTTCAAACATTCACGTGAAGTCGATATATTTATCGCATTATAATTGTCTGTGGAAATTGTAACGTTCACCGTGCATGTCTAAACTCGCAATTTAAACTGAGACTGACAACTGGCTGTACTGTATTGGGCCCTCCTAACTTTACTCTATTGGATCATCCTAACAAACCTGAATTCTTTTAATCTTATCTTTCTTATTGCCATGTTTATCATACAACAGGCACTCTGCAAGGGCGTGACAGTGACTCTACACTATCTCTTCACCGCAGCCCTTGCTTGGACCTTAATAGAAGGTGTCTTTCTGTATCGCACCACTGCTGTTGGCTTCAAGCCACTCAAGATTGGATGGCTGAGTCTAATCGCTTATGGTATGACTAAAATCGATTTTTCAATAAATATAGACAGGGGTCGCAAACATACCATACGCCATCACTCATTGTGGACATGGGAAAGGGTATATATTATTAACAGTGACACCACATAATATTTTCACCTGAGAGGTAGAAAAATAAGAAATTACCTACCCTGTGTTTCGTACGAAAGTATACTTTCCTTCCTTTTGTATTTGGAAGTAACCTCTTTACCAAGCGGTCGTCAAGAATAGTAGCATAGTTTGTCTATATCCAAAAGGTGAAGAATATGACAATGTGCCCCTAGTATATGATGATATCCTTTAAATATGTAATGCTTGATTCATTATGTGGCCATTAATTTGAAGTAAACATCATGTACAGATTTTTTGGGTAGATCAATGTGTGATAAATCATAATTTAATACTTTTTTGTCGAAAACACTCTTCTATCTCTTCCTCTTCTTCCTTTTCTTCTTCCTTTTCTTCTTCTTGTTATTAGTGATAGAGTTGCTATTCCTTCACCATCTAGGTTAGCCACTGTAAAGTACAAAACTTGATTTCTGTATATTTCAGGAGGTGCTCTTGTGGTCGTTGGGGTGCCTTTTGGTATTCTCTTTGACACGTACGGAACGTGGGAATAGTGAGTAGCAAAAATTGCTATAAATCATATTCGTTTTTACCATAAATGAGATTTCATCATGTGTTCCTATGGTAAGAGAGGAATATCTTAATATAAGAATAAGAAAATATAAATAAAAGTGAATTTAAATTCTAAGATATTATACTAGTAAGGTGCTCGTTCCTTTAGTTATGTAACATCAGGAATGAAAATCTCAATCTTCCATCTGTCCATAAAAATCATTAAGTAGCATTTTGTAGCAAAATGTGTATGCGCTGAATAGTAGCCTTTTGACCTGTGTTGTGTTCAGATTATACATTAACATCGGTTTTTCCTCAATATTATGATGTGATACTTCAGGTTACACACACACACACACACCCACACACACAGGTTTACATGGCTCTACTTCCGAGGACAACTATTGTTCCTCTATTGTTACTCGTCCTCGGACAGTCGACGGAATAAAGCACAAATTCATTGTTCGACGTTCGAGGACTATTGTCCGGCTTCCGAGGACCATTGTTGTCATGATTTTTTTTTTGTTCTCTGTCCGAAAATGTCCTCGGACATAATGCTAAACACACACACACACACACACATCAACCTGATCCTTTTTTAAGATATTGATTTTGTCCAGTGCACTCGGTTGTTGGAATATGTCTCAGTATTCTATTGAACAGATAGATAATAACGATCGCAGTATATCATCTAAGTATTACCTAATTGATCTATGATAATGGTGTCATTTTATTAAAGCTGCTGGTTATATGCTGGAGATATGAGCATCTACATATTTGCAGGATGTGTCTTTGCAACAGAGATGGTAAGGGGAAGTAATTGCCATTAACCCGCATTCATAAAGTTGTACTAAGATAACCATAATCCACTAAAAAAGAGCCCGTATCAAGTCGACACATTTCCTTATATTACTGCAATTTTGTGAAAATTGATTAAAAAAATAAATGAGGTCATGACAAATTCATGACAAATTAATTTCATATTTTGTTTATTCATTACGTAATAACAAGATTACAGTAATGAAAATTGACATTTGGTGCCCAATGAACCAGTGCACTACTTAATGTTTACACATGTAGCTAAGATGTAAACCTGGACTTAATAAAAAAAACACCTTTGTGACTAGCGTTTATGATGTAGTTCTTTAACTTTATCCTTCCGAATGAAAGAATCCGACATGACAGCACTCTTAAAAGACAATGTTAAATATTTGATATATGCTGGTTTAGAACTAAATTAGAGGAAATCAGCAATGGAATTTATTAATTTAGGTACCTGTATATATTTTGTATATCGTCAAATTGCTAATTTAAATAAGTTAAATCAAAATTCGCTATATGATAAAACTATGATATCGTTGAGCGTTAACTCCCTTGTATACTAATGATTACTATTGTCATTACTGTTCTCATGATTATGATAATTACTATGGGAATTAATTCGATTTAAATTTACAAATATACCTGATATCAGTAAGGCTCGCAGCGATTGTGTTCGAAATTGTAATATGAAACTCTATCCACACTTTCACTTACATCTCAGCATAGATTTGATTTGATTTAAGTGAATAAACTGTCACTTATTTGTCTTGGCTGTGTTCATTTGTACCTTTAGTTTAACTTCGTGGTGTTGTGGTTAGTCATGCGAACATTCAGCTCTCTGAAGGCCAACAAGAAGAAAGATGAAATCGACAAGATCAAGTAAGTATCCTAACTCCTTCCAGTCCTTATTTTTTTCCCGAATCGAAACATGTTTCCTTTTCCAACGTGGCCTAAATACATTTACCGGTCTTTATATTACTCCCTAATTGCTTTAATTGTGTAGCCTAAACTTGGATTCAACATGGTTACAAGTAATTAACAATGTACCTCAAAGCCAAAGGGGTAAAACAAAATGATAATGACAATTTCGTAAACACATTCATTCTGGAACGCCTGAATCTTAGTACTGCTTTTAAATAAAGATCCATAAGCGATAGTTTTAGTTAGTGGTGCTTTACTCTATTAACAGTATCTCAGGGTTGAAATTGTTCCCAAAGTAACAATTCACCAAAAATAGAATCTATCCATTTTGACTAAACTGATATTTTTAATAATTAAATTGATAATTGTACCACACTTTAACACAAGATATGAATTATATGAAAGGAACAGTGTAATCAAGGGGACAACAAAGGTTTCTGGTCGGACACAGATTCCAGACTTTTCTGTCTCTTTTAGTTTTCAAAATTATTTAAAGAAAATTATTATCGATGTGGTTTAGGATTTATATTGAAAATGTAGCCAACCGGTATAAACATTATTTCCACGAAATCCGTGACCTTGACTAACATTTTAAATTGCCTTCAATGATATTTAAAAATATTATTTCGACCCATCTACTCATTCTTCTTGTCTCCCAGGGCAACGGCTCGTGCCTTGTTCATCCTCCTCCCCATCCTCGGTCTAACGTGGATTGCTGGAACCTTCACAAGTATCACTGAATCCGATGCTGTCATCGTATTTCAGTACATCTTTTTAATCTGTTTCTGCCTCCAGGTACAAATGTCAACAAAGTATTCATTGATTCGTTAAAGTGAAGGTTGAGTTCTGGTAAATGTGAAAAACAGTTTATGAGCATTCTTATTCTTTTTATGTTAGATTGGAAGAATATCGAAGCAGAAATGTCCCTTGAAGAGGACTGCTCTTCAAATGCCCTCATGTTCGAAATATGACGATAAATAATTGAAAAGTCCGGATCAAACTTTCATGCCACATAAGCGTGTATTCCCACTTACACACTTCTGTGTGTTAGACCGAGTCAATTTCTTAGCATTTTGATGATTCTGGGACCCTCCAGTATACACCCGATTATTTTATACTACATAAATTAACCTTCACCCACGGGCACTTTCACAATGTAATTTAAAGGCGGTGTGAAGTAGAATTGTTTTGAAAGAAACTGTCATGATATTCTGAATGGTTGGTTTGGGAGGAAATTATAATAAGTCTTAGTCCTAACTGCCGGTGAGAGTTTTAGATATTGAACAGCATACAGATAACACACATTTATGGTACAACAAATCTTTGTCCAATTTTTTGTCCAAGAGACAGAAAACATGTACAAAAATCAATTTACTTTAACCTGTACGCACTGCTCTAATCGAGTCCAACTAATAAAATTCATCAAGGTTTAGAATGGGTACACATTCAAATAATTAATGTTAGCTCATTCTATTAGTATATAACAGAGAACGTCGGCTGTAGAACCGCTTCATGTTTTTTAATTTTAACACCACAGCAACATGACAATGACGACAATGATAATACTGCTACTCCTGTTGCTACTACTACTACTACTACTACTACTACAACTAGTACTACTATTTCTACTTCTACAACTACTACTATTTCTACTTCTACAACTACTACTATTTCTACTACTGATAATATTATTGAAAGTCCCCTGCAACCCAAATGCAAGTAGATTTCTGATCATGTGCAGGGATGTGCAGGAAGCATCTAAATATGTTTCATAGATTTTTAGATATTTTTTGAAATCATTTTCTTAAATATGCTAAGCTCCACCTTATAAGCTCCACCTTAAAAAAATGCCCGAGATCTCACTCCTGCAGTGACATCGTCTGTCAATCATTTAAGTGAGCTAAGGAGAGACAGTGGTAGATGTATGTAGCTTTGCCAGAGATGACCATCTGTTCTAATAGACCATACAGTGCCTACATATGAGTTGCTATGTCAGACATGCTGTAGCATCACTAGGTAAAGAATGGTAATGAGGAGGTATTGTTCGAAAGCATGCAATTCCATTGTGAGCATGTGCAGAGCTGGGGGAAGTTACATTCCACTGTCTATTGTAGAAGTGTAGCTGACGGTTGATTGACAGATAATGTCATTGCAGGAATGAGATCTAGAGCTTTTTTCTTTAGGGTGCATGGAGCTTAGGAGTTTGGAAAAATATTTAAAAAAACATTTAAAAATATCTGAAACATATCTAGATGTTTTAATAACAGAATATTAGTTGTATGTATCCCTGCACAGCAACAAAAATAAACTTGCATTTGGGTTGCGTTTGATTGCAGGGGCCCTTTAAAAGCGCCTTTTCCTGAAGATGCAGAGTGGATACTATAATTGTCCCCGTTTTAGCCTGGAGCTACCCTCCCATGGTAGACGTTCAATCATTCAAGGAATGTGTTACTACATGGTAGCCATTAACTTCGCCTTGGTGGAAAGTGGCAAATGTAGACTCATATCATGTCCTGGAAATTAGTGCCTTGGCAGGAATTCCACCGTGATATCCAAATTCCTATGACTCATCCTCTAGAACATAACTCAGACTAATCGCCTTTTACAGATCATGCGGAGCGGCAAGGGAGAAATCAGTACCTTTTTGACAATATTGATCTGGGTGTATCATGTAAAGTGTATTAAACTTTTATGCTCTACTGCATGACCACCCACCCATTACCTCTCCCGATCGGGTAACGCTGATGAATTAATCACGAATATTACACTGAAAATTGTATTCAAGTCAGGACAATGCCATGGACCTATGCTAGTCTTTCATTCATTGAGATAATGTGTTAATTTTTATTAAATTTCATGGAACAAAGCTATTCATCTGAATTTTATTTTTTACCCCGAATGAAATACAATTTTTAACAATCTGAAATCTAAAGTCGTAATGGTTAAGGCTTTCATGTAAATTACCCCGCATGACTGAGATTTTGAGCAGTATCGGTTGGTTTAGCGGCGTGAATAAAGTATGATCACGATCATTGTTCACTGCATTATCATGATTAATTAACTAATCATCTATACCTACACTGAATAGCCTATATCTACACTTTTACTGCTACTGCTATAATAACAGTTACTTTTATTACATTAGTATTCGTTGGAAGTACAAGTACCACCACTACTACCACATGTACTACTACGAATACTACCCATGCTACTACTACTACTACTACCACTACCACTACTACACTACTACCGCTACTTGTATTACTACCTACTACTGCTACTACCACTGCCCATACTACTACTTCCTATGCAACTAAGCCTCCTCTTAGTGCCACTACAACTACTACTGCTAATCACTATGAACATGACACACATACGGACAATTTATGCAGCTTCTCATTTTACTCTACACCCCGTCATTGCTATTATGTAGAACAGGTGAATATGCATGTGTCATCTGTTCTACATAATATCAATGAAGGGGTGTTCTTTTGTCTGGCAGATCAATTGTGTATAGAGTACAATGAGAAGCTGCATAAATTGTCCGTTCTATTGTGTGTCATGTTCATAGTGAATACTACTTCTACTTCTACTACTACCAATGCTTATTGCTACTACCCCTACTAATATAAACCCTATATTTCTAATACACTAGTTCTTTTTCTCCTTCTCTTATTATCACTACTGTTACTATTACCACAATTACCACTCTTGTCATTTCTCATAGTTCGCGTTTTATGCATTATCCTTTGCCCGTTACATTATTATCATGATTATAGTAAAACAACGTGTGAATGAGAATAACTTTATGTGTATTTCACTGATCATCTCCTTTCTACCACATCCTTTACAGGGTGTCTGCTTCCTGGTGTTTCACTGCTTGCTAGTCCCAGATGTAAGTTATCTTCTTTTTAGTTATTCTATTTAATACTGATTTACATAAATGGCCTTAAATATATATAAAGCAAAAAGGAAATGGGGAAATTTTGTGCAAAAATAACATTTGTCATATTATCAGATATTTTGTTCGGATATTTACAGAACAAGCAAGTTCCTCTTTATGACATTTTGCGTATTGTAAGTTTTGATCTCTTCAAACTGATGTTTTATCAGCAAGCTACCACAAATGTTTACATGGTTTATGCAGTCGTTTAAAGAGAAAACATTTCAGCAGCTGTTGGGATATTTGGAATTTGAAACAGTATACGTCTATACGTCATGCTTCAAAGATGATACTGATTTTTGTTGATATTTTGTATATGCAGTAGTAGGACAACAAAAAATGATTTTGCTTCCCCTTCGGAAAACTTCGGAAAGTTTCCATTTCTTTAACTTTCTCATTTTGTTTCCCTTTTTCGAACGATAAAATCTTTTTCAGGATTTCTTCCATTCTCCATATTTCTTTCTCTGTTCCTCAAAGTGAATTAGTTTCAAAATCGTTTACGCTGTGTCATTTATTATTCCATCTCTCTTGATATGAATTTAGGTGAAAGCAGTGCTGAAGCTGCGACTAAACCGTCGTATCACAGATAGTTCTTGGGGCCATCCAAGAAGTTCCAAGGAGACCAAGCCAACTGACACTTCGAAATTTTAAGCTTCATCGAAAGGACAGCGTGCCAAACGAAAACGGTTAAATTTTTGTTGTAACTTTTTGTTTCGCAATTACAGGTTATGAAATATCTGTGAGAAATCAATCAAAACCTGAACAAATTTGATTGCGGACTAGGATTAACTTATATCCGGGGGTGGGGGGCACTCGACCCAAAAAGTAGTGGGTATGTGCCGCCGGCAAGACAAAAAAGGGGCTTCGGAACGAGGGTATCATGCATGAAAAGGATGGTCTTCGGAAATAGTAGCATTTTTGAAAACAGAGCTCTTTGGAACTAGATTACAATATAAATATTATGCTACGGACCTGGGCATCGTTTCACTAGAAACAACAATACCCTGGTTCCCACATAAGCTCCCATTCGCTAAATACATGTACGCTAAATACACTGGCCCGTATTCTGAACTCCGGTTTAACTTAAACCGCGGTCTAAGTGTCGTTTAAACTCAGTCTAAAACTGCCCTTTGAACCATAGTTTTGGAAAATTACATTCTGAAATGCGGTTTAACTTAAACTCCAGTCTAGCATGGCTTAACTTTGCACAGAAATTTAGACTGGACTTATGGTTTTAGTCAGTTTTGATTAAAGCTGTGGTTTAACTTAGACTGGAGTTTAAGTTAAACCGGAGTTCAGAATACGGGCCACTGTGTGTCGTGGCAAGTCTATGGTGTCTTCGCAACGGCCCGCGGGGCGGGGCGGACCAGAAGGGCCGGAACGACGGAATGAAAAAAAAAGCGGTGCGTTGGAACGGTTTTCTCTCTTCTTTTTCTCAAGAAGAAAAAAAATGGTATGCTTTGGAAGGGAAATTTGAGAGTAAATATTGGGGTCTTCTGGGCGGTACTTACCCACCGCACACTATCCTGAGTGCCCCCGGGTTTATATCTCATTCTGTACATTTTATACCTATTCTTTAAACATATTAAAATAATGCTGTAAGAAAGGTAATCACGACGTAGTGGTAACATTATATCTGGTTTGATCATTTATTGTTTCCCAACTGAATGATAGCCTTCAGTCAATACCTGTCATTTCTAACCTAATAGTTTGTAGGTTTTGTGAAAAAACTTGAAAGATGAGTGCTGATTTGTGTATAATTGTAAATAGATTATTTTCATGATTACCTAAAACAAAGCAGTTATAATGGGAAATAAGAATAATTACAATGAAGATTTGTAGATCAACTTAGATGACAGAAGTCGTTAGTTAACTTTTGTTTTTTTAAGCATTATCGTTCTACTGTATTGCAACAATATTGAACTCCTATACGAGATCTTTTCAAAAGCATACTATATTTTTAAAATTCTCCTTTTCATGTATTTTAAACATTTTGGTACAAAGAATCCGTTGGTTGTATCAATGATTTGTGTCCTGCAAATACTTATAAATAATAACTCCTTGTTTGATTCTAATGACAGC
This sequence comes from Heliocidaris erythrogramma, assembly GCA_025617745.1. Lineage (NCBI taxonomy): Eukaryota > Metazoa > Echinodermata > Echinoidea > Camarodonta > Echinometridae > Heliocidaris > Heliocidaris erythrogramma. Next base: position 23,935,923 of record CM046871.1, on the reverse strand, counting down.
AATGTCTTTATTCAAGATATCTTGTAAATAAGAATTGTGCGATTCATGAATTCAATTCAATATAATGTAAAAAAGCAAATGGTTTCAATCACGTCAAATATCTTCTTTATTATAAGTATGAATACATAAGTTTTTGCTCTTAAAAAAAGATAAGTAATGTGTATTTCAAATCTCTTTCTTATATAAAGTGATGTTGGCTACGCCTAATCACATGCTGCTCGAAGAAAGTATCCGTCACGTGGCTTTTAAGTGTCATTATAATGATTAATGCATTAATCAAGCAATCTCGATATGTCGGTATGTTAAGCATTAAAAAACGTTTAATTTAATTTTGAAAATACGAAATTCATGTAAATTTTCTTTTATGCGTGTCATTCTAATGGCAAAAATAATATAATAATTCTCCAACAATTGTGTAACTTGCTAATTAATGCATAATAGTCATTTCCTTTATGAATAGCATCACAACTTGAATTATTCCGCTTTTGAAATATACTGTAATATGTATTTCAAAGCTCACAGAAAGGAGATCACAGAAAGGGAGGTATGTTAAGATATCTGAAAATTACATGATTCTTTCTTTTATATAATTATCAGTGTTCTTTTTAAATGTGTGATTTACAAGAAAACAATCTATAATGTGTAAATAAGTCTTTAAGAGTGCCTTCGATGTTTTAACCATACAGTTTGCTGTGAATTTGCCTATTCTGAATTCGAAGTGACCTTTCATTATTATACAGTGCGTATCAAAAAAGGTCACACTTGAGTGAGCACCGCTGTCTTTTGGAAAACTCCCCCCCCCCAACAAAAAAAAAAAACAAAAAAAAAAATTGCTTCAGCCTTACTGAATTGGATCAAAGTACATATCAGGTAGTATATGCATGTGCTTTGTTAACTATCAGTAATTGAGTAGAACATCCGTTAGAACCTTAACTCCAAACCTAGCCGTGTACCCCCGGCTCCCCGTGGCGTATCCAGAAAAGTGGTGAATTGGGGTGGGTGCCATCTTTCCAAGACATGGAAGTTTAGTATGCATCTGGGCGGCTCCCATGATATACGCAAGTAGGAAGTTGTATTGTTTTTTTCTGGGCCTTCAAGGAGGACAAACAATACCTCCCCCGATGATGGATACCCCACTGCCCTAAACATCACCACTACCACCTCTACCACCTCTACCACTGCAGGTGGTGTCTTTCCAGCAGATGCTATCTCCATCAATACCCTTTTTTAGTCTGGAAAAAACAGTGTAGTAGCAGGAGGAGATCTGTAACATTTCCCTGTTAACTTCTTTAAATTTCAAATTCATCTCAAGTCCCCAGAAACAAGTCTTGTTGGATGAACCAAACATTACGAATATGAACCATATTTATTGAAAGGTAATGCTTAATCATTTCATAATTAAACGTGAACATTACAGTACATCCCTTTCACATTCTCCAGATAGCAACAGATAATAGAAGTGGGTGGAAGAGGTTGGGAGGGGGATAGAAGAACCAAACTGAAAGTTCAAAATAGATTTTTTGCTCTCTTCTATGAATATTGAATATTTTTGGTACTTTTGCCTGTACTGCATTGTGTCCTTTCCACGACCTCCAGACAAAATTGGAAAGCGTTTACAGAAAAGACGTACTCTGCAATGGTGGGTGTGTGGTTGTTCAAATTGATCATCAAAAGCTGAGAGAGCGAGAGCGAACAATTCCTACCTTATTCGCACTTTGCTCCTGTTCAAGAGAAGCATATTTTTAGCAAAGCGATTTTCGCGATTTTTCCCAAAATAGCCAGTGCTCACTTAATCGTGACGCATTCCCAATACACACAGTGCCACCCGATTAAACTGACCCAAACCCATAGCAAAATCATCCAGATATTGTGAATTCTGTTTTTTCCTGGAGGATATTTTCAAAGTGGATGCCTTTTTTGATACGCACTGTATAGATAAATTAAGATGTTTATTGTATTTTCCTTTTGGTTTAGACACTATCACTATACACAAGAGTAAACAAAAATGTTATTATTGTAATGTTGAGTACTGGTGGAAATGTTTACTATGGAAGAAGAAAAACTGCCAACAAGAAATCAAATAATATTGATCGTGAAGAAAATAAAACATATTTGTGTTTTGAAACCTGTAGGCCAACACTACACCCATGTGTGCCCAGTAGGGCTGAAAACAAAATAATTGTTTTCCTTGCACGTGAAATATGAGAGAATTTCAACAGATATCTTACTCTTTTTGTAATGTTCTCCGTCTGACAATAGGAAATGACATAACTCACAAATTAGCTGTTAATCCCCCACCAGTATTCAATATTCCTTTCATGATTAGGTATAAATTTAATATAATATGTAAAGTCGAAATGAATATATTTAACATTGATTTACAATACTTCTAAACTTGTAGGTAAGGTCTTCTGAAAAAGTGTAACATTGGGCAATATTTTGAGAGTGGAAAAAGTAGACTAAAGAAAGTGTCAAGGAATATGGCATGAGAGAAAAAAAATAACCAGTTGCTTAAGATTAAGCAAACGTGGAAAATAACTACGAACCAACTTGAAACAAAAGCAAAGAATGTTAAGCACATGATTCTAGTAAGCAGAAGAAATATGACCATGGAAGGCCAGCATGGACGAGTTATTTGACCAGATACTTCTATTCAACCATTGATTTTTGCTAAGCCTTTGCTATCATAGTTTGTGTAAAGGCCCGGTCCCTTGTGGTCAATAACGAAAACTATAACTATGGATGTAATTAAAGATTCTAATAACTTTTTCCTGAACCGAAATATGTATACCAAAATTATGGCAAATTAGGTAAAACAATGATAATAAACACCTATTGGTATATTTCTGTGTATAAAATGTCAATTCCTGGTCAGCTTATTTTTATTAAATGTTATGAAACGCACTCAGAAAACAAAGAAAAAAAAAGACGATGCAATTTTTTATTTTGTAACCGATATCTTTGGCGGAATCTTTGAAATACTTCTACAAGTAGTTTGAAATAAATTCATGCACGATTATTGAACCATTTTCATGTCCCACTTGAAAGAAATAAAGAGAGGGCCCTACTTTCAATGATTATTATATTAGTTATCGTTATTGGCTATATGAGCCTTCTGCCCGTTGCACAAAATTTGCGTTTAATCGCAACTCCTTAATGCACACTTCTCATTGGCTGAAAATAATATTGCGTTTGATTTTCTGAGTTGCGTTCAAACGCAAGTGCAACGGGCCCCAAATGAGCCCGGAGAGTAGTCCGTCAAGAAGGTCATAATATTGGTGATCACGTGTGATCTGTCTGTAAATATTTACCTCCCTTACAGCTCTTGTTTGAAACCGAGGTGTTTAAAGATACTGTTAATTACAGAATATCCATATTAGCAGGAATGAAATTTTTGAAATTAACAACGTCTGACAATTTTCGATCAGATGGGTATTTAAAATGCATCAGGTAAGAAACATAAGAGTAGTAATCAAGTTTTTATAACTCAGAAATTATACAAAAAGAGTGTGCGCTATTACAATACTAGACAATGTTATTCTAGGAGGTAATTCAAAGTTAGATTTGGAGAACCGTTGAAAGATGTATTGAACACGATCGCAAAGAAGTTTAAGAAATCATCCTCAGGCAATCACATTAGCTTTGTTAAACACCCTTTGAAATGTGTAAACTTTATCATTATATTGCATATTAAATAAACCGAACAAAATTCCCATAGGGGTTATTTTATTGAAATTGCCCTTGAGTACATTTATTGATTTTTTTGTGATCGTGTTATTGTTTATAGAAATTTACAAGACTGCAATTCAATGCTTGCAATATTCATAATTTACAGTAATCCTGATCGTCTAGTTAAATGTCCAGCAAAATCCAAATATCATATTATGTGATTATAATTACGACTACATGAGTACTAAAATGCCTTATACTTGATATTTGTTAAAAGTTAAAGTCCACCTGGAAAATAAAATTTCATTTTCATTTTTCTCCCAGAAACCACTTGTCTGTTATGTTTGGTTTGTGTTTTCACTCAACTGTTGCTATAACATTCAAGGGTTGGGACAAACTGTAATGAGGAAGGTCTAATGTATGTCCCATATTTATGGTGTTGTCATGTTATGGTCCTGCCAAAATACAATTATCTAGAAATACAAGATATATCGGCAACCGCAAGCGATAATTCCCAAACCAAGGGAAAAAAATTCCCCCTTTTTTATAGGGCTTTCATAAACGTCTTATTTATCCAGGGTAGTCTTTGGCATAGAAATCATTCTGACTTGGGACCTGTAACCTGTAACATGTCCTACCTTATTTTGCTCTGCCCCGTTCCAATGTATTGTTTTTTCTTCTTCTGGGCAATACAGTGGCGTAGCTAAAGCGGGGCACGTGCTCCCTCCCCAAATCGCACGGCGAAGAAAAGAAAGAACGGAAAGAAAAAGACAGAAAGGGAAAGAGAGAAGCGAAAATGACGAGAAAAGAAGGCGTTAGGAGTTAGGACTCCTTCCCGCACCTTCCCCTAATCCCTCTAATCAGTGGCCTAGTAAATTCGCATTGAATTTTCCAACTAAGACTGGTGCACCCCCACCCTCGAGATGCCAGTGCCCCCTCAATGGCTGGACTCGCGCTACGCCACTGTGCAAGTCTCTGTTCTACTCCCTAACAATTGTTGGTGCAACATGACTCAGCCATCCGTGGCAGCAAAGTTATGAAAAAAGGTATCATTGGACAAAATAAGAAACAATGAAATGAATGTTAACGTCTCAGATCTTATAAATTTTTAATGAAAAGCTACCAAAGTTGGTCAAACATTTTTCATACGCACGTCAATAACATACTAGGGCACAGATATTTGGAGAAAATTGAAATGTATGAATTATCTACAATAAATTGAGAGATGTTCGCATGGGAAATCACGGAGTTACCAATCTGTGCTTGATCTATCACACATTCGAAGACTCTTCAATCTTTATAAGGTTTTCCTTAGATATTCATACACTGTAAAAACTGAAGTGCTGAAACACGAGTGCTAATTGGAAGTTTGCACTTGACGTGCTATTTCTAACACCTCACGTGCCATTTGCGTCTGGGAGATGATAAGGTGCAGAAAATTGAGTGCTAAAAGTAAGTGCTGAATGTTAGGACGCTCGTTTTACACTTCAAGTGCTGACCAACATCCCGTGATTTAATAAGCGATTTCGTAATTAGGATTTGCATATAAGCAGATAAAGGTCATTTGACATAAACTGGCATGTTCGTTTAAATGCACTGAGATAAGCGTCGACTGTGTAATGATTATTCATATAAATTATACTTTTCATTAAATCCACTGAAAAGCAACAAAGTGTTCATTGATGGTTGGTATTTGACAGTCTGCCAAATGATAGCCAACTTGCAAACAATGCGCTTTCCCAAGTGTTCATTGACGTGCTATTCTAGTCACCTGGTCTACGATGTCTTTCTTTCATAGAGTTTGAATTCTTTAGATTGCTATGTCGGGCAAGCTTACGTATTATCTTTCTTTGAAAAGATGCCTATCCTAATGAAAAAGGGAAAAGTCATTTGCGAAAAGTTGCTCATGGGCCAATAGACCTGTTTACTAAGTGATTCAAATTTATGGATGTTTCTTTCCTGGGGACCTAGTAACGAGGTATCCATTAACATGTTATTAATGAATGAACTACAATACTTGGAATCCAGTTTGCATACATTACTTGTTGCTATGTCTGACAAGCCTCTGGAAAGCTTTCAGGTTGTCAAGAACAACCTTTGTTTCAAAAGTATGGATAAAATTTGAATCACTTATAGTAAACAGGTCTATTATACGAAATCGCTTATTACGCAACTGTAGTGCAAGAGTCATCATCTGCTGCACAGGCATGGCGTGGTAAGTAAAACTTTAAGACATTAAATTTAGAACTTCTGTAATTTTATGCGAATAAAGGTATGAAATAATATGATAATTACATTAATTTTTGTGGTGGTGGATATGAAACATGATGAAAAGCAATGAAGTGGAAATGCCATGTTTCAGCGTGTGACCAACCGTCTACGGTACGCGTTGTCGTTGACATGAAAATTGTTGATCAGCCAGGCATGGGGCGCGATCGACCGCACGGAAGTTTGGAAGGCAGTGTCGATTATGGATTGCCGAAATGGAACAATTAAACCTCCGAAATTGCCACTTCTTGGTCTAAAGTAATTCTCAGATGATTAAATCCACATGCCATGGTTTTAGTCGATATCATCTATGTAATAATAATAATAATAATAATAATCTACAATATTTATATACCGCTTATCACATAAAAATGTCTCTAAGCGCTTAAGAAAAGGAAAGACGAGAAAGAAAGGAACAGTTTCAGACGTACAAAATATATTAGTAAAAGGTTGAGAGAGCTGGATATGCTAATTAGGCATACAACTATTTGATGAACAGATAAGTTTTTAACATGGATTTGAATCTTTCAGTTGAGTCTGCTTGTTTTATGCATTGTATACAACCAGTTCATATCAATCTAAAAACAAAATCTTAGACCTTAGTGTAGGGCTGTTTAACAGACTATAGAAGAGTGAGTTTTCAGCACTACAGGTGTGATTTTGTGCATACTGTTTGTGTGTGTTCTTTAGCACTATATTGGGTGCAAAAGTGTTAGCACTAGTAGTGCCGTTTTGGGGGCTCTAAAATGAGTTATTTAATGCACTAGAAGTGTTGATTTTGCGAGCTGCATGCGTCTAATAGCACCAGAAGTGTAAAAGGCTTACACTTAAAGTGTTTAAAGTAGCACTTGGACTGGTGTTGAATTATAGCACTTGTACAAGTGCTACTTTAGCACAATTTGTGCAGTCCCTATGCATGCCCTTGCAGGTGCTTCCTCCAAATCTTGAGGTGCTAATAATAGCACTTTATTTTTTAAAAGTGTACATAATGTTCCTCTCACTATTATGCTTCTATCACAGCAACTTTATATCAGGGTGGGCTTTTCCTCTAACATAATGGTTTTGTACATGTACTTTCCCGCAAAGCGTGTGTGTATGCAAAGACAATTTATGCATCATATTCTGCTTTGCTGCATGGTCATATATTTCCTATCACCCATCCATTTCCACTCAAAATAATGAGGTACATAGCAAGTATTTACGGAAATGAAAAGAAAAAGAAATTGTGCTCATCATCAGCTATTAGTAGGATTTGGGGAGGTGTAATGACCTATATACATGTAGGAGGAATATAAATGATTCAACATATACAGGAACCTCCCTGGTCACACTATGTGCTTCTGTAATTTCTACAATTTCACTGTGATAGAAAACTGTGTAGAAGGTATTCTGAAAGGATGATTAATTAGGTGAGCAGAAACATTTGTGTATGAAGACGTTTTGGAATCATCACGATCACAGCAAATTAGGTAATACCTGCGGAAAAAATGGCAAACAATATTTATAATTATAAACACACATGCACACGCACACTGGACGTAGATATGGGTAGATATAAGTTAACATAGAAGCTGCGTTAAGACAGACCCAATTTATTCAATGGTTTTTGAAGGAGTATTCATTTAAAAAAAAACAATGAAAGTTTAAAATTGACGAAAAAATAATCATTATTTTTGTTCTCCTATAGGGAGTCTGCTTGTGGTGGTTGAAAATTCGTTCTGTATTTTACACAATACATATGGATCATCTACGTAGTAAACTGCCCATATGTACGGTTAAAATCATATAAAAATTACATTGCTTATCAAACAAAAAATTTATTGCGCTATAAGGCTGACACTATGATATTAGCTAAAGTAGATAATCAATAACAAAATTGGTTACTAAGTGCTGCCTTCTCCCTAACAATGGTAACATTGGGAATAGTGAAGTGGATTATTTCGGTAGTACATGCTATTGTCGTGCAGATGAATATATTAAAGGGATACTCAATCGCAGATTGTGGACGTTTTAATGACGCGAGAGGGCACCATGATCGTTACTTGATCTTGCCGTTGCCCCGCGGGGCGCAAACCTCGGATAGACTGGTCGCCGGACAAACATGCACGCTCCTCCTGAGCTCGAGCTTTCGTGTGAGATTCGGTCGGCTCCGTGCAGTCGAAATGTAATCCCACTTAGTCCAACGGACGCGTTCGACACACAAACTTTGTGTACGAGTGAATGGGGCTTACGCAATCCTGATTTTCCCCACGGCCGCCCGGTGGCGTATCCCTTTAATAGGAAGTGTGACGTGAGATGATTCAGTACTATCATATTTTAGTGATATGCAGATGTTTATTAATTCCCGTTGCTATGATAAAAATGTGCCTAATAACCGATGATGTGTGTTCAGAAACCTATTAAGGCTAACTCTCCAATAATATATACGAGGAAACCTGATTTCAAGTGATAATCATTATTCACACTGGACGTAGATATGGGTAGATATAAATTATATACTATATAAGAGACGTATATACTAGATGATAGGGTACAGAACTTACACCCCGGCCCCCTACATGCCCATGCCTTCTCCTCCCCCTTTCTGTTTTAAAAACGAGACAAATTGATGCAAATATGCATAAAATACTTTCATACTGGTAAGAAAATCAATGAGACTTTGTTCGTGTTACACTGTCCTGCCTTAACAATTTTCCTTCTCCTCCTCCTTCTTCTTCTTCTTCTTCTTCTGCTTTCTTCTTTGTCTTCTCCCTTTTTACCTCTATTTTCTCTTTTTCTTCTTTCCCCTTCTTCTATTTCATCTTTTTCGTTTTTTTACTCCACATTCTGTGTTTCGCTCTCCGTGAACGTTTAATGAATCCCATATATGTTTATTGCATCCCAAATCAGAATTACTTACTCTATACGGGAGCCTAATCATTTACAAGCAATGGTTTTTTTAGGCTCACCACATTTTACATATTTCTTCTTTTTGCCAGTCGTTCATATATCTATCAAATCTTTCTACCTATTTATTGTATATTGCATGTACTTGATTTGAGTTCTTTACTGGTATGTTTTGAAATTGATAAATATGCTTCTAAAAAAGTTTTTGTAAAAAAATTTTGATGTAAAAGTGGGACAGATAAACTTCAAACAAATCATTTAAAATATCATGGTTACTGGACAGCTATGCCAATGCCTCACCCCTTTCTCGCCCCTTCCCATCTAAAGTTTAACTTAAAACAAGACCTATCAGTATTTTTGTACACGGAAGCAATTTAGGCCTCCGGTGAAATAACGTGGGATCTGTATTCAAGTGATAGACAACATAGATACTTGGGGTTCAAAACTTGCACCCGCAACCCCCACCCCCAACCCCCATCTGTACATGGAGGTCCCTGAACATATTGCTACCAAACAGTCTTAAATCATTCCATTTCTGGTTGAACCCCAAAATTGGGTATCCCGTAACATTTCCAAGCACTCTCAAGGTTAAAACGAGCATAGTCTTCCGAGGTGGGGAGGGGTGGGGCCTGGGGCTGGGGGCTGCAAGTAAAGTTTACATTCGGGCATCATCGGTTGGTCTCAATCAGCGAATTTCACGCCGCTCTACATTTTGACTTTCTTCATTTAAGCATTGCAAAAATCTTTTGCCACAAAAGGTCCTTCTAAGCTTAGGTGACGTTTTGAGACTTTTCTGTTTTGAGTAAAACGTGGTTTAACACACAATATCTCTTGCTACGACTATTCATCTAACTTGTAAAAATTGCCTTGCTTAAGCTTTACTTTTTACCTCAAATAGCAGAACTGAAAGCAAATAAAATATGACCTTTTAAGATTTTTTCTCTGTTCTTGTACAAAGTGGTTAAAACGCAATATTTCTTATTCTCTTTGTATTTTTTCTTTATTATTAAGCTTTACTGTTTACCTTAAAAAAGCAGAACTGAAAGTAAATAAAGTTGAAAGACAATAAATTATGAAATGTAGGAAGTGAGCATTTTAAAGGTTGTGAGCCGTCTGTGCTGTAATGGTGTGATCCTACGTGTACACAATTATAATAAATTAGCCTAATTGGAGTACCCTAAAATGTTTTTGGGCCAAGTAAAATATGAAATAATTTGTTGTACTGTAAAATACATTTATTTAGTTTGAACATGCTGGTCGGCATATTAGAACAGGAAGTCTATCTCTATTTTGATACAGTATAATTGATCAGTATGTCATAATATAGGTTTTCCCGGCCAATTTCGTATTGTTGTCAGTCCATAGATGCATTCATTCAATTTAGCCAAATTTAGCCAAGAGGACACGCTCGGTATTTTAATTTCATTATTTATTCGTTCAAATTAATTTTTTGAGCATTCAGATTACATTTAACCTCATTCTAATTAATACTTTTTCAACTGAAATTCATTAAACAAGCATGAATTCGCAAATCGTTCATTCAATTTAGAATTATGTAGTCACGTGATCACAAATATAGTGCGCTCGTTCATTCGAATTCATTTCTAGGCATCCAATTTAACACGTACTTAAGTCAATTTAGCAGACGTCTTTAAGCGTTTATTCTTCTACTTTTTTTCAATTCTTTCATCATTGTTTTGTATGAGCATCAGAATATTTCATATTTTCGGATTATTCTTTATTCCTGTATCATCTTGGCAACTTTTCTTTCAATGGTGTATTGTGTGTGGAGGTTTCAATTTACATCGTGATTATTTCTTTCATATGTCGTTCATTATTTGCATTGGGTGGGTGTTACATTAATGCTAACCATCATTAGGAATAAAGAATACAGTTCTTAGATCAGTTCTAGCCATCAATTTGTTGGCGGGCCAGGCATCTTGGGAGGTATGTCTGGGTGTGGTTAAACCACCGGATGGCTTTCTCTTGCGTTATTGCGTCCGTATTTCGTCGAGCTGCCTGCTGAACAAGGTTGATTCTCCACTCCTGCATGTTGACCCCAGCTTCTTGTGCTGCTCTCTGTCGCCTACCCTCTGCTGCAACTCCGGGCGGGCCAGATCTCGTTTGATGGCTGCCTTAAACGCAGAATGGGCCATCTCCACGCAGTTGAGAAATGGAGAATACGGAGGAAGAAACTTCAAATGAATCCTTGGGCTTGCATCACCAGGTAGCTGAGCTCTTACATGAGGACGTGCGTTGTCAAAAATCAGGTACACGTCCTAATCAGGGGGGAAGACATTCTCGCATTCATTAGCGGTGGTAGCCAGGAAAGCCTCGAAAGTTTCCCTCGTCACCGTTTCCACTGCAATAGTGTGGTGGACGAGCCCAATCTCACTTGAAACTGCAAAAGTGACATTGCACTGCCGACCGCGTTGGCCATGTACGACCCAACGTGCAGGGACCCCGCGTGGGGCTCTTCCAAAAGAGCGTCTGGTCCAGAAGTTGTAGCCGGTCTCATCCATGTAGACACAGTGTGCAACGACACCCTCGGCCATAAACCACTGTGCGTATTCCATGTGCGGGTCTAGGATTCTCGGTGAATTTCTAACATCTAGGACATCCTCGGCCAGTTTCGTCGTGATGAGCATTCCGTCAAGTGCTCTAGCAATAGTAGAGACAGATACCGGTGGCTTCTGCGGAAGAGCTGCCCGTAGATCTATCTTCAGTTGCTCAAGGGTGACTAAGGGGTTACTGCTTACAGTGGCTTGGAGACGAGCTCTCATTTCGTCATCCATCTTCACGTTTCGCTCGCCTCCCCTTGGCAGCTTGTTGCGTCTCCCGGTCCGGAGATATGTGGCCACAATTGATCTGGCCGTTGAGCGCTTTATTCCGAGCGTGTCTACCTACCAGTTCTAGGTAGTCAAGGTTATGTCCCTCAAATACTTCTATAAGCCTTTCTCTATCTTGTTGAGATATGCGCCTGTATCTAACTTGTGCTGCCATGACTGTACCGAAGAAGATGAAGGGGCTCTGTCGTACTGGTATATATATGCCTTATGGCATGTATGAAAGAAGAGGGGCGTTACAGAAAAACAAATTCGAGTTATTTACTGCTTAACAGTGTGTGGCCGAAACAAAAATCACATTTAAATACATATGTTCTCACCTTTTAAAATGGAAATAAAAACTATGAGGTAATTTGACTGAAAATGTTGGGAATTTGGATGCCCATCCACGAAATTGAATGATAGAAATAACCCCTTCGACCGGTGTTGGCGAATTTTACTGAATATAGAGCACGTGTCAATTTGAAGACCCCTTTTATGAATTCGAAAGGCACATGTGCAGATTTCATTGTTCGAAATGTTAGATTGAAAGTACAAGTTGCAATTTCGAAAGACAGAATGCGCCGTAACGAGGATTTTTGCTAAATTGAATGAACTTTCTATCAAACACACTGACAAACATGCGAAATTGGCTGGGAAAACCTATAATAGAGCGAAGAAATGCACTTGATATTTAATTTAATTAATTCGGGGAGGGGGGGGGGGGGGGGGGATGAGATGACCAGTGATGATAGTCCATGGGAAAGTTCGTAGACTGAAAAAAAGTCATTAAAAGTAACCTGTTGTTCATTCTATTGTTTTCAACCATATTTATTGCTTTTTACGTCTGTTATTAGAGGATCGTTTTTTTCTAAATCAGCATTCAGATTGAAAATGGATAATAAAAGAAGAAGTAATTTCAAATGATCTAGAACGAAATAAAGTCAAATTGCTGTTTTTCATTCAATTTGTACAAAATATAAATTCTTCCATGAAGAGAAATAAAACTTAGACACCAATGTTGTCAAAAATATGTTTAAGACTTCAAGGACAATTGCCAGAACGTAGCACTGTCCCAGTTTAGAGACGCAATGAAATTGTCTGAGGGCCCCTAGCCGCCCTTAAGTCTTAAACTGAAGGAAGACTCGAGATTATAAGTTTGTGATAGCACCAAAGATTTCTTTTACAAAGGAAACGTAAACTTAGCCTATTTCATGTAGTTTTTATGCTGACCATACGTAGATAAAGGGCAAAACATGCATTTTATGTCGGTCATTTTGAAAATCCAAAATGGAAGCGACATGAAGCGTTGAGATAGGAAGTCAAATGACGTCACCAATGTTATTCTGACCCTGGAAACATAGTATTAGAATACTCCAATAAATTTCCAAGTTGCCTTGAAGCAGAGATAGGGCAATATATATATTTCATGGAATGGCGTACAGTGGCTTAGTGTTGCGTAGGCTTGCGTATAAACTGTGTTCTCTGGCTCTACGCAGACAGTACGCCAAAAAATTAAACATGTTTAATTTTTTGAGCCCCTCCCGCGTACCTATTTTGCGTTCCTCGGCGTAAACTTGCGTAGACATGTGTAGGCCAGCGTATGGCAGCGTAGTGTTGCGTAGTCGCTACGCAACACTATACGTAACTCTACGCAACTCTATGCAAATCCCGGTGTGAAAGACCCTCTTGGGTGAACTGCAATGGCTGAAAGTGCTCAACTATATATAGGAGCTCATATAGTACAAATTTTAATATGCTGGAAAGTGTTGCTTTTAGTGACTTAGCTGGACAGTCTTTATTTATTTGTACTCATGTAATAGATGTACCATCAATTTCCTATAGCTAGGGCCTGTAACATAAAGAGATACAATCAATCTTACGACTGATATCAATCGTAAGTCTATGGCAAACTATGTACTGAAGAGTTACAATTGATCGTAAGATTGATCGTATTTCTTTATGTTACAGGCCCCTGTTGTGATGAGGGGAAATGGCAATCTGACAAAAAAATTGGGAGTGTAATGTTTGATGGGAAGAGAGCGGATGGGTAAGAAAGGGCTCGAGATTGGAGAATGAAAATTACAGTGACGGCTGTAATATAATTCACAGAAGCACAGAGTAACGATGGCCGGCGGGTTGAGAGAAAGCATGGAGTGAAGTCTAAATAGCGCCTTGCTCATGGACGTTATCGTGAGTGGTGGGTGAGAGGCGGGGCAAATGGTAAGAGGATGCGCGGACTACCGTTGTCATACCATTAGATACATGTAATTATGTTTGATGGGAAGAGAGCGGGTGAGTGGGTAGGGAAGACTGGACACGCTATTAGAGAGTGACAATTACAGTGACGGTGGTAGGACATCAGAAATACAATTCACAAAAGCATGGAGTAACGATGACTGGTGGGTAGATATCGTGAGTGGTGGGTGAGAGGCGGGGCAAATGGTAAGAGGATGCGCGGACTACCGTTGTCATACCATTAGATACATGTAATTAAAACCTCATAGAGCTTCAAATCGTTTTGATTGGCTAATTTCTGGATGTCATGTGGAGGAGGCAGACTGCTTGTACGGCGCACTTCTCTTGAGGTCCAGTATCAAGTTCGACATCAGACCCTTCGGAGCTATTAATTTTTTTCCAGTTTGCGTTAAAATCGCTAGCCATTTTTATTTCACGGATCACTAATGCTCTTTATTGCTTCCCCGACTGGGGAGTGATAGCTAAATATTCAGCTCCTCGAAATAAAGAGCCTCAACGTGGATCACTGGATAACCGAGAGGATTTAGAAATGATGATTCGCTCATGATTAAACCTTTTGATTATCAAGTGGAATTTACTTGACATTGTGTTATTCTTTAACATGCGATTTATGTTTCGTATCGCAGTACTGATATAGGTTTGTGACCATACAGGAGGTATTTTGACATAGCGTCTGTTTTCTCATTTCTTTTATTATATTTTTTGTCTGATTCTATTTGACATTCAGAGTCAGAAAGCTATTTAATCGTGCCTCACATGGGTTTTTGCACTTGAAAATTTGAAAAGAGCGGGAAATGTTTTGACGTGTCTACGCTACTCCAACAAGTGCACTTTTTCTGGATGTATAGTGCATTTTGTCTGACTCTTCAGTTAAAGCTCATTATTCATGACTAAAAAGTCTCTTTGGTATACATCATCATAAGTGGAACTGTGGTTATGGAGACTCAATGTGGACGGAATGTGCGGATTGCTTTTATAATTCTCGGATTTTTTTTAAGTGTGGTGAGTACATAGGATTAATTTTTGTGTTTAGACGTGAACATGTTTTTCAAAAGAGAATAAATATTGGTAAATAAAAAAGACACACACATGTACACGTACACCAGTCATTAAAACCAATACACTGATGAAATTGATGAACAGGGGAGCGTTTCATCACGTGTTTTGTCAGTGATTTTTACCGACAAATTTGCTCTCAGCCAATCAGATGCAAGGATTTCAGTAGCTTATAACAGTAGTTGGTAAAATCACTGAAAATTCACTCGATGAAACGCTCCCCGGGTCGAAAAGGCTGGAAAGTTGAAGGTTAAGTTCTGGTGAAGGTGAACAATAATTTGTGAGCTTTCTCATTCTTATGTCATTTTTGAAGAACATCATAATTTTATAAGAAATATCCCATAAAAAGGCTTGCTCTTCACATCCCCTCATATTCTATATATGACGAGAAATAGCTAAAAAGTTTGGACCAAACACTTTCATGGGACAGGCGTGTTTAGTCTTATACATAACCATTTATGTGTGCAGTGCCCCTGATTTCCAGCAAGATTGAGTCAATGTCTTATCATTTTGATGATAAAAAGCCTCACAGTTTCAACCAATTATTATATACTACAGCATAGACCTTTCCTAATTGCTTTCAGACAGTTTCCTTCAAAATAATTATAATTGCACGACCAAAACTCAACTTTATCTTTAAATAGCAAACGGAAAGCATGGGATAAAGTCACGAGCATGCCTTGTGCATGGTTATAATATTCAATTATGTCTGATTGAGTGGATGTACAATCAATTAACCATACCTACTGTGGTGAGGGGAAAGCGAAATCTAACAAAGACAGAGAGTTTAATGTTTGATGGGAAGAGAGCGGGTGAGTGGGTAGGAAAGATAGCACACTATATTGGAGAATGATAATTACAGTGACGGTGGTAGGACATTAAAAAATACAATTCACGAAAGCATGGAGTAACGATGGCTGGTAGGTAGATACCGTGAGTGGCGGGTGCATGAGAGGCGGGCCAAAAATGGTAAGAGGAGGCACGGACTACCGTTGTCATATCATTAGATACTGTAATAACACCTCATTGATCTTCAAATCGTTTTGATTGGCTAATTTCTGAACGCCACGTTAGGAGGCAGACTGCTTGAAAGTTTGTACGGCGCATTTCATTCGTCTCTTCGCTCGGGAGGTCCAGTAATCAAGTTCGACATCAAAGCCTTCGGAGCTATAAAAAATTATACGGATTGCTTTCAGAATCGCTCGCCATTTATGCTCTTCATTACTTGTCCGAACTAGGGAATGAGAGCTAGATATTCAGCTCCTCGCGGTTAAGCGCCTCAAATACCATTTACTTGACTTTGTGTTATTCTCTAATACACTTTTTTCGTTATGCAGCACTGATGTAGTTTTGTGACCATATGATTGAGTTATTATCCCTTTCCATCAATATTTCCACCATTATTTGTGCATTACAATCATGTTCCTCGTCTGATTATATTTGGCACTGACAGTTAGGAGCCATTTAATTACAAGAAAGCTTGAAAAGAACGGGCAATGTTTTGACATGTGTACGTTTTTGCATTGCAAGTTTTATAATGTATAATATAGTGTATTTTGTTTTCGGATTCATAGGTTAAAGCTCATCATTCATGAATTTAAAGTCTTCTTGCTATATATCGTCATAAGTGGAATCGTGCTGTATATGACTTTGTGTGGCTTTCCTATGGGGTGTTGCAAGAAAGTTACAATCAATTGCAAATTGCAAAGCAAATGAGAACAACCATTCTGAATGGTTAAAGAAGATGCGCTTGCATGCAACAATGATTTTGATTGGTCAGTACCGATCAGTTGCAACTTGTAATCAATCGCAACTTTTTTGCAACACCCCATAAGTGTGGTAAGTTACAAAAAAATGAGTTTTTGTTAAGATTGTCAAGAAATTAATTATCGACAAGCATGGCAAACACATACATAAACACTTGCACATCAATCATTACAAATAATAAATTTATGAATAAGTATGATGGTATAAGTATTTCACCCAATATAGTGCATACCTTAATTCTATGGGCATGCAAATTAGGTAACTTCTTACGTCTTGTATCAAACAAGCACAGCTTTAGCATGCCCATCGATGTATGCGACTCATTAGAATGATTACATTGCATTATGAATACCGACTTGTCACATTGCATTTGTTATGAAATCGATATGTTTCATTCATATTGTTATATTGAAAGGGAAAAGAAAGACTTAAAGAAATAAATCGAAAAGGTTGAGAATTTTAAAAAATAATACAATAAATAGCAAATTCTTATCTAACATCTATTTATTTTGCGCTGGAAAGTATATTTTGAGATTAATTTCAAACCTATCAAAACTATCTTTAAAAAAATCTTTCCAGTAGCTTAACATCATGTAAACTGTGTTGCCACCTTTTAGAGAAGTGTGATTAGACGATTCTGTATAGCAAACATGGAAGGTGTACACGAGTGCAAAATTTAATGTTCATGAATTAGGTCAATATCAATTTAGAGGTAAAACATTAGAAACATGGCAGAACAAAAACCTTTCGAAACCCGCTAATAATTTACAACCATATTTTTCAAAATATCTTACAGGAAAATTACGAAAAAAATATGCATATTCACCTTAAGTTTATTTAAAGACTGTTTAAAGACTGTAAATAATGTATACGCTACGTTCTTACGAATAAACGCATTTACTGATATGTTTTTGGCAAAAGACTTATTTCATTATCGGCAATATTATTTTTACAATGTAAGCCTACAATTCAAGAGATACGTGATTCAACACACTCAGTTGAGGGTCAAAAGAGGCAAAGGTGGTCAAGGATTCGAAATAAAATCTCTCCCCCCCCCCCACCCCCCCCAAAAAAAAAAAAACAAAACAAAAAACAAAACAATATGTGATATTAGCTAATGTAGATAATCGACAACAACTAAGTGCTGCTTTCTCCCTAACAACATTGGGAGAAGTGAAGTGGATTATTTCGGTAGTACATGCTATTGTCATGCGGATGAATATTTTGATAGGAAATGTTTATTAATTCCCGTTGCTATGATAAAAATGTGCCTAATAACCGATGATGTGTGTTCAGAAACCAATTAAGGCTAACTGTCCAATAATATATATATGAGGAAACCTGGTTTCAAGTGATAATAGTATCGTATTATGTAAAGCGCTTTGATATTAGTTTACTTCTGAAAAGCGCTATATAAATAGACGTTATTATTATTATTATTATAATCACGATTCACACTCCAAGAGACGTATATAGTAGATGATAGGGTACATAACTTACACCCCGCCCCCTACATGCCCATGGCTTCCTCTCCCCTTTCTGTTTTGAAAACGAGACAAATTGGTGCAAATATGCATAATATACTTTGTATAACCTTACACTCTCCTGCCTTAACAATTTTTCTTCTCCTTCTCCTTCTTCTTCTTCTTCTTCTTCTTCTTCTTCTTCTGCTTTCTTCTTCATTTTCTCCCTTTTTACCTTTTGTTTCTCTTTTCTTCTTTCCTCTTCTTCTCTTTCGTCTTTTTCGTTTCTTTACTCGACATCCTGAGTTTTGCTCTCCTTGAACGTTTAATGAATCTGATACTTCCAATCCGTCTCGCTTTTTTATTGCATCCCAATCAGAATTACTTACTCTATACGGGAGCATAATCATTTACAAGCAATTTTTACACATTTTACATATTTCTTCTTTTTGCCAGTCGTTCATATATCTATTAAATCTTTCTACCTATTTATTGTACATTGCATGTACTTGATTTAAGTTCTAATGTAAAAGTGGGACAAATAAACTTCAAACAAATCATTTAAAATATCATGGTTACTGGACAGATGTCAATGCCTCACCCCTTTCCCGCCCCCTTCCCCTCTAAAGTTTAACTTAAAACAAGACCTATCAGTATTTTTTTTTACAAGGAAGCAATTTAGGCCTTCGGTGAAATAACGTGGGATCTGTATTCAAGTGATAGACAACATAGATACTTGGTGGTGGGGTTCAAAACTTGCGCCCGCAACCCCACCCCTCATCTGTACATGGAGGTCCCCAGGACCTGAACATCTTGCTGCCAAACAGTCTTAAATCATTCCATTTCTGGTTGACCCCCCAAATTGGGTATCCCGTAACGTTTCCAAGCACTTTCAGGTTAGCATAGTGTTCCGAGGTGGGGAGGGGTGGTGGGGGCTAGGGGCTGCAAGTAAAGTTTACATTCGGGCATCGGCCCCTCCCCCCCCCCCCCCCCCCGCTCAGTTGTAGACAAAGTTCATCGGTTGGTCTGAAGCAGCGCATTTCACGCCACTCTACATTTTCACTTTCTTCATTTAAGCATTACAAAAATCTTTTGCCACGAAAGGTCCTTCTAAACTTAGGTGACGTTTTGAGACTTTTCTGTTTTGAGTAAAACGTGGTTTAACACACAATATCTCTTGCTATGACTATTCATCTTACTTGTAAAAATTGCCTTGCTTAAGCTTTACTTTTTACCTCAAATAGCAGAACTGAAAGCAAATAAAATATGACCTTTTAAGATTTTTCCTCTATTTTTGTACAAAGTAGTTAAAGCGCAATATTTCTTATTCTCTTTATATTCTTTTCTTTATTTATATTATTAAGCTTTACTGTTTACCTTAAAAAAGCAGAACTGAAAGTAAATAAAGTTGAAAGACAATAAATTATGAAATGTAGGAAGTGAGCATTTTAAAGGTTTTGAGCCGTCTGTGCTGTAATGGTGTGTTCCTACATGTACACAATTATAATAGATTAGCCTAATTGGAGTATCCTAAAACGTCTTTGGGCCAAGTAAAATATGAAATAATTTGTTGTACTGTAAAATACATTTATTTAGTTTGCACATGCTGGTCGGCATATTAGAACAGGAAGTCTATCTCTATTTTGATACAGTATAATTGATCAGTAGGTCATAATAGAGCTAAGAAATGCACTGGGTATTTAATCTAATTAATTCGGGGAGGGGGGGGGGGGGGGGGGGATCAGATGACCAGTGATGATAGTCGATGGGAACGTTCGTAGACTGAAAAAAGTCATTAAAAGTGACTTTATTTCTTGTTCATTCTATTGTTTTCAACCATATTTATTGCTGTTACGTCTGTTATTAGAGGATCGTTTTTTCTAAACCAACATTCAGATAGAAAATGGATAATAAAAGAAGAAGTAATTTCAAATGATCTACAACGAAATAAAGTCAAATTGCTGTTTTTCATTAAATTTGTACAAAATATAAATTCTTCCATGAAGAGAAATAAAACTTAGACACCAATGATGTCAAAAATATGTTTTTAAGACTTCAAGGACAATTGCCAGAACGTAGCACTGTCCCAGTTTAGAGACGCAATGAAATTTGTCTGACGGCCCCTAGCCACCCTTAAGTCTTAAACTGAAGGAAGACTCGAGATTATAAGTTTGTGATAGCACCAAAGATTTCCCTTACAAAGGAAACGTAAACTTAGCCTATTTCATGTAGTTTTTATGCTGATCATAGGTAGATAAAGGGCAAAACATGCATTTTATGTCGGTCATTTTGAAAATCCAAAATGGAAGCGACATGAAGCGTTGAGATAGGAAGTCAAATGACGTCACCAATGTTATTCTGACCCTGGAAACATATTATTAGAATACTCCAAGAAGTTTCCAAGTTGCCTTGAAGCAGAGATAGGGCAATATATATATTTCATGGAATGGCGTACAGTGGCTTAGTGTTGCGTAGGCTTGCGTATAAACTGCGTTCTCTGGCTCTACGCAGACAGTACGCCAAAAAATTAAACATGTTTAATTTTTTGAGCCCCTCCAGCGTACCTTGCATAAACTTGCATAGACATACGTAGGCCAGCGTATGGCAGCGTAGTGTTGCGTAGTCGCTACGCAATTCTACGTAACTCTACGCAACTCTACGCAAATCCCGGTGTGAAAGCCCCTCTTGGGTGAACTGCAATGGCTGAAAGTGCTCAACTATACTGAACTACAAAAGAAACGTCGCACTTTTCAAATTGATATCTTTTACACATGATATTGGAATTTGATACGTAAAATCACATTTTATGCTTTTTAACATCACAGATATGGCATTGACCGTCCATAACACATCATCATAACAAAATGTGATTTCTGTGTAGGATTAAAAGTCATATCCTTTCCGTGAACATGGTAGTGCACTCGAGTGCAGCTTTTTGAAAAGCATGATGCACATGCACATCCTCTATCCAGTGGGTTTAAAAGGGACCCAAAACCTTCATCCTGTCATTCGTTTCCTGGGCGCTGTCACCATGCCACGTCTGACTCGAAACCAGAAGGAACAAGCCATCGGACGTCTTCATGCTGGCCAACGTCCTAGAGTCATAATAGGGACTTTTAGAAGCAGTGGACTAGTACTTCGTCCCAGTCGACTAATTCGCGCATGTCAACGTCGTCGACTGCCCATGTTGACTACAGTTCTGATCATTTTAGATTTCACTCGACGTGTACGTACCGTCGACGTCAACCGGAAGTACACACTCAACGGATGAGCATAATAGTTGAGCTGTTCTGATGACGTCATATACGTGAACCTCGTCGAAGATTTCGGAGCACCGCAAAAACGAAGTGAACACGTTCTCGATTTTGCAAGTCAGGGAGGAGGACAGGGAGAGGGCGAGTGGCGCATGCGCAGTGGCGTAGAATGATGTCCTTGCGTACCAGTCGACTAAGTGGACGTGCAATTCTAAAAATCCCTAATGTCAGAACTGGCACTATCAAAGACGAGAGTCGTTATTGCACATGTGTACTTGTCAATCAAAACAAAGCAAAACATTTTCTCAGTGTTTACTCTTGAATAAAGAATATGTGTCATTGTAAATAAAACAGTTTCAAACACATACATGCCTTCATTGCTGTTACGTAAAATAAGTAGAACAGCTGAATATGTATGTACACCTGTTCTAAATATTTTTACATAATAGCAATGAAGGGATGTTCTTTTGTCTACCAGAGCAATTGTGGAAGGTACAATGAGGAGCTGTATATTTTGTCCGCTTCTTTGTTCACCATGTTTATAGTGACGTATGTGGCTCTTTAATGGTACAATAGAACTGGTAATAGTACTGGTGGCTTAAGAGGCTTAACCTGGAGTGGGGGAGTTTGAGTCTAGTTTATTATATGCGCAGGGGGGGGGGGGGGGGGGTGCTGGTTCAGGGGGTTAACTTTTCCTTATGTTTACATGTTGAAATGAGGTAGGGTTGTACGTGTCTTACGATCCTCCACGTGAGTGAGTAGGGTGTGCCTTCATCCTTCAGTCCCCATATATACTTGCTGGGCTCAGTTTGGTGTCGTTATTCCCTATTGGTGAGGCTTGATTTATGTGTTGCATATCTTGTTTTTAACGAGTTTGATGTGAGGCCGATGTAGAATTTCTCGTCGCTAGAGGTCGCTACCTTGGCTTCATATATGATGTTCTTGGCCGTGCATGGACTGTGGTATTCCTGCAGTTCAAGAATGAAATTTTAATTTTTGGGAAAGTATTTATTTTATGTTGAGGTGTGAATAAGCGAGATAGGCAGAGCAAAATTGTTGTTTGGAAGAGGCAGGGATCAGGTCAGTACAGGACTAATAATAATTATCCCCAGTGGCAGTCATGACAGTTATGATGTGATGATAATACAGGACTTGGAAGGTGAGGTTATTTAAAGATCAGGTCAGCACAGGATCTTTTGAGAAAAAAAGAAGTGGTATGCAGGGCATGGTTGTTGTAAAAATTTGTCTTTATTTATTTGTACCCATGTAATAGATGTACAATCAATGTCCTATACCTGGGGCCTGTAACATAAATAGATACGATCAATCCTACGACTGACATCAATCATAAGTCTATGGCAAACTGAAGAGTTACAGTTGATCGTAAGACTGATTTTATTTCTTTATGTTACAGGCCCCTGTTGTGATGAGGGGAAATGGCAATCTGAAAAAAAAATTGGAATTTAATGTTTGAAGGGAAGAGAGCGGGTGGGTAAGAAAGGGCGCGAGACTGGAGAATTAAAATTACAGTGACGGCTGTAATAAAATTCACGGAAGCATAGAGTAACGATGGCCGGGGGGTTGAGAGAAAGCATGGAATGAAGTCTAAATAGCGCCTTGCTCATGGACGTTATCGTGAGTGGTGGGTGAGAGGCGGGGCAAATGGTAAGAGGATGCGCGGACTACCGTTGTCATACCATTAGATACATGTAAAACAAAACCTCATAGAGCTTCAAATCGTTTTGATTGGCTAATTTCTGGATGTCATGTGGAGGAGGCAGACTGCTTGTACGGCGCACTTCTCTTGAGGTCCAGTATCAAGTTCGACATCAGACCCTTCGGAGCTATTAATTTTTTTCCAGTTTGCGTTAAAATCGCTAGCCATTTTTATTTCACGGATCACTAATGCTCTTTATTGCTTCCCCGACTGGGGAGTGATAGCTAGATATTCAGCTCCTCGCAATAAAGAGCCTCAACGTGGATCGCTGGAAAAACGAGAGGATTTAGAAATGATGATTCGCTCATGATTAAACCTTTTGATTATCAAGTGGAATTTACTTGACATTGTGTTATTCTTTAACATGCGATTTATGTTTCGTATCGCAGTAGTGATATAGGTTTGTGACCATACAGGAGGTATTTTGACATAGCGTCGATTTTCTCCTCATTTCTTCCATTATATTATTCGTCTGATTCTATTTGACATTCAGAGTCTGAAAGCTATTTAATCGTGCCTCACATGGTTTTTTGCAAAATTTGAAAAGAGCGGGAAATGTTTTGACGTGTCTACGCTACTTCAACAAGTGCAGTTTTCCGGATTTATAGTGCATTTTTTCTGATTCTTCAGTTAAAGCTCATTACACATGAATAAAAAGTCTGTTGTTTTACATCATCATAAGTGGAAATTGTGGTTATGGAGACTCAATGTGGACACAGTGTGCGTTTGGCTTTTATACTTCTCGGATTATTTTTAAGTGTGGTGAGTACACAGGATTAGTTTTTATTCAGTTGTGAATTTGTTTTTAAAAGAGAACGAATATTGGTAATTAAAAAAAAAAGACACACACACGTACACTTACACCAGTCATTACAAACAATAAACTGA
The DNA here is from genome assembly GCA_025617745.1 of Heliocidaris erythrogramma. Lineage (NCBI taxonomy): Eukaryota > Metazoa > Echinodermata > Echinoidea > Camarodonta > Echinometridae > Heliocidaris > Heliocidaris erythrogramma. The sequence continues at coordinate 23,911,871 of CM046871.1, read as the reverse complement.
TGAAATTGATGAACGGGGAGCGTTTCATGAAGTGTTTTGTCAGTGATTTCTACCGACAAATTTGCTCTCAGCCAATCAGATGCAAGGATTTCAGTAACTTATAACAGTTGTTGGTAAAATCACTGAAAATACACTTGATGAAACGCTCCCCGGGTCGAAAAGGCTGAAAAGTTGAAGGTTAAGTTCTGGTGAAGGTGAACAATAATTTGTGAGCTTTCTCATTCTTGTTATGTCATTTTGGAAGAGCATAATAGAAGAAATATCCCATAAAAGGGATTGTTCTTTAAATCCCCTCATATTCTTTATATGACGAGAAATAGCTGAAAAGTTCGGACCAAACACGTTCACGAGACAGGCGTGTTTAGTCTTATACATAACCCGTTTATGTGTGCAGTGCACCTGACTTCCAGCAAGACTGAATCAATGTCTTATCATTTTGATGATAAAAACCCTCACAGTTTACACCAATTACTATATACTACAGCATAGACCTTTCCTATTTCAGGTCAGTGCAAGACCTGTTTGAGACTCGAATAATAGTTATCCTCAGTGGCAGTCATGACAGATATGATGTGATGATAGTACAGGATTGTTGGAAGGTGAGGTTATTTAAAGATCAGGGCAGCACAGGATCTTTAGAGAAAAAAAGAAGTGGTATGCAGGGCATGGTTGTTGTAAAAATTTGTCTTTATTTATTTGTACCCATGTAATAGATGTACAATCAATTTCCTATACCTGGGGCCTGTAACATAAAGAGATCTTACGATCTTACGATTGATCAATCGTAAGTCTATGGCAAACTATGTACTGAAGAGTTACAATTGATCGTAAGACTGATTGTATTTCTTTATGTTACAGGCCCCTGTTGTGATGTGGGGAAATGGCAATCTGACAAAAAATTGGAGTTTAATGTTTGGTGGGAAGAAAGCGGGTGGGTAAGAAAGGGCGCGAGATTGGAGAATTGAAATTACAGTGACGGCTGTAATAAAATTCACGGAAGCATAGAGTAACGATGGCCGGGGGATTGAGAGAAAGCATGGAGTGAAGTCAAAATAAAGCCTTGCTCATGGACATTATCGTGAGTGGTGGGTGAGAGGCGGGGCAAATGGTAAGATGATAGCTTCAAATCGATTTGATTGGCTAATTTCTGGATGTCATGTGGAGGAGGCAGACTGCTTGTACGGCGCACTTCTCTTGAGGTCCAGTATCAAGTTCGACATCAGACCCTTCGGAGCTATTAATTTTTTTCCAGTTTGCGTTAAAATCGCTAGCCATTTTTATTTCACGGATCACTAATGCTCTTTATTGCTTCCCCGAATTACTGGGGAGTGATAGCTAGATTTTCAGCTCCTCGCAATAAAGAGCCTCAACGTGGATCGCTGGAAAAACGAGAGGATTTAGAAATGATGATTCGCTCATGATTAAACCTTTTGATTATCAAGTGGAATTTACTTGACATTGTGTTATTCTTTAACATGCGATTTATGTTTCGTATCGCAGTAGTGATATAGGTTTGTGACCATACAGGAGGTATTTTGACATAGCGTCGATTTTCTCCTCATTTCTTCCATTATATTTTTCGTCTGATTCTATTTGACATTCACGGTCAGAAAGCTATTTAATCGCGCCTCACATGGTTTTTTGCACTTGAAAATTTGAAAAGAGCGGGAAATGTTTTGACGTGTCTACGCTACTTCAACAAGTGCAGTTTTCCGGATTTATAGTGCATTTTTTCTGATTCTTCAGTTAAAGCTCATTATACATGAATAAAAAGTCTGTTGTTTTACATCATCATAAGTGGAAATTGTGGTTATGGAGACTCAATGTGGACACAGTGTGCGTTTGGCTTTTATACTTCTCGGATTATTTTTAAGTGTGGTGAGTACACAGGATTAGTTTTTATTCAGTTGTGAATTTGTTTTTAAAAGAGAACGAATATTGGTAATTAAAAAAAAAAGACACACACACGTACACTTACACCAGTCATTACAAACAATAAACTGATGAAATTGATGAACGGGGAGCGTTTCATGAAGTGTTTTGTCAGTGATTTCTACCGACAAATTTGCTCTCAGCCAATCAGATGCAAGGATTTCAGTAACTTATAACAGTTGTTGGTAAAATCACTGAAAATACACTTGATGAAACGCTCCCCGGGTCGAAAAGGCTGAAAAGTTGAAGGTTAAGTTCTGGTGAAGGTGAACAATAATTTGTGAGCTTTCTCATTCTTGTTATGTCATTTTGGAAGAGCATAATAGAAGAAATATCCCATAAAAGGGATTGTTCTTTAAATCCCCTCATATTCTTTATATGACGAGAAATAGCTGAAAAGTTCGGACCAAACACGTTCACGAGACAGGCGTGTTTAGTCTTATACATAACCCGTTTATGTGTGCAGTGCACCTGACTTCCAGCAAGACTGAATCAATGTCTTATCATTTTGATGATAAAAACCCTCACAGTTTACACCAATTACTATATACTACAGCATAGACCTTTCCTATTTCAGGTCAGTGCAAGACCTGTTTGAGACTCGAATAATAGTTATCCTCAGTGGCAGTCATGACAGATATGATGTGATGATAGTACAGGATTGTTGGAAGGTGAGGTTATTTAAAGATCAGGGCAGCACAGGATCTTTAGAGAAAAAAAGAAGTGGTATGCAGGGCATGGTTGTTGTAAAAATTTGTCTTTATTTATTTGTACCCATGTAATAGATGTACAATCAATTTCCTATACCTGGGGCCTGTAACATAAAGAGATCTTACGATCTTACGATTGATCAATCGTAAGTCTATGGCAAACTATGTACTGAAGAGTTACAATTGATCGTAAGACTGATTGTATTTCTTTATGTTACAGGCCCCTGTTGTGATGTGGGGAAATGGCAATCTGACAAAAAATTGGAGTTTAATGTTTGGTGGGAAGAAAGCGGGTGGGTAAGAAAGGGCGCGAGATTGGAGAATTGAAATTACAGTGACGGCTGTAATAAAATTCACGGAAGCATAGAGTAACGATGGCCGGGGGATTGAGAGAAAGCATGGAGTGAAGTCAAAATAAAGCCTTGCTCATGGACATTATCGTGAGTGGTGGGTGAGAGGCGGGGCAAATGGTAAGATGATAGCTTCAAATCGATTTGATTGGCTAATTTCTGGATGTCATGTGGAGGAGGCAGACTGCTTGTACGGCGCACTTCTCTTGAACTTGTGAGGTCCAGTATCAAGTTCGACATCAGACCCTTCGGAGCTATTAATTTTTTTCCGGTTTGCGTTAAAATCGCTAGCCATTTTTATTTCACGGATCACTAATGCTCTTTATTGCTTCCCCGAATTACTGGGGAGTGATAGCTAGATTTTCAGCTCCTCGCAATAAAGAGCCTCAACGTGGATCGCTGGATAACCGAGAGGATTTAGAAATGATGATTCGCTCATGATTAAACCTTTTGATTATCAAGTGGAATTTACTTGACATTGTTTTATTCTTTAACAGGCGATTTATGTTTCGTATCGCAGTAGTGATATAGGTTTGTGACCATACAGGAGGTATTTTGACATAGCGTCGATTTTCTCCTCATTTCTTCCATTATATTTTTCGTCTGATTCTATTTGACATTCACGGTCAGAAAGCTATTTAATCGCGCCTCACATGGTTTTTTGCACTTGAAAATTTGAAAAGAGCGGGAAATGTTTTGACGTGTCTACGCTACTTCAACAAGTGCAGTTTTCCGGATTTATAGTGCATTTTTTCTGATTCTTCAGTTAAAGCTCATTATACATGAATAAAAAGTCTGTTGTTTTACATCATCATAAGTGGAAACTGTGGTTATGGAGACTCAATGTGGACACAGTGTGCGTTTGGCTTTTATACTTCTCGGATTATTTTTAAGTGTGGTGAGTACACAGGATTAGTTTTTATTCAGTTGTGAATTTGTTTTTAAAAGAGAACGAATATTGGTAATTAAAAAAAAAAGACACACACACGTACACTTACACCAGTCATTACAAACAATAAACTGATGAAATTGATGAACGGGGAGCGTTTCATGAAGTGTTTTGTCAGTGATTTCTACCGACAAATTTGCTCTCAGCCAATCAGATGCAAGGATTTCAGTAACTTATAACAGTTGTTGGTAAAATCACTGAAAATACACTTGATGAAACGCTCCCCGGGTCGAAAAGGCTGAAAAGTTGAAGGTTAAGTTCTGGTGAAGGTGAACAATAATTTGTGAGCTTTCTCATTCTTGTTATGTCATTTTGGAAGAGCATAATAGAAGAAATATCCCATAAAAGGGATTGTTCTTTAAATCCCCTCATATTCTTTATATGACGAGAAATAGCTGAAAAGTTCGGACCAAACACGTTCACGAGACAGGCGTGTTTAGTCTTATACATAACCCGTTTATGTGTGCAGTGCACCTGACTTCCAGCAAGACTGAATCAATGTCTTATCATTTTGATGATAAAAACCCTCACAGTTTACACCAATTACTATATACTACAGCATAGACCTTTCCTATTTCAGGTCAGTGCAAGACCTGTTTGAGACTCGAATAATAGTTATCCTCAGTGGCAGTCATGACAGATATGATGTGATGATAGTACAGGATTGTTGGAAGGTGAGGTTATTTAAAGATCAGGGCAGCACAGGATCTTTAGAGAAAAAAAGAAGTGGTATGCAGGGCATGGTTGTTGTAAAAATTTGTCTTTATTTATTTGTACCCATGTAATAGATGTACAATCAATTTCCTATACCTGGGGCCTGTAACATAAAGAGATCTTACGATCTTACGATTGATCAATCGTAAGTCTATGGCAAACTATGTACTGAAGAGTTACAATTGATCGTAAGACTGATTGTATTTCTTTATGTTACAGGCCCCTGTTGTGATGTGGGGAAATGGCAATCTGACAAAAAATTGGAGTTTAATGTTTGGTGGGAAGAAAGCGGGTGGGTAAGAAAGGGCGCGAGATTGGAGAATTGAAATTACAGTGACGGCTGTAATAAAATTCACGGAAGCATAGAGTAACGATGGCCGGGGGATTGAGAGAAAGCATGGAGTGAAGTCAAAATAAAGCCTTGCTCATGGACATTATCGTGAGTGGTGGGTGAGAGGCGGGGCAAATGGTAAGATGATAGCTTCAAATCGATTTGATTGGCTAATTTCTGGATGTCATGTGGAGGAGGCAGACTGCTTGTACGGCGCACTTCTCTTGAACTTGTGAGGTCCAGTATCAAGTTCGACATCAGACCCTTCGGAGCTATTAATTTTTTTCCGGTTTGCGTTAAAATCGCTAGCCATTTTTATTTCACGGATCACTAATGCTCTTTATTGCTTCCCCGAATTACTGGGGAGTGATAGCTAGATTTTCAGCTCCTCGCAATAAAGAGCCTCAACGTGGATCGCTGGATAACCGAGAGGATTTAGAAATGATGATTCGCTCATGATTAAACCTTTTGATTATCAAGTGGAATTTACTTGACATTATGTTATTCTTTAACGTGCAATTTATGTTTCGTATCGCAGTACTGATATAGGTTTGTGACCATACAAGAGGTAGTTTGACATAGCGTTGGTTTTCTCCTCATTTCTTCCATTATATTTTTCGTCTGATTCTATTTGACATTCACGGTCAGAAAGCTATTTAATCGCGCCTCACATGGTTTTTTGCACTTGAAAATTTGAAAAGAGCGGGAAATGTTTTGACGTGTCTACGCTACTTCAACAAGTGCAGTTTTCCGGATTTATAGTGCATTTTTTCTGATTCTTCAGTTAAAGCTCATTACACATGAATAAAAAGTCTGTTGTTTTACATCATCATAAGTGGAAACTGTGGTTATGGAGACTCAATGTGGACACAGTGTGCGTTTGGCTTTTATACTTCTCGGATTATTTTTAAGTGTGGTGAGTACACAGGATTAGTTTTTATTCAGTTGTGAATTTGTTTTTAAAAGAGAACGAATATTGGTAATTAAAAAAAAAAGACACACACACGTACACTTACACCAGTCATTACAAACAATAAACTGATGAAATTGATGAACGGGGAGCGTTTCATGAAGTGTTTTGTCAGTGATTTCTACCGACAAATTTGCTCTCAGCCAATCAGATGCAAGGATTTCAGTAACTTATAACAGTTGTTGGTAAAATCACTGAAAATACACTTGATGAAACGCTCCCCGGGTCGAAAAGGCTGAAAAGTTGAAGGTTAAGTTCTGGTGAAGGTGAACAATAATTTGTGAGCTTTCTCATTCTTGTTATGTCATTTTGGAAGAGCATAATAGAAGAAATATCCCATAAAAGGGATTGTTCTTTAAATCCCCTCATATTCTTTATATGACGAGAAATAGCTGAAAAGTTCGGACCAAACACGTTCACGAGACAGGCGTGTTTAGTCTTATACATAACCCGTTTATGTGTGCAGTGCACCTGACTTCCAGCAAGACTGAATCAATGTCTTATCATTTTGATGATAAAAACCCTCACAGTTTACACCAATTACTATATACTACAGCATAGACCTTTCCTATTTCAGGTCAGTGCAAGACCTGTTTGAGACTCGAATAATAGTTATCCTCAGTGGCAGTCATGACAGATATGATGTGATGATAGTACAGGATTGTTGGAAGGTGAGGTTATTTAAAGATCAGGGCAGCACAGGATCTTTAGAGAAAAAAAGAAGTGGTATGCAGGGCATGGTTGTTGTAAAAATTTGTCTTTATTTATTTGTACCCATGTAATAGATGTACAATCAATTTCCTATACCTGGGGCCTGTAACATAAAGAGATCTTACGATCTTACGATTGATCAATCGTAAGTCTATGGCAAACTATGTACTGAAGAGTTACAATTGATCGTAAGACTGATTGTATTTCTTTATGTTACAGGCCCCTGTTGTGATGTGGGGAAATGGCAATCTGACAAAAAATTGGAGTTTAATGTTTGGTGGGAAGAAAGCGGGTGGGTAAGAAAGGGCGCGAGATTGGAGAATTGAAATTACAGTGACGGCTGTAATAAAATTCACGGAAGCATAGAGTAACGATGGCCGGGGGATTGAGAGAAAGCATGGAGTGAAGTCAAAATAAAGCCTTGCTCATGGACATTATCGTGAGTGGTGGGTGAGAGGCGGGGCAAATGGTAAGATGATAGCTTCAAATCGATTTGATTGGCTAATTTCTGGATGTCATGTGGAGGAGGCAGACTGCTTGTACGGCGCACTTCTCTTGAACTTGTGAGGTCCAGTATCAAGTTCGACATCAGACCCTTCGGAGCTATTAATTTTTTTCCGGTTTGCGTTAAAATCGCTAGCCTTTTTTATTTCACGGATAATGCTCTTTATTGCTTCCCCCGACTTACTGGGGAGTGATAGCTAGATATTCAGCTCCTCGCAATAAAGAGCCTCAACGTGGATCGCTGGAAAAACGAGAGGATTTAGAAATGATGATTCGCTCATGATAAAACCTTTTGATTATCAAGTGGAATTTATTTGACGTTGTGTTATTCTTTAACGTGCAATTTATGTTTCGTATCGCAGTACTGATATAGGTTTGTGACCATACAAGAGGTAGTTTGACATAGCGTTGGTTTTCTCCTCATTTCTTCCATTATATTATTCGTCTGATTCTATTTGACATTCAGAGTCTGAAAGCTATTTAATCGTGCCTCACATGATTTTTTGCACTTGAAAATGTTTTGACGTGTCTACGCTACTTCAACAAGTGCAGTTTTCCGGATTTATAGTGCATTTTTTCTGATTCTTCAGTTAAAGCTCATTACACATGAATAAAAAGTCTGTTGTTTTACATCATCATAAGTGGAAATTGTGGTTATGGAGACTCAATGTAGACACAGTGTGCGTTTGGCTTTTATACTTCTCGGATTATTTTTAAGTGTGGTGAGTACACAGGATTCCTTTTTGTTCAGACGTGAATATGTTTTTAAAAAGAGAATGAATATTGGTAATTAAAAAAGACACACACACACGTAAACCTACACCAGTCATTACAAACAATAAACTGATGAAACTGGTGATCACCAAGTGTTTTGTCATTGATTTCTACCGACAAATTTGCTCTCAGCCAATCAGATGCAAGGATTTCAGTAGCTTATAACAGTAGTCGGGCAGAATCACTGAAAATACACTTGATGAAACGCTCCCCGGGTCAAAAATGTTGGAAAGTTGAAGGTTAAGTTCTGGTGAAGGTGAACAATAATTTGTGAGCTTTCTCATTCTTGTTATGTCATTTTGGAAGAACTTCATAGAAGAAATATCCCATAAAAGGGATTGTTCTTTAAATCCCCTCATATTCTTTATATGACGAGAAATAGCTGAAAAGTTCGGACCAAACACGTTCACGAGACAGGTGTGTAATAGTCTTATACATAACCCGTTTATGTGTGCAGTGCCCCTGACCTCCAGCAAGACCGAACAATGTCTTATCATTTTGATGATAAAAAGCCGCACAGATTACACAAATTACTATATACTACAGCATAGACCTTTCCTAATTGCTTTCAGACAGTTTCCTTCAAAATAATTATAATTGCACGACCAAAACTCAACTTTATCTTTAAATAGCAAACGGAAAGCATTGGATAAAGTCACGAGCAGCCTTGCGCATGGTTATAATATTCAACTATGTCTGATTGAATGGATGCACAATCAATTAACCATACCTACTGTGGTGAGGGGAAAGCGAAATCTGACAAAGACAGAGAGTTTAATGTTTGATGGGAAGAGAGTGGGTAGGAAAGATACGACACTATATTGGAGAATGATAATTACAGTGACGGTGGTAGGACATTAAAAAATACAATTCACGAAAGCATGGATTAACGATGGCTGGTGGGTAGATATCGTGTGCAGTGGCGGGTGCATGTGAGGCGGGCCAAAAATGGTAAGAGGAGGCACGGACTACCGTTGTTATATCATTAGATACTGTAATAAAACCTCATAGATCTTCAAATCGTTTTGATTGGCTAATTTCTGGACGTCACGTTAGGAGGCAGACTGCTTGTACGGCGCAGTTCACTCGTCTCTTAGCTTGTGTGGTCCAGTTGACCAGTAATCAAGTTCGACACCAAACGCTTCGGAGCTTCAAAACTTCCTACGGTTTGCTTTCAGAATCGCTCGCCAGTTTTATCTCACGGATCATTAATGCTCTTCAATATTTGTCCGACTAGGGAAAGTGAGCTAGATATTCAGCTCCTCGCGGTTAAGCGCCTCAAATGCCATTTACTTGACTGTGTGTTATTCTCTAATATACTTTTTTTCGTTATGCAGCACTGATGTAGTTTTGTGACCATATGATTGAGGTATTATCATGCACATTCCATCAATATTTCCACCTTATTTGTGCATTACATGTTCCTCGTCTGATTATATTTGGCACTGCCAGTCAGGAGCCATTTAATTACAAGAAAGCTTGAAAAGAACGGGCAATGTTTTGACATGTGTACATTTCTGCATTGCAAGTTTTATAATGTATAATATAGTAATTTGTTTTCGGATTCATAAGTTAAAGCTCATCATTCATGAATTTAAAGTCTTCTTGGTATATATCGTCATAAGTGGAATCGTGCTGTATAATGTGTGGCTTTCCTACCACTGATATGAAGGATCAACGTGGGCAGAGTATGCATTTTGTTTTAATGATTCTCGGAGTATTTCTAAGTGTGGTAAGTTACCAAAAATTGAGTTTTTGTTATGATTGTCAAGAAATTAATTATCGACAAGCATGGCAAACACATACATAAACACTTGCACATCAATAATTACAAACAATAAATTGATGAATAAGTATGATGGTATAAGAATTTTACCTAATATAGTGCATATTTTAATTCTATGGGCATGCATCAGCTAACTTCTTACGTCTTGTATCGAACAAGCACAGCTTTATATAGCATGCCCATCGATGTATGTGTCTCATTGCAATGATTACATTGCATTATGAATACCGACTTATTACATTGTATTTGTTATGAAATCGATATGTTTAATTCATATTGATATATTGAAAGGGAAAAGAAAGACTTAAAGAAATAAATCGAAAACTTGAAAACTTGAAAACTAATATAATAACTAGCAATGCTTATCTAAAATCTATTTTTTTTTGCGCTTGAAAATATATTTTGAGATTAATTTCAAACCTGCCAAAACCTCTCTTTAAAAAATAATTCTTTCCAGTAACTTAACATCATGTAAACTGTGTTGCCACCTTTTAGAGAAGTTTTAGAGACGATTTTGTATAGCAAACATGGAAGGTGTACACGAGTGCAAAATTTACTGTTAATTTCATAAATTAGGTCAATATCAATTTAGAGGTAAAACATTAGAAACATGGCAGAACAAAAAACTTTCGAAACCCGCTAATAATTTACAACCATATTTTTCAAAATATCTTACAGGAGAATTACGAAAAAACTATGCATATTCACCGTAAGTTTATTTAAAGGCTGTAAATAATGTATACGCTACGTTCTTACGAATAAACGCATTTACTGATATGTTTTTGCAAAAGACTTATTTCATTATCGGTAATATAGGTTTTTGCGGTCAATTTCGTAAGTTCATCAGTCAAATTCATACTACGTGCATTCAATTTAGAAGAATTTGGCCGTGTACAAGCATTTAAGCATTCAAATTAATATTTCATGCATTCGTATTAGTACTTTTATCAATCCAATTTAGACTAATTTCATTCGAATTCGCAAAAAATGCATCAAGTTCGTAAAACGGTCATTCAATTTAGAACGGGAGGTGATGCGATTGCGCAATACCGTTATTCCAGCATTCAAATTCATTTCAGAGCATTCTTTTTCGCACATTGAGCATTCGAATTCGTAATATACGTCGAATACATTTTATTTGGTTGTTCTTCTTTATTAATTTTGATATATTTGTTTCGAATTGCATATGAGCTTTTATGTATTCTTTTATTCATATAAGCTTCTTTTAATGAAATCATGGTTATCTCATCTACATATATTTCAGCAATTTTTATAACATTATTGACTTACTTTTCTCTAATTTATGGTGTAACAAATTTACACAATAATTATTGTTCATACTTTGAAGTGAAGATCTATTTCATAATGTTATATTGTTAAATGTATGTAAGTGGGTGTAATAACTAATAAAGTTATTTAGGAAAATTATTTCTTTAATAAAAGTATCTGTGTTTTTCATTGGGGAGGGTTGGGGTATTGAGTTTAAGTCCATGAGAGTGCGTTTCAAATGGAAGCGTAATTTAGAGTGCTGTAGACTTGTATTACTTGCATATATAAGCTATAAGGCCTATGGAATGGAACTGAGCAATGAAAAGGAAGCCTAACCACGCATTACAAAACAATTATTTCAAAGTAAATTAATTAAAAGTCCAAATACCTTAAACATGCTAAATTGAATGGGCTTATTACGAATTCGAATGCCCACGTGCGAATTTGAATGCTGGCAGAGACGCTTTCCGGCATGGTTGCGAATTTGAATGCTCCCAACCGACTTTTTATTTTGAATGAGAAAAGTGTTAAATTGTTTGATCTAAGTGCGAATTTGAATGACCGAAATACCAAGTCGAATGATGAATTTTACGGTGCAGATTTTTTTCGCTAATTTGAATGACTCTTATATCAAATTGAATGAAAAAAGTCCGAAATTGACCGCAAAAACCTATATTATTTTTACAATGTAGGCCTACAATTCAAGAGATACGTGATTCAACACACTCAGTTGAGGGTCAAAAGAGGCAAAGGTGGTCAAGGATTTGAAATAGAATACTTATAACGGTCGATCAGTTGTTTTTTACTAAATAGTAGGATCTCATCGATTAGTAGTGTATTTCAACTGACGTGGATTTAACTTCATACCGATTAATCCCAATAGTGCACCTCCGACTACTCTTCATTTACTATTTTTATTTTTTTTACTATTGACTATTTTAAACATTGTTAGCCTTTTAAAAATATGAAGAAATTAAAGAAATTTGAGTGAACATGTTTTTGCATTAAATAAAACTAAACTGGACAGTTCCATTTTGGATATTGAAGTTGAAATACCCAATTTTTCTATAATTCGTAGGGACGTTATAGAAATGGAGGTAGAGTAGCAGTTTATGTGCATGAATCAACAAATGTTGAGTTGATAAGTCATAGTTCTATTTCTTCTTTAGAAGCTTTATGTATACAGATACGTTTTAAAAACACTAAAATAATATTATTCTTAAATTAGTATAGACCGCCTAATTCTAAATTCCTTCAGCTTCATGAAGACTCTTTAGCTATATTCCCTGTAGTTTTGATGGTCACATTAACATGATGGGTGATATAAACAGTGATATTATGAACAAGTAATTTCAAGGAAATACAAAAATACTATGATCAAATTAATACTATATATTCGCTAAAATTCATTAACGATTCCATGAGAGCCTTTACTAGAGTGACGTATTTGTCTTCTTCACTCGTAGATCACATGTTAACTAACAACGTAGATAAAGTGAAATCACATGTTATGAGTGGTGGATATGAGCGTTATATTATAGGTTTTCCCGGTCAATTTCGTAAGATCGTCAGTCAATTTCATTTTGCGTGCATTCAATTTCAAGGATTTAGGTCGCGCACAGCCGATTTGTAATTCAAATTCATTTTCATATCATTCGAATTTGTATTTATGTCATTTGAATCTAAGTTTTTGTCAATCAAATTCGCACTAAATGCACCTAGTTCGCAAAACGTTCATTCAATTTAGCAAAGAATGGCAAGGGAATTGCGCAGTACTGTTATTCCAGCATTCAATTTCATTTCGGATCATTCAACTTAACACGTTGAGCATTCAAAATCAAATGTAGTTCCAGTAAATTTTGTCAGTTGATAATTATTTGGTATTTTCATTCTTTCCTTATGAGTTTTCTGCACACATGGGTGTGTTTTTCTATAATCAATAACATTCTTTTATTTTTCTTCTGATTTATTATTTTTATTTTATTTTCTTTTGATTTATCATCATTTTGAAATTTAGTTCTAGGAATTTTTGTTCTTCATTTCTAACGTTTATAGTGCCTGCAGAATTGCAGATTTTCTTGATTGATTTTTATTTTTTTTCATAATCTTGTTTTTTCATTTATTTTCTTGATTGATTTTTATTCTTTTTCATAATCTGTTTTTTCATGTCTAACTATATATATATAGTGAGTGTGTCACTGTGTTGGCTGTCAATGTATACTCTGAAAAATGTTATTCATAACGTACATGTAGTTATCATGAATTATGTTATATATATAATGTTTCCTTTGTATAGTAGGCCTATGTCATGTTGGGCAAAAACACACAAACGCTAAATACATGCTAAATTGAATGAACTCATTACGAATTCGAATGCCCACGTGCGAATTTGAATGCTCGAAAAGACGCTTCCAAGCGAGGTAGCGAATTTGAATGCTCTCCACGCATATTTGAATTTGAATGATGTAAACGCTAAATGTCTTGACCGAAGTGCGAATTTGAATGACCTCAAAATGAATTTGAATGATAAATTTCATGGCACAGATCTTTTTCGCGAATTTGAATGACTCCCTTATCAAATTGAATGACAAATCTGCGAAATTGACCGGGAAAACCTATAATATCCAATATTATTAGGATTATTATATTAGTTATCTTACATGGAAGTCGCAACACAATTTCTCAACGGGTAAAACATATATACGGTACAAATAATTAATGAATGTCAATATGGAATCATTTAGAAATGACTTACGTAACCAAGATCCGAGAAAAAACAAGATTGTGTTAAAGTAATTGTGAAGGCTTGATAAATTCTGAGCTGTCTGGCCGGACATGCTATCACTGTATGTAATATGGTGTAAAATGAAGCCCATGGGGGAAAAAGCACTTCAAAATCATCATGTGCTTCACAAAAGTAAAGACATGCAAGTGACCGGAAATGCCAGACTCATTTTCCCCCATTGACTCAGTGTTATACTAAAGCTTATGGCCATACGCGTTGGTAAATGGGAGTATTCAGTCACAGATATCTTAATAATAGCATTATTATTATTTCAATGTATACATGGCTCTGCTCCGCAGTACAACATTGGTTTGATCAAGCATTACATTCCCTCTAGACTGCTACGTTCTCAAAACTCTGGCTTACTTGTCATTCCTAGGCCTAACACAAAGTGGGGGAGCGAACCTTCGTTCATGCTGGGCCGTCGATCCCTCAAGGGATTAGAAATAGCAGTTCTGTTGAATCTTAAAAAGTATCTGTTTAATTTGGCCTATAATTGATTACCATTACCTTTCATGTCCGTACCTCTCCTATTACACTTTTGCTTATTTTGTCATGTATTTCATCTTTTGCACAAGTTGCGCCTTGAGCATTTGATCATCAAGTGGATTCGGCGCCTTATAAATCTTATATATTATTATTATATACAGTGAAACCTGTCTATAAAGACCACTCAAGGGAGACAAGAAAAGCGGTCTTTATGAGCAGGTGGTCTTTATGGACAGGTTCCTTTAATACACATTTCAATGAGAAAAATTGTTCAAGGGAAACGAAAATTGTGGTCTTTATAGACAGGTGGTCTTTCTATACAGGTGGTGGCTAAAGCAGGTTTGACTGTATTTGTAAACCTTTCTTTGCCTGGCTAATTATTATCCTTCTGAACATCATTACACAAGACAGATATCAAAATTCAACAATTTATTATAAATTCAAGCCTCCACTTTGTGGAGGCTTGATTTAATAAATTGTCACCAAGAAGAAGCCGACAACACACCCACCTGCTGCCGAAATGATAACTTATGTCATATGATAACTCATATCAAATTATAACTCATATCAATGATGCTGTCGATACATGGGAAGTAATGCTACCAGAAGTTAATAAACATATACCCTTAAAATCCAAGCGTATTAGACACAAATCTTATCCGTGGATGAATTATGATATGTTGTCTTTAATTAAATAAAGAAATAGAGTTGAAATTAGAAATGATAATGAATTATGGAAATTGTATAAAAGATTGAAAAATAAGGTTACATTTGTCATAATGAAATCAAAACGTAAATATTTTGTGATAAATAATCAAATGTGACAAGTAAAAATGAGTCGTTGAAATTACTTAAATCAGTAATGGGTTAAGAAAAAAAAAAACTTCTTCTAATAACCACATTTTCCAAAGATTCTCCTGTCTAAGCTTGCATTGGTAGAATAATAGAAGCATAAAAAGAATATAAAGAAGCATATAAGAATAACATAAAAGGAAAGATGGACAGAAAGATGATAGGATAAAAGGTTAAGGAAATTATAACGAAAATGATAGAAGAATAAAGATATAATATAGAGAGAAATGATAGAAGGAATAGGATAAAGATTAACACGAGTGGTGGAAGAGAACATGATAAAAAGAAACAGAAAAATAATGGAATAATGGAAAGAAAGAAATAATAGAAGCATAAAAGCAGAATAACATAACGAAAGAAAGAGATAATGATTAGAGAATGAATAAAAATAGAAACATAGGGAAATATGGAAGAGAAGATGATAAAAGCAGAGGCGGATACAGGAATTTCAAATGGGGGAGGGGGCGCCAGCGGCGAGGGAGCGGAGAGACTAAGCGGGGAGGGTGTAGGAAGGGGTATTTGCCGCCCATGGTAAGCACTTTTTGAAAAAAAAACATATGCGAAAGTCGCATTTTAAGAGCACTTTTAGAGGAAAAGCTGTAACTCAACCATTGTCTGTAATTGAGTACCGGGAAAGGGCTATTTGTAAGGAAAATTCAGTACCTTTTAACGTTTACTCATTCTTAATATTCAAAATACATTTCATAAAACTATTCACCTTGAACGATGCAGTAAGTCAAATTGAAGCACATTTAATGATAATAGTTGATATACCTGAGGCCTATTTCACAAAGACTAGCTTAATTAACAATTAAGATCGACTGAAAATCATAGTGTGATCTGGGTGCCTTGGCAAATATCAACTACTAGACCAAAATGCCTCCTTTTGAGACTTTTTCATTCAGATAAATTAAATTATTTTTTATTCATGATTGTAGCACTCTACTACTTACAATGTTCATGAAACTTAAAAATAGGGAAAACGCCAAATTTTATTACCATACCTTAGCTAGTTACGTCTTCATTTTTAGGGGGGGGGGGGGCAAATTCATGATGAGCACGCGAAGCATACTCCACAGGGGGAGTTTCCCCCCTCCCCCGCGCGAAGCGCGAAGGCTCTAACGTTTTATAGCCAATATGAGAGAAAGATAACAGCTCCACCATTTTTTTTTTTTAGCTTTGCGGAAAGTTAGCTCGTTGCCCAGACTGCTTTTCAATTATTTGGACGCAATACTGCACTGTATGTAACAGAGGTGGGTGCAGGGCGGGAGAGTTTCCCCCTTCCCGCGCAAAGCGCGAGAACTTTGACGTTTTAGACGCCCTTTTTTCACTCACTTCCCCCCCCCCCCCCCCGCTTTTTGGCTCTCGTTTTTTTTTTTTTTTTTTTTTTGTTGACTGGACAGGAAAGCGGAGGGAGAGTATAGTTTGGTCTGCATATGTGGCTTGTATTATTGTACACGCGCGCAAGCTAGTGAAAAAAAACAGTGCCTGAACTAATTTCCTAAAAATTTTAACCTTTGTTACCAATCTAAATTCGCGCTTTATCATTATTGAAGTAAGGGGAGGGATGCTTCTTACAATAAAATATGGTGTGCTACAATTAACAATATACTTCTTAATGAAACCAAAGAAAAATTATGGAAAGCCCATGCTATATTTGTGGTGATCCGAAGAGTAAAAAAAAAAAAAATAACGAAACAGAAATACCAAGGGGGCGCCCTTGGCGCCTCGGCCTGGATCCGCCACTGGCACTGGATAAAAGGTATTAAAGAATAAGATAACGAGAGGAAGGATGGAAAGATAATTAATAGCAGAATAAAAACAAGGAATAAGATAACGAAAGATACAGAGAAAAATGATAGGAGGATAAAGACATATACTGAATTCATGCTCCATCTGGTCACCTTTTTTTTTTGCTGCTCAAAAAAAAGATAAAATTCCTAAAAAAAGGTCGAAAATGTCGACCCAGCGCAATATATTTTTGTAATGTTTATTTGATGTATTTCGTGAACATTTTGATTCCAGTTTGAAAAAAAATTGAGCTTTTGGCTGATTGTAAGGAATTAATGTATTCATGTCTACTTTGCCTCATTGCCGTTGGCTTTTTAAAGTGTTTATAACATTGCTCCAATTCCAGGACATCAATAATATTATTTTGGAGATATTTGGAGATTTTCATTCTGTTTGTTCAATGTTAGTGCCTATAATACAGACTAACATGGAACGAAAATATATTTTGCATAAGGAAAAGTTTGTTTCCAATGCTGGATCCCTGTCGTAGGCGCATGGGCAGAATATCGACTTTTCTGTGTTTTTGAAAAACCAAGTCTAAAATCTAAGGGAACAAAAAAGAATGACATCTTGTCAGAGAGAAAAAGTAATTCTTCATTTAAAAAAATATAAAAAGACCGCGGATAGCTGCAGCCCCATCCTGTACGCCTTTGCTAGCTTTGTTTTTCTCGCATATGTAATATGTTTAAATGGTTGCAAACGGTGAATTATTCAGATGATTCATTCGTTTAGCAACATTATACAAATTCTTCCTTTTTAGAGAGAGAGAAATGGCTAAGGAGTTTCCATCTGACAAATGTTTGGAAGACATGTTTCCATTTAGGAACCCCCCCCCCCCCCCAACGTTCACTTACCTTCCTTTGTCTCAATTAGTTTCATAAAGACTATCAATAAGTATATATTTTTTCATTTGTCCTTCTGGATAATTATGTTGGTTGATTAAATATTTACTGCGGTCTCATATGCAACCACGTGTACTCCGATTCTTTCAATGATAAGCAGTGATACTATGTGCACGTAGTGTTGTAAATTTTAAAAGAACATTTTTTTTTTACTATGTCGGGCAATACGCCTACTGTGTCGATGTCATGTTGTGGGGTTTTTTTGTATAACTTTCCACTGAAAGGTAAAGACCACAATGTGCAAGCTAAATATAAAGCATGTGACTCGATAAATCAAGTTGAGCACACACATTGATGCGCAAGAAAAAAATTACTTTACTTTGATAATGCATTAATAATTAGATTAGTAATTAATTAGTTTGGGTACATTAAGTGATATTGATATTTGTTTTTATATTATTTTGATCTACTATTAAACAGCGTTATGTGAAGAGGTGATTTACTGAAGAAGAATGTCGACAGGCCATCTTTTCTACTTTTCTACAGAATCTGCAAACTTTGAGCTTGGAAAAATAAAATTATTTTGGTTCGGCCTCAGTTTCAAATCAATGTCCAGATGTAAATATTAGGGGAAGGCATATTTAAATTTATCCGTCATAATTTGAAATAATTAAAAAAATGGATTATTTGGTCAAAATGTGTAAATCAAATTTCATGCATTTCCATTTAATATTTCGATTTACAGATAAGTCAAGATAAATACGTAATACTTTTTTTGCATGTTTAATATAAAAATTCAGATTTATGCACCAGTAGTAAAAACCAGTCACGTAATAAGCACACTTTCGCTATCTTCACATTGTAATACCATGACAAAAAACAGAAATTGCTAGATGGAATGTGATATATCACATTTTACTAATATATATTTTGATACATAATTTAAGTAACGCAAAACTGCACTTAAGAACACAGTGCATTTGGATGATGCTCAGATGTTATATTAGACATGTCAGATAGTATCTTCCTTTTCAATGTTTTCTCCTGATTGTCAGAGGTTGTAAATTGATTTTTTCGATTAAAATTAAAAAAAAAAAAAATTCAAGGAGAATTTTTTGCTTGAAAATTGGTTTACCTTTTATCCGCAGAATTCTGTTGTCTGTTTATCTATTTCCCTTCAGTTCACAACAGGTGCCAGTGGAACATGCAGCAGACTTACAATAAGTAAGCTAATATACATCTGTTCCCGTTAATACTTTCATGAAGATTTATGACTGATTTCTTGAAACAAGTGTAAGCCTACACTATGTTCATATATACAACTTTTTCAGAGAGGAATGGATTAGTAATAAACACAGTATTAAAGGAATTGCATGTAGCAATATTTTATTATGTAAAAGGCAAAACCACTGCGACCATGTTGATGAAAAAATATCAAAAGCAACGCTAAGCGAAATGAAAAATCCTTAAAATACAGTATACTAGTAATCACTGGAAAGACTTAAAGGGGCCTATGATCAGGGGGCAATGCGTTGGGGGGATCTTTTGTCTGGCGAACAAAAGATGCCCCCAATGCATTGTCCGAGCCCGACGTACCGACGCCTCTGACTACAAGCTATTCTATTATGCCTTGTCTAGATGGACAATGGGTGTGTTTGAAGATCCTGACAATATCATTAGATTACTTTTGAGAAAGCAAAACATTTATCACAATTTAATTGTTTATTACTGAAATGATCATTTGACACCAAACTGCACCCCAAGAAAGTGACAATACTTAAGATTGTACTATGTAAATTTGGCCTTAAGTGAATGACACACTTTGAAGTTTTTAAGATTGTAATGCCTAAATAAGGATTTTCTCTACATTCAGAGCATTTTTGGCGGCAAAGCTTGGTTTAGAAATTGTCAGTTTTTATTTATTTTTAATGTACACCCATACCTCTTTCTTCTGACAATATTTGGTCAATGGCCTTAAGGGGAAAATATTGCCCAAGTTTTAGGGGCGGTCTGACAGCCCTTCCCGACCGAAAATTTTGTAAGTTTGTGTTTTGGTAACGTATAGTTATACACCTTCCTTCTGACAAAGTTTGGCGCATATGTTAGATGGGTTAAAATCGACCAGACTTTGGGGCCCTTTTTTTGGGGGGGGGGGGGGGGGGCTCTGGGGGCCAAACCCTGCAGCTTCGTTCGAGCTGACAAGCTTCTTGTGAATGACATGGATGGTCTAAGGGTCAAATCTCATATGTAAAATGGGGTAACTATTTCGGGACAGGCTCCCAGACTACTAGGGTTGGGTTCGATCAGTGCCCTCAACCCTCGATCTGCGTCTTCACCCATTTGCTAATACAGGATAAACATTATATAAGAATGTCACATCCTTTTAAACATGTGGCTCATCTGGAAGTGATATTTTAGGTGTTTGTCACTAAAAATCAAAAATAAATTTTCTGCGACATTGGGCGATATGAATCATTTGTAATAACAATGAGTACGTTTAAAACTCATACAAATTCAAATGACAGAATTAAGAAATGAAATGCACTTATTTTCTTATCAATTCAGACACAACGGCTCATCCATGCACAACAAATGCATTTAGTGAATGCGAACCTAATGTAAGGAGTAACATCAACGTGACAAGCGCAACAGTGACAGTGGGTTCTGATCCCGTTGTGGATGCCACCGATGCAGCAAACAGCATCATACATTGCAGGAAAAAGACCTGCATGGAGCTTGCATATTTTCTCCTCTCCCAGTACTCACAACAGTTCTGTTTCACCCTGGAGACTTACGCCCCTTTTCCAGATTTTCTTGGCATCATCACGACGATTTCAGTTTCTTATACAGGTAGAAATATCATGCCTATACGGAAGTTTCATCGGAAATAATTTGATGTAGAATAAACACACAATAGGATGAGCTTGTATGCACTGACCCTCGTTGTGCCAGATTTGCTGTCGAAAGCGGTAGGTCAAATTAAAAGGTCGTAAAATTGATACAGCTCAGTTCTCATCATGGAGGGAAATAGAACCTTTATCTTTGTATTGACTGCAAGAAAACACAGAAAACATAGTGGTGAAAGTTTATTCAAAATGGAATCAATAGTGAGGACATTATGAATATTTGGAAAAATTAAATTATTAAATGTATTTCAACCGTAAATTGCCGAATCTGTCATTAGACTGCCCTGTAACTTTGGACCATTATCCGATTTGCAGTGCACTGAAATATTACGTATTATCGTTTTTCTTTTAAGTAATTTTTCCATCAGGGATGTTCTTAATATAATTATTATGAATAACATGTTGATATACGTCCTCAAAGACAATAGGATCCTCCTCAACTTCAAATTTCGAATCTGAAGTTCCTATAACTTATAATCCATAACATTGAATGCCCTCTAAAGTCGAAGTAGACCGATCATTTTCACGCAATACCAGTAGTACTGTTTTAATGGACTAGGAAAATGTTTTCGATATACCGGGTGTCCCAAAAAAGCGGAACGGTGGGTTTTCAGTACTTTGCATTCAAAGAGTATACAATTATATTACATCATTGGGCAAAACATCTTCTACCAAAGAAAATGACATAAAGATCATTGAATTTGGTTAAAGAAATTTTGATTCTATGCCCGTTTCTTAAACTACAGTCATTTTCAAATTTCTCTTGTTTTTTGGCGATAGATGAGCGTAGAATTGTGGCGAAAATGGCCTTCCATAAGGCATGTACATGTCACACACGCCTTTTTTGTGTTTCTACTGTGTCTTTTGTTGACATGCATCAATGGGCTTCCTTCAAACATCGTCCATACTGTATGGAAGGCCATTTCCACCACAATTCTACTCTCATCTGTCGCAAAAAATGCAATATTTGAAACTGACTGTATTTTAAGAAACGGGCATAGAATCAAAATTACTTAACCAAATTCAATGATATTGATTTCATTATCTTTGGTAGAAGATACTTTACCCAATATTGTAACAAAATTATATAATTTTCGAAGGTAAAGTACTAAAAATCCGCCGTTCCGCTTTTTGTGGGACACCCGGTATAACATTTTGAGAATTCTATTTAATTTGATATTCAGTCAAAGCAAAATACATTGTATTTAAAATGATATTTCGTGTCAATTTCACATGGGATGCTTTCAAATTGACGAACTCTTCCCCCTTTCATAATACCGATGGTTATTTTTTTCACTTTGGGCATTATTTTATGAGGTAAGAAAACCATTTAGCAA
This sequence comes from Heliocidaris erythrogramma, assembly GCA_025617745.1. Taxonomy (NCBI): domain Eukaryota; kingdom Metazoa; phylum Echinodermata; class Echinoidea; order Camarodonta; family Echinometridae; genus Heliocidaris; species Heliocidaris erythrogramma. The sequence goes on along the minus strand of CM046871.1, from coordinate 23,889,869 downwards.
CAAATTAAATTGAAAACTGGAATATTTAAAATCAACGAAAACATTCGCATGTGCCGTTTCTTCAAGATTTCCAATTGTATTTTGCATGACGTGTCATTATATTCTTAGGTGGGGACCAGAGTAGCTTTGACCTCAGTTTTGATGGATTTTGGGATAACTTCTATTTTAGTAACGGAATCGATAGAGATTGCACCACTTTCAAACTTCTCTCTACCGCGGGCCCGACCTCGTCACCATCGGTGAGCTCAAGTCTCAATGTTTATCAGGACGAGCTGTGCGACGCGGCTACCACGCCATCCACTACTACACAGCTTCCTACGACACAACTTCCAACGACACTCCCAGCTTCGACCCAACCTCCTACGACCCAACCTGCGACGACACATCCTCCTATGACACAACGTCCGACAACACAACATCCCCCGACACAACCTCCTACGACACAAGCTATCGTTTCATCGCATGTGAGTATGCTGAAAAGGCACAAAAAAGGCCAAATGATTAGAAAGTCAAATTACTAATTGGTGCCCGACTTATGCTCCGGCGACGAATGCTCCGGGTATTATTTCGTCAGAGATATGTGACCCGTCACGTCAAAATGAGACAGAAGTCGCATTTTTTGAAATTGCACTTTATTGATTATTATTTTCCGTTTCATAGGCTTTAATTTGGTATATAGTTCAACTCTAGAGAGTGAGTATTAGTGGAGATAGCTTTTGAATCTTAAGTAAAGTAGGGCTGTGGCGAAGTATTTCTTCGAGAAAAACGCTTCCAAAGTTTGACTTCCGTTTTGCAGTCATGCAGCATTTTCCGTTTGTAATGTCAACTAGATTTGGATAAAGCCCTTAGCAACCGTTTATTAATTCTAATAAAAACTAGTCCTTATGTTTCTTTAGGATCTCTTCTCATGAAAACATGAATTTTAATTCATTTAAGCCATGAATTCTAACGCTTTAAAGGGTAACAAATCAAGTAGTTTCACGGCACTGAAAAAGCTTCCCGCATCAACTTCATGCTTTTTTCGTTGAGCCTTTAAGGGTTGATTAACCTAGCTATAGTCAAAAGGTTTATAAGTCTGTCATTTTGTGCGGGGAAATGTATTAGATTATAGTTCAAACTTTCAGAGGTTTTTATGTCATATTTTTTCTAAATTAATCATGTAAACTTGATTTCTTTCAATGTTATTTGCTTTCTTTTTAAAGCTTGGATTCGATTGTCGCAAAGTCATTCAATTTTGGCAAATTTACTGATTAGACTAGTCTTTACCAACAATAATATTGACAGAGATCGTTGATGTCTGCGTATGAAGCTTACTTTTTTTACTTTTCGTCTTGTGAAAGAGCAATAGAAATCGCCGCTTTCTTAAGCTGAAGAATTAACACACGATTATTGATTTTCTCTCTCTCCTTCTACATCACGCACCTGTTTCATAATCTCGACAGTTTTATTTGTTTCTTTTGAAAGCTAACTCTATTTTCGGTTCGCTCTTTACTTATTACCAGATTAAACAACGATGGAATGAAACATAATTATAATAATTTATTATAGTTATGTTTTCTTTAAAAGAAATTGTATCCTGCTCTAGTTAGTTCTACCTTTAAAAAAAAAAGGTTTATAAAAGCGTCTTTCTTTTCTTTTCGCCATGTCGAAGAGGTATAGAATTCGCCCCTTTCAAAGAACAAGGATTAAGTCACATCCTGCCTTCGCGAGACGATTGATTTTTCTTCTCTTTCATTGTCCTTCTCAGGGGCCGCGGAACGTCTTGGAAAGAGGGGGGGGGGGGGCTGCGTGTATAACCACATTTTTGCACTGCCATACGTTTGCACGTGTTTACTGAAAAAAGTAGGGGGGGGGGCTGCAGCCCCCCCCCCCGGTTCCGCGGTCCCTGCTTCTCAATCACGAGCTTGTGTCATAATCTCCACACAGGTCCTTTTCTGTATGCATAAAAGCTTCATTTCTTTTATCAATTCCCCATGTTCAACAGCAGGATAAAGATAAACTGCTTCTTAGCGGCGCTCTAGAGTTAATAGAGCTCTAATTTTTTTTTTAATTAACGCCCGAATAATTCTCTCTCTCCTTCTAAATCTTTCACCTGTATCATAATTTCGACTGTTCTTCTTAATTCTATTTTGAAAGCTAACTCTTTCTTGTCTGTTCGGCTTTTTTAACGAATAAGAGTTTGGCCGCTAATTATCATCATGTTGACTGCCGGTATGAACATGACGAAGACAAACTGCTTTTTAGCTTGAAAGTCCATCGTTTCTCCCCGCTCTATAGTTAACTCAAGCTTAAAACAAATCAAATACTTGTTTCATTATCGCAAACGAGGGCCTTTTCATTCTACTTTTAAAAAATAATTTTCTTTTATTTTCGTCTGTTAAAAAAGAGTTATAGAATTGGCCGCTTTTTATCGTCATGTTCAAAAGCGGGATAGAGATAAACTGCTTCTTAGCGCCGCTCTAGTTAACTAGAGCTTAAAAAATAAATAATAATGACAACTGCTTTTTGTAAAAATTGACACCCAGACAATTCTCTCTCTCCTTCTAAATTTTTCACCTGTATCATAATTTAGACTGTTCTTCTTAATTCTATTTTGAAAGCTAACTCTTTCTTGTCTGTTCGGCTTTTTAACGAATAAGAGATTTGGCCGCTAATTATCATCATGTTGACTGGCCGTATGAACATGACGAAGACAAACTGCATCTTAGCTTGAAAGTCCATCGTTTCTCCCCGCTCTATAGTTAACTCATGCTTAAAGCAAATCAGATACTAGTTTCATTATCGCAACCGAGGGCCTTTTCATTCTACTTTTAAAAAATAATTTTCTTTTATTTTCGGCTGTTAAAAAGAGTTATAGAATTGGCCGCTTTTTATTGTCGTGTTCAAAAGCGGGATAGAGATAAACTGCTTTTTAGCGCCGCTCTAGTTAAAGGGCGAGTCAATTAGAATCAACATTGGGGCTAAAAATGTAGTACATAGGTCCAATGACACAATTCTGACATTTTTACAGAAAAAAAATTGCCCAGTAACAAGAAATTGGTCAAAAAACTCACTAATTTGGGAACGCCCCCAAAAATTGACAGCTGATTGGCTAGAGCGATTTGACGTAGCATCGGGAAGTCCCCCGCGAAGCCACTAAGTTTGACTAATATGTTGGCAATGTAAATGAATGATAATTTATCCATTTTCATATCACTATTTATACAATTTCGACAATCTTTAAGTCCCCCAAAAGGATTTGAATAGGTTGTTTAGACATTTTAGTAGAGGTCAAATGACAAGTCTGGTATTTTTTCAAACACTTTACCCATGATAATTCCTCTTTTGGATTAGGTTTATGTTTTGGAAAAACGTAATATTTTACAGACAAGTAGACGTGTGGACAGTCGCTTTACTGCTGACCGTACCTTGCGAATCTTTGTGTGCGTGCTTATGATAACAACCAAGTACACTGAAAGACTGGATTAAAGTCTAAATATATTACAACAATTACAGCAAAATCGTGTGCTGCAAGCTAGCTGCCTCCCGGGGGGGGGGGGGGCACTCACATATATATGTCACACATGTATGTGCCGCTGTGACGTCCCCCATTTTCAACCTTCTCGGGTCGCTCCCATGATATGCGATTTTCAGATTTTCACTAACCGCACCTCGATTGGCTTCCGACTCGCTCCCTAGAATATGAGAAAACAATGCGCACAGCCTATTGTCCGGGAACGGTCGCTCCCTAGCCTCCCAGGCCAGCGCAGCGGGGAGCTGGGCGGCCTAGTGCCCCCTAACTGAACGCGGTATTACTAGTGCTAGCGGCGGCTCAGCGAGATCAATCTGCATGCGACATCGAGCCAGTGCAGTGGCCCGGCATGTACAGCGTTAAAAACAGCGCTGCGACTGCTGACTCAGCTCATGCACCGTATGTGTACCAGAGTAGTGAGATCGCGAGCAGCCAAAATTAGCTCTGCCCATGAGCCCGTTCGCTCCTTAGACCCTCAAAAATGAGCTTCCTCAATTAACCATTTAGCTCCTTAGCCCCCTGTTTTGAGATTGGCAGCGGCACACCCACATCCAAAAACAGGTTGAGTGCCCCCCACCCCCCCCCGGGCTCTACGGTACGGTACGGTAGACCTACCCTCTTTTTCTCCAGTGACTCCAGCTTCAGAACTGCAGACCGACTCTTGTTTTTTTAGCTCCCTGTGTTTGGCTTCCAGTTCCACAGCCCTCAGTTCCCAGTCTGATGACAGGGATAGCTGTCGGCCGCAGCATTTTATTCTTGGGCGCAAATCCTAGCTGGTCATACAGCCCCTGGCCTGAGGGCCTGACTATCGAAGTCCTCTAGCTGATAAACGTGCGATTTAGGCAATTTCAACGAAGCTTAGAGAAGTACACAGATCTTTTTAATAAAAAGTATATGCGATTTCTAGCAGTATTGACACAATACTTTGATATTATCATGAAATGTAATTCTAATTGACTCGCCCTTTAACTAGAGCTTAAAAAATAAATAATAATGACAACTGCTTTTTGTAAAAATTGACACCCAGACAATTCTCTCTCTCCTTGTAAATTTTTCACCTGTATCATAATTTCGACTGTTCTTCTTAATTCTCTTTTGAAAGCTAACTCTTTGTCTGTTCGGCTTTAACGAATACGAGAATTAGCAGAGGGGGGGGGGGGGGGCGCAAGGGGCGTGCGCCCCCCTGTTTTGTATGACAAAGTATGCCCCCAGACCTCCAGGATGGCCGTTTGGCTTCGTTCCTCAGTGTGCGCCCCCTTTCTGAAAATCCTGTATCCGCCCCTGGCTAACTGGCAGTATGAACATGATGAAGATAACCTGCGCCTTAGCTTGAAAGTCATCGATTCTCTCCGCTCTATAGTTTACTCAAAAAAAATGTATAAAATCTACTGGTGTCTAATAGCTAATTTCTTTTCTTTTCGCCATGTTATAAAGAGGTAGAGAATTCGCCCCTTTCAAAGAACAAGGATTAAGTCACCTCAAGCAAGAGACGATTATTGATTTTCTCTCTCTCTCTCTCTCTTTGTCCTAAATCGCGCGCTTGTTTCATAATCTCTACACAGGTACCTTATTTTCTTTCTGGTTAAAAGGCTTATTTTCTTTTCGGCTTTTCAAAGGGTTACAGAATATCAACAGTTTCGTTGTTCGTAAGTCATCTTTTCACTCCACTGTAGTTGACAATCCTCTCTCCTTCTAAATCACACACTTCTATCAAAACTTCCAGTTCTTCTTACTTCTGTTTTGAAAGCCAACTCTTTTCTATTCCCTCTCTACTTTCAATAGATTAAACAGCGATGGCTTAAACCAGCTTCGTAATGAAGAGCTCTTTCATTGACGATTAACAATTCTCTGCGCTAGTTGAGTCTTGCTTTACGAAATCTACCACCTTCTCAATTTCAACTTTTTCTTTTTGCTTTTAATAGAGCAAAATAATTTGTCTATTATTTTCACACTAACCCTCACCAGATGATTAGTGTATTCTTCTCTCTCTCTCTGATTCTGAACATGTATCACATTCTAACACATTTTCATTCGCCGTCACATTTTCATTCGCCGTCACAATTTCCGTTCCCCCCCCCCCCCCGCCCCCCATTCAAAGGGGGTGACACAACATATGCTCCGCCGACATATGCTCCGCCGGCAACTGCTCCGAAAAATGCGACAAGTGCTCCGCGACAATTGCTCCGCGACAAATGCTCCGGGACAATTGCTCCGCCGATATTTGCTCCGCCGACACTCGCTCCGCCGACACTTGCTCCGCCGACAGTTGCTCCGCCGACATTTGCTCCGGCGACAATTGCTCCGCCGAAATATGCTCCGAAATTACGACGTTTGCTCCGGCGACAAATGCTCCGCCTATAAAATGCAAATGTGCAAAATTTTTCGAAGAACCTCAAGAGAGAGAGAGAGAGAGAGATAGAGAGAGCGCGAAGCGACCGAGCGGGTAACAGGGGAGCTTTTGCTTGTGAAATTGAAGGATTTTTAGTAAAAAAAAAATGTAAGTTTTCAAAAATTTCTGGTGGCAACCGTGGGCATAGGAAGGTCGGGCTAGACAAAGGATCGGGTGGGGGCTCACCCCCCCCCCCTGAACCTTTGTCCGATCCCGGTGGAGCCCGACGTTCTTACGCCGGAGGGGCAGCCCCCCCCCCCCCCCCCCCCCCCCCCCACCCCCGCTGCCTACGGCCATGAATATCATACTGTAGAAGGATAAAAACAATGAAAATTGAGAGTAAACTCTCTCAGAAAAAGAATAACATCAGGCAAGATAGAAGGATAAATAAATGCATATATGAAAGAGATAGAAAGACGAAAGGATAAGGCTCGAAGGATATAAGGATATTGGAAGATTGTGCAATTGAAATTTCATCTTGTCCATTTTTTTTGGGGAGGGGCTTTAGCGACTTTTTGAGGGTCATTTAGCCCCAAAGCCCCCCCCCCCCCCCCCCCCCCCTTCGTAGAGCCGCTCCTGGAGAAACACAAAGAATAACAAAAGGAAATAACTAAGAGAAAATATAAAAGAAAAGCAAATAATAACATAAGCAAATATAGAACGAGAGAAGGATAAAGCAAAGAATAACATAAGAAAAGAGAGAGAGAAGAAGATAGAGGGGAAAAAAAGAATAACATATTAAAGAAAGATATATATTGGAGCATAATTCGGCGGAGAAATTTTCGTATTTGTCGCGGAGCACATTTCGCATTATTCGGAGCAGTTGTCGGCGGAGCATGTCATGGAACCCACGGAGCAAACAGAGCAAATGTCGTAATTTCGGAGCATATGTCGGCGGAGCAAATATCGGCGGAGCAATTGTCCCGGAGCATTTGTCGCGGAGCACTTGTCGCATTTTTCGGAGCAGTTGTCAGCGGAGCATATGTCGGCGGAGCATATGTCATGGAACCTCAAAGGGATCTTGGGACTTTCAGACTCTCTTTAAAGTGATAATAGGCTGAGCAAAGTAACAAAATAATCAACTTGTAAAGAACTGATAACTGAAACAGAGAAAGAAGAAAAAGATTTTTGTTTAGCCTGCACTCAAAACGAAACAAGAAAGACTCCCAAAAATAATGATTAATGAAATATTGATAATATTGTACTTTATTATAACGGGACCGAAGTAGTACGAATGCGATGATAACAGAAGCAATATCTGATCTTAATCTTCAGAACAATTCGAGACGGCACGAGCGAGCCAGCGCGATCGAGCAATAAGTACATGTACTTTTTGCAAATTCTTTTACAGAGATCACGTGACTGCGAACGTGCAATGAACAAAGCCGCGCGTCGCTAGGGGCGGGGCCTAGCGGATGGCTTTCTTTTCGCTCTGGCACGAGCCAGCTGTCCGAAAAAATAAAAGAGTTGACCGAAAAAAACACTCGTAGAAAAACTGCTTTTTCTACCCTTTCCCGTTATATTTAGGACTCATTTTTTTTTACAGAGCATTCATGAAACATTGAAGATTCAAATCAGCGAAGAAAATAAAATGACGAAATTTGAAGTTTTTTATGATTTGCCCAATTTTCTCGAGTTCTAGCCCAGCGACTCTCGTCTCATTTTGTCGTGACGGGTCACATATAGGGTTAGGATTAAAGGGAAGGTAAACCCTGGCGATTTAGTTAGCTGTTTAGTTGAAGGGCACATTGTTGATTATATATGTCGAATTTCAACACATTTGGGCCCCCTAACGCCGTCAACAAGTAGTTAGAAATATCATTTTGTCGTCTGCTAGAAGGTCCTATATCGATCGTGTGCGTCGCCATTTTGAACAGATAAGCCCCGCCCTGTGACGTTTTGTCGGACCTCTCGGACCAGAAGTACCCGGATGCCGCCATTATTACGCGTTTCAAAATGGTGTACTGCCAGGCGTTCGGATGCTCCAATCGGTCGGGAAAAGTTAGGAAAGGAATGGAAACTCAAATCTGTTCAAAATGGCGACGGACACGATCGATATAGGACCTTCTAGCAGACGACAAAATGATATTTCTAACTACTTGTTGACGGCGTTAGGGGGGCCCAAATGTGTTGAAATTGGACATATATAATCAACAATGTGCCCTTCCACTAAACAGCTAACTAAATCGCCAGGGTTTACCTTCCCTTTAAGGTTGCCACTGGGTTTTAAGTTTATAGGGTTAATGGTTAGGGTTAAAGTTAGGTGTAGTTTTTGGTCAACGGTTGAATTCAAGAATTGGGTTAGTGTACGAAATTAACGGGGAGAAATTGTCGCCGGAGCATGTATCGTATAGCCGATTCATTAGTATGCACTCATCGCCGTGATATTGCACTCAAACCACTCAAATGGTTAATTGTTATGCACTTATCGCAATGATATTGCGCGCTTTCTCGCACTAGCAGTCAGAGAGGGTTATATTTTCCTTGGTACAGACAAGCCACCTGTGAATTTCATTCGGCATGCATAATCGAGTCACATCAAATGTACAGCTGGGGTAGCAATAATTTTTAGCAATTTAAAAAAATCTTCATTTCACGTTTGATAGTTTAATATATAGAAAATTTTCATCGACAATTATGATAAACATGACTAAGTAGATTTCGGACCATTCAGTTTCATCGATTTTAAATTGCAGTTATGTATTTTTTGGTTGTTTTTCTCTTGTCTATCAAGGAAACTCATACTACTGCTGCTGATGATGGGCGTTGTGAGACTTTCAAAATCGGAGGTAGGGCGTTTTAAACTTCATGGCCCATCTATTTCACAAAACATGTTTGAATGTATGCTCATGCATTGAATAACTGCAATATGTGTATGTATCGCTGTTTTTATGTTCGGGAATATTATGAAAAATCTTTTCGTTTGTTAACCCACTGACTACGGGAACCGAGTGACCCCTGTATTTAAGCCATGTAAATGAGAGAATTCAACGGGTTAAAACAATCTTCTGATGAGAAATATCCATAGAATTTGTGTGCCATGGTTCATGGATGTTGTAGTCAAATCCGGAGGAATTCTTTTTGAGAACTTAAAGGCCATTTTATTTTTCAAGCGATGTGATCATTTTCTTTCTCTTTACTGTCAACTTCCAGCCACGCTCAAAAACTGCCTCCCGCAGATCTCTCTCTGCAGCAACCCCGACTTCAACACCAGTACCATCACCGTATTGAACGCAACCCTTCAAATCTCTGGTACAGCACCTGTTGACATCACTGGACTCACGCAAAGCATCATACGGTGCAGCCAATCCAGCTGTGAAGGCGTCCTGTACGAGGTTGTTCAGATATACTCAAGGGATGAATGCCTGCGTGCAGTAGATGGCACAAAGACAATATCCATTGATGTCGAGTATACTTGTAAGCATTTCTAACTTTCGTCAACGGTCACTGTTTGCAATATATTTTTAAATACATTAAAATATCGACGTAATCATTCGTTATTTCGTAAAGTCGTAAATCAAGGATGGTTATTTTATATAAAAACATAAAAAAGCAACCCCAGTATATCTAGCAACTATTCATTTGAAAGAATTGTTCATGAGGAAAATAAGCGTTTGTTTGTAAACGCAAGATAATGAAATTTTCGGAAGGCCGTAATATTGTCGTATAACCTTTGCTACATCAAATTAACGATTACATTTGCCCGGTTTGTCTTCAAAATCATATCTAAAATTGCGACGTCTATACAACTGAGTTTTCTTTACATCATTATTTTAATTCTCTCCGCTCTACTACTTTAGATGAGTCATTTACATTTAGGGTCCAGGCTAACCATCTCTTCACCATCGACGAAAATGGACTTCAGAGCGTGAGCTGTGACAACCTCTACTACGAACAGAGGCCGAATACGAATTCGAATTCAGTGGTGTATCCATTCAACTGTTCATTGCTTGATGAGTCGGTGAGCATTCCATAATGACATTATCATTAGATTGTCATTGTAATTATAATGAGCCGGTCCCACATGATTCATAACACTATTCATTAGTATGAATAGTTCTCAAATCATTCCCTGAGATTTATGTGGACTATGTAACGGATATTTGTAGGATTTTGTAGAATTGTAGAGGTGTCATAGTCAAATGGCTTAAACACTTGACTGGAGATGCGAAAGTCATGGGTTCGATCCCCGGCACGGAACTTATGTCCTTGAGCAAGGTATTTATTGTACAGTGCTCCTCACTAACCAGGCCGTCAACGGGTACCCGGTAGGATGCCAAATTAATTTCAGAAATACCGTAAGTGCTTTGGCCTTACGCCCGGCTGCCGACTTCTGACAACGAACAAAAAGCTGCGGCCATCGACAACGAATCTGCAGTCCGTCCGCGGTCAGTCGGCTATCGGTTGTAGGATAGTCGCCGCTCGGTTGTAGGCCAATCGCCGATCATGAAAGACTGATTGGCCACCGCCTGTAGGAACGGTCGTCAAGTGATCTGCGACTATAATCAACGTAGACTGAAAGCTAATGTTCTTACGGCAGTGGGAGAGTTCAACGGGAAGGCTATGAATCACTAGTGCGAAATGTCTAAATTATATATTTATGCCAGGTTATGTTGAATATGTCACCAAATATTGCAATACATGAATAACATGGATAATACGTAATTGTATGACTGCAAAGAAAGGATATATACGAGGTTGTCTGGATAAATTGCTCAGATTGAAAAAAAGAACTCATGAAGAAGAGAAGGCTTAGTATTGCTGTGCCATTTCTACCATCGGCTTGAAAGTGTGTGGTCCATATATTAAAATTATCTCTTTTATGAGCAAACCTGTATAGGCAATACAACCAAAATTGCCATTGAGTTGATTTTATCCAAGACTTTGGGAAAGCTTTGATTACTGTTGGTTGTCGGTGCTTGGTAGTGGTTTGGAAATCAATCGGCGACTGGCTGTTTATTATTCGCCAACCTTATTTAAACTCAAATCCGCTGGGCGATGGTTGACGAGCACTATACAGATCATTAGGGGATCCATCTGAGACCTGTCGCCCACCTTTAGAAAACCCCAAAATCCTCCCAACAACCAGTTTGGTCGATAAAAGGTTTTTGATGCAGCAGAGTAAACCTTCAGCCGACCAAAATGCTCCGACAATCAGTTGCCGAATGCTGACAACCAAATAAAGATTGACGAAAACATCTTTGCGATCCCAGACAATCAACTACCGACCAGTGGTTGTCGGAAATCGGTAACCGGTCGTAAGGCCAGTGAGACCACTGCCTTAGCAAAATGATTAAAAGGTAAATACAGAACAGAGTACAAAATGAACGCCTTCTTGCGAGGAAGGCATAATTATCTACCCTAAGACACATACACATCCATGGACTAATATCTTTAGGGAAATCCAACCTTAATAGCAAGCTGCTTTAAAAGAAAGAGGAAAAATCACAGAAGCAGATTGGTGAAAGTTTGAACAATAATGGGAATTTCAAATTGACCAAATAGGTAAGATCACTGTGATGTAGCTGTGGACAACTCCCCCATTAGCTCCAACACACAAAATGACTAAAATGTAACTTTTTTCAAAATATATTACTCAGTATGATCTTTTTTTTTTCATGAGGACATATAACTATATGCTATCTCCAATATATTTGAGTTCTGCCACGAGGGTAAAAATTCCTCCAAGAAAACCGCAAATTAATTATATTTTTGTCTACGACAAATGGGAGAGTTGTCCACAAAAATATCACAATCGACTCACCAAATTGCCAATTTGAGATTCGCATAGATGTAGTGATCTCAATTTTCAAACATTCATAACTTTCTTAGTCCTTTCCGATTTCTTTCAAACTTACAACAACCTATTTTTTTTATTTTTCTGCTTTCACACAAATCATCTTATTACCAATGTTGGATTGCCCTTTAAGATATAGCAATATAGGCCAGCAAGTACTGCTTCTCAATCATTATACATGTATATAAGGAAGTGCAGGAAAAACTACAAACTGAAAGGAATTTTCCTGATAATGTTCAATGAGTGTTTCTCAGAGCTACCCTCATAAGGCCAGTATTCTCTTTATAATCCTTCCAGAGATACAATGGATCGTCAGAGACAAATGCAAATACAACAGGATCCGCAGAGGAAAAAGCAGGTACGACAATATTCAGCTATATACAGGCGATTCCGTGTACAAAGGATATTTCTTGCCTGCTGAATGAAAATAATATTTTTTGAAAAACTGATATATTGGTCACTTATAGACTTAGTGCACCAGAAAAACCATTAGTCAATGGTTATATCGAACGATTTTTAGTTGTTGATAATTTAATGGATAAAATGAAAATATCGCACGGGACACACTTCACGGAATCGCCCATTATAATTATACGTGCAAGGTCAAGGATAGGTTAATGTAAATTAAGATTTGTTCTACTATAACTATATGGCATGGAAGCATGATTGCCTACCGGGGATTTAATAATGATAATGATAGTGATAATAATAATGATAATAATGATAATAACTAATAATAATTTCCTTTACTATAGCATATTAAAGGAGAATGAATCTCGAAAACCATTAGCTGATACGCATGTAAAAACAATTGTCAGCCTGTTCAAAATATCTTGAAAATATTCCTATTTGATTACTCAGTAAGGAGAACAATCTCTCTAAAGTTTGCAGATTCTTTGCTAGATATTATTCCAAGGGGGCTGCCATTTTGAAAAACTGATGTCATTATTAGTACATGTCCATTTACCTGTACACAATGGATATGATGTTGCATGATGAATAGCTATTGTACTACTAAAGCCACCAATGCAAAATGGCAGCCATTGGGAGGGGGGGGGGGTGCTTGTTCAGGGGTAGGTGTCCTAGAACCCTCACAAATAGAACTGCTCTGACATTACTTTGTAAAGAAAATGGCAGCCTCCGTGGGATAATGTCTATATAGCAAGGAAGCTACAACTTTTGGAGACACTGTTATCCTTATCAAATAATCAAATAGAAGTAATTTCAAGATATTTTTAATATGCCGACAATTATCTACATGATTATTGGCTAATGTTTGTTGCCTTTCATTCTTAAAAATTCATTCCCTTAAAATTCATTCTGTGCTCTTCATATTACAGTAATACATGACGTTGATAGTTAAGTTTTATTCTACGAGATTAAATACAATGTCATGTACAGAAATATTCATTGAATATGCATGTATCATTCTAATAAGTAGAAATTATCAATAAGCTATAAATAAGAAAATAACTTAGCAAATTTACCTCTAATTTCCCCTCGTTTTTAAAATTTTTGTTTCGCCATTTGAACAAAGACAGTGCTCTCGTCATCAGCACAGTATACTGACTTGTCATTTAACAATTTTCGGGACATATGAAAGCTATAAGCTAGCGCGTGCAACTGGTAGAGAAAAGTCTAGAGGACAGAGGATTGCGGAACAGCATGATCGCCAAAATCTATGGATACGGTACCAAAAGAGCAGCAACATGTGCAATATACTTTTTCATCTTCGACTAATACATGCCCTTCTCCCACACTGAGTTTTGTCTCAATATGAATCTGTTTTAATCAGTGTTGTCAAATCATTTTTTTTTGGAAAAAAAGTATTGGACATGCATCATTTGATGATGAAGAATATCTCTATAAAGTGATCCATTCAGGCTCAATCTGTATTTCTCTGTGTTCAACAAAATGTTTTCTAACATGTACATGTTTATAGTTTCCTGTAATATTTATTATTGTAATGTACTTGTTGCTTTTTGCTTTTAGGTTTGTCAATTGGAATTATATTTTCCTTTTTTTTCATCTGGTAGGATGCCCTCGGGTCACAATGGACTTAGTTAGAGACAGTTCGCTTGGAGTCGAATCATGCGGTGCTACGTTTACCATCATGTCGGACTCGCTTAATAACACGGATGGTAAGTAAATTCGTGTCAGGTAGCACTCTGTAATCAGTGAAAGTATATGCAATGTTGCGGCGTTTGATGAAGGCCGTCGATAGATTCATTCGAAATATCAATATTCTTATGAAAAAAATGTAGGACTGACGTATTAATTCTTTTCTATATAAACTATATTCATTATGATCGACGATTCATTTCTCTTCCCAACCATGTAGTTACCCCCCCCCCCCCCATCCCGTCTCTCCCTTATGCCATGCTATTTCTATTCTTTTTCCCTGTCTCTCTTCCTTCCTCTCCTCTGACTTCCACACTCTTTCTCTTCATCAATATATCTTCTTCTCTAGACTTTGCCATCTAACGTACTAATACATCTATCTTGCTTATTCCTCCACTATTCTTTCTCACATAGATAGGTTACTGCGCTTTTGATGATCTTGTAGCTTTGAATAATTTTTAGGTTTGTAGCAACAACCCTTGTTATCACGACCTTTTAAAAAGGAATATAAAGTTGTTACGCTTTATTGGTAAATGATAAACCTACACACTTTTGGTCGTAAAATTCTCAATTTGAAAAAAAAATTGAAATCCTTGTCTTCATTTCTTGTCCTTAGAATACCAAGAAGTTGCTTTAAACCGATTTATATACAATTCTCCTACATAATAGAGCCCGATAGTTATTTCATTCTCATACTGCCAAAATAATGAGCTACACAATAGCGCATACGGCTGCGTACATATTGATTATTCCAATATTGAAATTGCTCTAATTGACAATCATGATGGGATGAGCACCAATTGCAGGTGCAGGCATCGCTGCGATTTATCTATTCATATGTACCAATCATACGATGCCTTATTAAAGGCAGTTCCTAAAAACACACGCGCACACACAATCTGACAAAAAGAAAAAAAAAAACGATAATCGGAATTAGCTCTTAAAACCAAAGGCAGTGTGTGATACAAATCAATATGGCTTCAGCCTTCTTCCTCCCCATCTATCCAGGAGAAAGATCAAGTTCAAGTTCTGATTTGCTTCAAAACTGCTGAAAAGATGAATGCATATCAATACGTAAAATACAAATACATCCATATTTTACAATACATGAAATGCCATCGCAAGAACAAGAGTATATAGACATATACGGTGCGTCCTAAAACAAGTAAACAGTTAGAAAAAGTATCTCCAAAAAAATATATGTCTGAATATTTTCAATAAATTTTAATTGTAGATAGCTGATGGTTTCTCCTATACAATAATACACCCCCCCCCAAAAAAAACCGACTAGTTTAAGTGATCTCAAACAACTTTTGTGAAAGGGTGCAAAATTCAGACTTGAATTGGTATTAATTTGTTCTGGATGGTATCAACAAAGTTGAGGACAGTTTTAAATTGACAGTTGGAAAAAGTCTCCTCAGTTAAATATTTCAAAATATTTTCAGGAAAATTTCATACCTGTGGTTAGCTTATGATCTCTTCTGTCAAATGAAACTAAAATATCTCACAATATTTTATGCTTGAGTGAGCAAAATGGTGCAAAATCCATTCTTGACAAATGTTTGATTGTTCTGGCTGGTATATGCCAAGTTGATAGTCATGAAAAGACTTCGAAATTTTATATTTTGATCATTGAAAGACTATTTATGAAATAACAGACTTCATTTCCTGCTATATCCCATCAAAACGTTATGGTTGAGTAAGCAAGCCAGATTAAATTAAAAGACTCACCAAAAGTAACATATTGAAACACCCAGCAAAGTAGTTGATTACCAACTCAAGCATAAAATATTGATTGGATGTGTAAGGATATACAGAAAACATAGCCTGTTATTTCAACAATGTTCTTTACGGTAATTGATCAGAATGTGGAAATTTCTTAGCCTTTACTAGACTCTCAGCTCGGCCGATACAGCCAGAGCCAATATCAATTCTTGTCAAGACTGGATTTTACACCCTTTCTAATTTAGGCCTTTGCTCACTCAAGCGTAAAATATTGTAAAATATTGTGAGATATTATGGTGTCATTTGATAAAAAAAAACGTAAGTTATCCACTGGTATAAAAATTTCCTTTTTCAGCGACGCTCTGTAGAAGGGAAATTATTGCAATAGAACCTTTTGGTTCTTTCAAGAAACATCAAAGCCATTGTTTCTGTCACTCATGCATTTTGGAGATATAATGTTGATTTAAAGACTTCCATGCCACGGTACTAAAGTCCTTTGACAAGACATTAATCTACATTTGCCACACTCAACCCAGATGCAGTAAGTGGGTACCTGATAGGATTTACACCTTGGATGCCCTGAGCGCAACGGTTGCCGTGCTAAAGCCGGGGTAACAGTAATTATTATTGCGTGGCCTCTGGGAGAACAGTAATTAGTGCAGATTAGGCTACCCTGGGTATTAAACAAGACCAATATAATCATTGTTCCTTTTCTTCTTCCTCTTCTTTTCATCATCCCATCGCCATTGTTATAGAAATCACTCTATCCTTCTCATTTCGTTTTCAGCCCAAGTAAGCTTTGAGTCGATCGACAAGAACGAAGTGGTTGGGGGGCCGAACAACGTCCTGCAGGATGGTATCGACTCTTCAAGCAACCACCTTCACGTCATCAGTCTGGTGATCGCCATCGACATCGAGGCTGGTAATGAAACCCTTGAACTCGATGGTTCGTTAGTCATAGACTTCGCAGTAGACCTGACGGTGAGCTGACATCAAAGTAGTCTTGAGTTCTAGGCCTATTGATATATTGTGAGAAAATTCTCACACAAAACAGTAACTAAATGAAAAAGTGCGTGCCATTTTCTATTTCTATGTCAAATTCGTTGTTCATAGACTTCGCAGTAGACATAAGGATGAGCTGATTTAGAATTAAATTAAGTTGTAGGCCTACTGATAGACTGTGAGAAAATTTTCAGTAAAACCAATAGGCTTCAAATAAGGGCAGTGTAAGAAGTGCGAGCCCTTTTCTTTTTTATGCCATATCTAATAACATTCACTTGTACAGTTTACGCTCCTTAATCTAAAAATCTTTAATTAGTGGCTGTTAGTATTGCCTTAATATTTCTTATTATCATCGCAAAACCATATGCCGCATACCCGATATGGGCGTCATTATATACAAAATAACACTTCCACAAAACTTATATCAACGAAATTTAAAGCATGCATTCAATACAAAATACGTATCAGTATGCGCACTTTGTTATGATTCTAATGCAGCATATATTTTTCATTTCCATTTTGTGTAAATATATTTGATTCTATTTTTTTCTAGGACAATTCGGATGATATCTATTGTGCGTTTATCGCCAATGAAAGGTAAGCGAAATGTTGTTACAAACTATATATGTGTGTCGCAATAGCCCTGCATGTGGGGCTTTTTTAGAGAGAGTACCATACCAAAATTTTTTCTGTTTTTACTCATCCGGAGTCACGTCAGTTTAGGAGTGAATATTCATTTACTGTTGAGTGCTCTCTTTCAATAAAAAGAGTGAATTTCACGCCATTCGGTGGGGGGGGGGGGGGGGGGGGGGGGGTTGCGTCAGTGATCACTTATGATCATAAATATATTTTTGTTTAAACGATCCAATGCTAACTATGCGCATATGAATTACCAAAGTACGCTAATTTTGCTAATATTTCCTATTTTTATAGAGGAGTCAAAAGGGGCCTGAGCTTTCGATCCTAGCAGAATCTTCGTCAGAGGCAAAAAGACAAACATAAAAAGCAAGACAAGCATATATATAGACTACAGACACAAAACAGTATACATGTAACAGGAACTGTAACGGAGGGGCTGGGGACACAAAACGATGGGAACAAAAGGGGAGTGTGGGGAGTCAAAAGCCATGAGTCAAGTAGGTGTGGAGGGGGATTAAAGCAAACACAAAGACGTGGAGATGCAAGGACAGTAATGAGCCCCAAGCTCAAGTGTGGGTAACCTGTGGAAGCAAAGGATAAATGGGGAGGCAACATCAAACAGGATAAGGCACAATGCAAAGACAAGAGAAAGGAATAAGTACTGTACAATCCAGTACAGTGGAGTGGTAGGGCAGAAAATAAACAGGGAGTCGATATGTCAGACACCATGTGCATGATATATGGCATATAAAGTAAAGTGTGGTGAAAAAATATATATTTGCTATCTACTGTATACAAGACTAAAAGATGTAAGGCATACTATATACTGAAGAATACATACATGTGCATATAAAGTCTGTAATATATGTGTCTAAACCCAACGAGGAGGTAAAATGCAAATAAAATATATGTGTATAATATATATATATATTGTGAGGAAATAACATATACAACAGCTTTGGCAACTCTCGTGGAAATATATATACAATGCGAAAGGAAATGAGAGAATAATGGTTGCGTAACTTAAATCAAAGTTCCCCAGAGCTGTCCTCCCTTTTTGAAATTTTTTGCAAAGGCTGAAAAAATGTCTCCGCCGGGAATCGAACCCGGGTCGTTGGCTTAGAACGCCAATGCCTTAACCACTAGACCACGGAGACGGGTTAGTGGTTTCGGCGACACCAGATTCAATTGACCGACAGATTGACAAATCTTCAACCTTCAATCTTCAAGCAGGTGAGTTTGAACATATATATATATATTCCATTCGTAAAAACAAAAGTAACACTGGGTGATCGTTCATTTGCTTGTGCAGCCCCTAAACTCTGGAATAACTTGCCATTGGAAGTCAGGAAATCCCCATCTGTGAATACGTTTAAATCAAAACTCAAAGCTTATCTATTCAATTAATGACAAGCATATCAGGAGCTCATGCAGCGCAGTAGAATATATACAAATTGTTGGATAGTTACTGGGCTTTATAAATGTATTATTATTATTATTATTATTATTATATCCCTGGATGGTAAGATAGCAGGACATGACGTATGAAAAAAAACGGTCCGATAGCAGAACATTTGCAATAGCCGAACATTTTGCCATCCAGCTATTGTTTTGACGTCTTTTTTCTCCCGGAAATCCTGCTTCAATAAGCAACTTCGGAGATGCAATCTGAGCATGAGCAGATAAAGGTCATCTGTACCAAATTCTAAAACCCACTGACACTAATATTCGATATGTGTTCATGAATGTCATGTAATCATTATTCAATTATGCACTAATGGTGCATTCCATGATATGGAAGTATTCTTTTTAAAGGGGAAAACAAAAGCTATTCATGAGGTATTCATGAGGTACCTCTATCACTCCCAGAGTTATTTTTCTGAAGTGCACATAAAGGGACCCTCCATGTCTAAAATATCTGTGGATATTTGGGGTCATTTGTACCATGCGCTAACCCCGAACTGGC
Source organism: Heliocidaris erythrogramma (assembly GCA_025617745.1). Lineage (NCBI taxonomy): Eukaryota > Metazoa > Echinodermata > Echinoidea > Camarodonta > Echinometridae > Heliocidaris > Heliocidaris erythrogramma. The sequence goes on along the minus strand of CM046871.1, from coordinate 23,870,719 downwards.
TTATTGTTACGATAGTAGGGGGCTATAAAGGAAACGTCGCCATCTAGCGGTAGAAATACTTTACGAAACCGTAGCTTTCCTACGAGAGCTGAAAATCTTTCTGTTCAATCACGGGTTGTATATCAAGCGTATGTCAAAAGGGTACTTGTGCTGGACATCACATTTTTTCATATTTTTATGATAACGAATATGGTATATCTTCATTACATAATAAGTTTAAGGAATATGATTATCAATCGTCCTACTATTTCAATTTCATGCTGTAAAAACAAACAACTAGACCACGGAGACGGGTCAGTGGTTTCGGCAACACCAGATTCAATTGACCGACAGATATTTCCACGAGAGTTGCCAAAGCTGTTGTATATGTTATTTCCTCACAATATATATATATATATATATTCCCGGCGGAGACATTTTTTCAGCCTTTGCAAAAATTTCAAAAAGGGAGGACAGCTCTGGGGAACTTTGATTGAGCTACGCAACGTTATTCTCGCAATTTCTTTCACATTTGTATTTATTTCCACGAGATTTGCCAAAGCTGTTGTATATGTTATTTCCTTACAATAATGTTATTAAGAATAATTTATTCCAATGTATACATGTATTCAAAGCATTCGCTTGGATCCAGCTGAGGCACTAGCGGCTTGTCTTGTTCACATACTCATCTGCCCCCGACAAGGGGAATTAATTGATAAGGCTGAAGGATTTGTCAATCTCTCGGTCAATTGAATCTGGTGTCGCCGAAACCACTAACCCGTCTCCGTGGTCTAGTGGTTAAGGCATTGGCGTTCTAAGCCAACGACCCGGGTTCGATTCCCGGCGGAGACATTTTTTCAGCCTTTGCAAAAATTTCAAAAAGGGAGGACAGCTCTGGGGAACTTTGATTTAAGTTACGCAACCATTATTCTCTCATTTCCTTTCACATTTATATATATATACAGTTAACAACACAATTATTCATACCCCTTGGAAAATTCTAGTTTTTTGCATTTTTCCTAAAAATGAATGGTTAAATGAAGTTACTTGCACATCACTTGAATACATTTAGTTATCATCTGCAAATGAATGCTGTTTCTGGTTTCACCTTATTTGCATAACAATAGAAAAGGTGAATTATCCAAACTGGGTGATGTTCAAAATTATTCATACCCTTGGTGATCTATTGACTTTGTCAATCAGTATGAATCCAGTCCTTGTGATTAATGCTCGTAACACTTTCTTCACACTGTCACAATGCTTCTAGAGGTCTCTACTGAGATATCAGGCCAATACCTGGTCTCCAATGGCCCAATCTCCTTGAGGATGTTGTCCACACATGCCATAACCTAGTCTTCAGGGGATTCGATGGATTTAAAGCAGATTTTGTGTTTGCAGGTGGTGTAGTTTTAGACGTCATGAGGACAGGACTATGATATTGATATTTTTGTTAATATTCCTTACATTTTAATGACAATTCTGTATCTAAGTTGAAACAAAGCACTCTTCCAGGAGAGACTTCCCTAGAGGCATTCACTGTTGCACTGTCAAGGGAAGGTATTTCCCGATACTTTTTCATTAAGAATGTTTAGGGAGGCCATGGTAGTTGTCTAAAGGTTGGATGGTGCCAATTTTATCAGTTTATTCAGTTACACTGATTGACACATTTTTGATATGGACACCTGCAAGTGGGTACTCTAGTGAAGCTTAAAATACTGATCTTTATGTTCCAGTGCACTGTCAAAGTGGTAGCATTTTGTGCACTGCAGCTGGTAACATGGAGGGCATATGGTATAAATTTGGTTTACATTCATTTTGATAAAGGATTGTAGCTTTCATACCAAAGATACAAAGAATATACCATATGAAGATTGATATACAGTAACAGTCAATGTGGGATGTGTATGGTACTCAAAGGTTACATACTGTTATTCATGGTGACCTGACGTTAGAGTCATGAAATGACTTTAATATCACCAACATGGCCTTCCTGAGCACTCTGATCAAGAATGCGGCCAATGAATAAAGGTGAACCCTCCCACAGGCAGTGCAAAAGGGAAGGGCTCTTCAGGAATGGTGCTTTGCTTCATAAGTAGATACAGAATTTTCATTAAAATGCATGGAATAAATGACCGAAAATTTCAATATCATAGTCCTGTCCTCATGACGTCAATAACTGCATCACCTGTAGGACACAAAATCTAATGAACTCCCTGAAGGTCAGGTGAAGGCATGTGTTGACACATCCTCAAGGAGATTGAGCCATTGGAGAACAAGTACTGGCCTGATATCCCAGCAGAGACCCCTCCGGAAGCCATATGTGACGGTGTATTGAAATAAAGTGAATTACAAGCATTAATCACAAGGATCGGATTCATACTGATTGACAAAGTCAATAAATCACCAAGGGTATGAATAATTTTGAACATCGCCCAGTTTGGATAACTCGCCTTTTCTATTGTTATGCAAATGAGGTGAAACCGGAAACGGCGTTCATTTGCAGATGATAACTAAATGTATTGAAGTTATGTGCAAGTAACTTCATTTAACCATTCATTTTTAGGAAAAATGCAAAAAAACTAGAATTTTCCAAGGGGTATGAATAATTGTGTTGTTAACTGTATATGTATATATATATAATGAGAGGTGTAAGGGTGCATACAGTGAGAAATATGTAATAATGTAAGGAAGGGAGTAAAAAGATGTATTAATCATTTCCCTCCTGGATGTTGAGGCCATGAGGTTGGATGGTGCGAAGTCGTCTCATCCAGTACTTCTCCCTGCTGGTTCGGACTGTGTCGGGACGGGTACCTAAAGATTCAATGCCCTGTAGAATCATATCGGTGATGGAATAGTTAGGAAGGTTAAAATGGTGGCCCACTGGAGTGTCAAGCTTGGCTGTGTTGACAGTGGATCTGTGCCCATAGAAGCGTCTCTTGAGTGTTGTCTTGGTTTCCCCTACGTACTGGGTCCTGCAGACTCTGCAAGTGATGATATATACAACATTAGTGGTGGTGCAAGTGATATTGCCCTTGGTTTGGTGAGGGAGGTTGGTAGAGTTGCTGGTGAAAGTGTCGCCCTCGTGGATGTGTATAGCACATACGGTGCATTTGTTGGCTGTACATTTGAAGGTGCCGTGCTGAATGGGAGAAGAATGGCCAAAGAGGGGGGGGGGGGGGGGGGGGGGACTTCAGCACGAACAATGAGATCCTTGAGGTTACGGGGGCGTCGGTAAGACAGGATTGGGGTACTGGGAACAGCCTGTAGGAGACGATCAGAAGTGTTGAGAATACGGTGGTTGTCATGTAGGATATTGCGGAGAGGAGGGAGATTGGGGTGGAAGGTGGTCACGAGAGGTATTCTGCCATTGGTATCCTGGCTGTCAGTTTTCTGTTTGAGAACTTCAGATCTGGGGAGGGAAAGAACTTTGTTGATGGCTTGTTGGGCTGTCCTGGCGCTATGGCCCCTAGCTACGAGATGTCTCTTCAAGTTCCTGGCATGGAAGGAAAAGTCGGAATCCTCAGAGCAGATACGGCGAAGTCTGAGGGCCTGACTGTAAGGGATGCCAGTTTTGCGGTGACGGGGGTGGCAGCTGGATGAGTGGAGGTACTGGTGGGTATCAGTGGGTTTGGTGTAGAGAGTGGTGGTGAGACGGTTAGACTCCTTCTTGACTGTGACATCGAGGAAGTTGGTCTTCTGTTGGGAGAAATCAGAAGTGAATTTGATGGTCCTGTGGAAGGAATTGATGTAGGCAATGAATGTTTGGAGGCTGTCTTCCTCCCTGGTCCAGATGAAGAAGATGTCGTCGATGTAGCGCCACCATATCCATGGGCGACGGGGGGCTGAATCTAACAGCTGTTGCTCCAGCTTGGTCATGAAGAGACAGGCGTAGGAAGGGGCCATCCGTGTGCCCATCGCTGTGCCGAATGCCTGTAGGTAGTGCTTGTCCATGAATGTGAAGTTGTTTTTTGTTAGTACATGTGACATGAGACATTTGATTTTTTAAAGAAAAACATAATAAAAAACCCTTATTTGTCACGTGACCTAATGCTTGGTCCGATCTTCGTGAATTATTACCAAAATGTGTGCAAGACCTCAAAGAAAAAAGTGCTGAAAGGATAACTTGACATCTGTCGCGGTTCCAGAGTAGTCGCTAAGTACTACAGTGGTTGGGGGGGGGGGGGGGGGTCAAATTGACCCTCCAAGTTAATATAGGGTTATAGGCAATCCAACCTTTGTAATAATTAGTAAAGTAGTAAAATCAGAGAAGCAGATTGGTGAAACAGGAAATATTACCAAGACTAGTTACATTTCTCTGGGTGAAAAATTGAACGAAATCGGACAAGTAACAAGAAAGTTATGATTTTTTTAAGTTGTTATCCCTACACTTTATGGGAATTTCAGACTGGCCGTATCCGTATGGTCACTGTGATTGAGCGGTAAGCTTTCCAATTCTTTCCAACTCACAAAATGAAAAAAATTTCTTCGACATGTAAAGTAGGATCTTTTTATTTTTGGAGGACTTATAACAATATCTACATTATATTTTGAGTATACTGCCCCGAGGGAAAAGGCGCTCAGGAGAGAATCGGAATTTAATGATATTTTGTCATAATAGCTTTATATCAACGTAATGAACAGAAATTAATACTCTTACACTGACTATGTAATGTCTTCCAGAAAGACATGTTCGGATAGATGGGAGGATAATCACGAATCTGCGGTCAAAGCAAAGAAAATGATAATCAACATAAATATATGATTTGTTAGTTTTACTATTAAAAAAATCATATTATTTCTAGACAGCTAGTCTACATTGAAGTATAGCCTTTCGTACACAAATAATACTAGTCAGGGTTGACATATCTGATGAATTGACTTTGAATTATTTTTATTCATTATATTGTATTCGCCTGACAGAATGCATTAAAAATATAAGAAATGTATAGCAAATACTGGACTATGTACATGTGCCTAGAAAGGGTAACTTATGGAAGCTATTAATCAGTCTTTTCCGAATGGGGTCATAAGGTATAAAACATATATACGAACGCGCCCTTTCCCGCACACATTTGAAATGTTTTAGTGATGCCCCTGATCTCGGTACTACTTCAAGCGTTATTTCTATTGGCCATATTTTCGTTGACACGACACAGAAAACTAACCCCTCCCCGCATAAATTTCAAATTTTGGAGTTATTCTACTCACCCCGATACTATTTCACTGAGGATTATATTCTAATTGGTCATTTTTTGTTAATATCACACATACAGCGCTGGAGTCTGGTCAAGTAATGGTATGGAGCTAGTGTTTGCCAACTCGACTTTGGTACAGTGCCGCAGCAGTCATCTAACAAGCTTTGCTGTTCTCTTATCCGCCAAGGTAAAGCATCTCCCCCACCCTCTCGCGCGTTCTCTCTCGCTTTTTTCTCTGTCTTTACCCCTCTCACTTTCCCTTCCCTTTTCTCCCTCTTTCTCTCTCTTTCTCTCCAACCGCCAAACACTCATCTCCCCTTTTCTTTCTGTCTTTTCTGTCAGCTTTATTTTTTTCCTCGGGTATAGTCATCCTACTCATCTATCCGTGGATCTGTGTGTACTTCTGTCCGTCCACCAATTGTATACTAAATTCACATACTTCACCCCTTCTTTCATATTTTTAGAAGTCACCTAGCACAGAATCCCTGTAAAAATGAGTGAGTATCCTTACATAATTTCTTGAGCGTAAAATGTCGGAGGAGAGGGGTGGGGGCAGAGGCGGCGCTCCCGGCGGGCGGGGGCACAGTGCCCCCCACTTTTTCAAGTACCCCAAAAGTGCCCCTTTCGATAGCTGATAAGTGCCCTCTTTTCTTCGCGTAGTGGCCCTTTTTCTTTGCGTAGTGGCCCTTTTTCTTTCTAATAAGTGCCCTTTTTACCTTCTGATAAGTGCCCCCTTTGACCTCAGACATTACTGCCCCTCATAAAATCTAATAATTGCCCTTCTTTTCGTCAAATTAGTTCTAATAGTGCAATTTTCCTTCTGCCAAGTGCCTATTTTCCGTTCTGATAAGTGCCCGTTTTCCTTCATATAACTGCGCCCATTCTTCTTTCTGATAAATGACCTCTTTACCTTCTCATGAGTGCCCCATTTAACTTCAGATATTACTGCCCCTTTTGAAATATGTGCCTTTGTTTTTCGTCTGATTAGTGCCCAATTCCGTTCCAATAGTACGATTTTCCCTTCTTATAGTGCCATTTTTCACCTCTGATAATGACCCTTTTTTTGTATGACTGCCCCTTCTTCTTTCTAGTAAGTGCCCTTTTCATCTTCTGATAAGTGCCCCTTTTAAGTGCCCCTTTTACTTCTGTTCAGTGCCCCCATTTCTTTCTAATAGTATTATTTTCCCTTTTGATAAGTGTCCCTTTTGTCTTCTGATAAGTGCCCTACCTATATATACCTATATATGTATTTAATATATTGTACCTATATACTCCGATGTCGCTTACAAACTGTGCCCCAAGTCCACAAAACATTCCCCTACTGATATCAGCACAATGAGAAGCAGTGGAGCAGGGGGCAGAAGGGGCACAATTCCCTAACTCATACAAGAATGAGCAGTGCCCCTAAATCATAACAGGAAGGAGGACAACTTTTTCTAATTTTTTTTCCAAAGCTCGCTCGCTACGCTCGCTCGCATTTACCATTGCCTTCTTATTTTATTAGGAAAATCGCTGCTATTCAAAATATCAATATTTTGCTTGCTCGCTTCACTCGCTCGCAAATGAATAATCAGACCATTATACTCAACTGCAAAGTAGTTTTTATCTAGAACCATGTTTAGACATAAACAATAATGTGTCGAAATTGATCCTCGATAGTAAATTAATCAGAATGTAGCGGTATATTAACGTCTCAAAGTGGCATTTTCCGCCTTGCTTTCTCCCTTTGTAGGTGCCCCCTTCCCCCAAAGTTCCCCTTTTTGTTGGTGCCACCCACTGTGAAAGACGCTCCGCCGCCCCTGGGTGGGGGCTATTGACTGTACTTCCTTAGATTTAATTAGCTGGTCAAGTGAAGGAGCAAAGATATATAAAGACCAGAATTTGCAAAATTCCTCTGCAGATTTATTGGTCATTCAATAGGCCTAAAATAGTCTACGATGCTCAATTGGTACGACGACATGCTACGAAATACGAACTGATGGATTCAGTGTTCGAGAGCGAAATAAAACAATTGCCAACTATAGTCATTTTGAATTGCCCAGTGTATTACATTTATTTGATTTCCATTACAATCAATCTTTGCGTGCATCATGCGTAAACAGCTGTAAATTCCAGTTGGCTGCTTACTGAACATGCTTAAGTAACAAACAATTAATTACAGATATTACATAGGCACTTCGAGGGAAAAATTAGTTCACTAGCATATGCTTCATTGTTTTAAATGGCAAGTACCGTATTATATGACTGAAGTATTGAGTCCCTCGTCTTGTTATACATGCTGTCATGGACGTTTATGTAGAATTATATAATGTGTAATGACATCCGAGCCCTTTTGCATAAAAAGTTCCGTTTAAACGCAAGTCAAAATAATTAAACGCAACTTGATTTTCAACCAATCAGGATCGCTTATTTTGGACTTGCGTTAAATTTTTCGAGTTGTGTTTAATCGCAACTTTTTATGCAAGAGGGCCAGTATCTTTTAGCTGGATGCATTCTAACGTAATAATGAGTTCTAACAGTATACTACTATCCCCTTACCTACGCAAATCTTAAACTAAATCATGTATAATAGGCAAGTCCAAGCTATTTTTGTCCCACAATGCGCTACCGAAAATATCTAAGAATTTAGAATACCTAATCACTATGCCAAGCCGATAAGCCCCATTAGAGCTTGAATCATACAAAATATGTAGTAAAATTAGATTTTTTTATTTTCTCAAGTCTACAACCCCATAATACTTGGTAACGTATGGGACATAACTTGGACTTGCCAAATAGTATATTCTTCGTATTTTTCTTGTCATCCTTGCAGCCTCCACAAGGGATACACGCTACCATACAAAGTTATCTTTCTAGAGTCATGGGGGTCATTGTCCGTGCTTTCGCTCACTCTGGCCGTGTTCATCTTCTTCGCCACTGGGTAAATGAAAATGTCTCTGAACTTAAGAAATAGACCAACACACCAGTGCCAGTTGGAATAACATTCACCCGTTTTGATACATGCCATATCCATCCGAAACACAGGAAATAGAATTTTGACTATAGGTCACCTTATTTAGGTGTGAACTTTTGATTGTCTTAGTTTTTATGAATTTATCAAAGTGTTAATGGAAGTTATTCAGCTGTTTTAATTTATAGACATATCATATGGTTATATTTTTGAACTTTTGGAATGTTCATGTATAGCCAATATATAATTTGTGCAACATATTACCAATATAAATAATGCGTTATTGATCTGTTTCATGCAGCACCTGGAAGCTCCTGAAGATTCAGATTCACATGAACCTGGCTATCTCAACCGCCTTGGGTCAGCTTCTCTTTATGACTATGGCAGAGATGACATGGAATCGGGTAAGTTTTGGGATATTTCAGGCAAGACTTTGAAGTGTTGATAATATATACATTTGCATAGCGCCTGATAAAATCCCGGTTCCCACGAGGCCTCATTTGTTGACTTCGTGAGTGACCTCTACGGTTCTTCGAGGGTGAAAGAGTGATATCGTTTAAACAGTGATTGTTTTCCCTTTTCCTTCTTTCTCTGTCTTGTTTTGTCCCGTTTTGTCTTGTAGTGTCTTCTCAGTTTCTTGTCCTCTGAGTCCTGTCTTATCATTTGATCTTCGGTGTAAAGCATCTTGTTATGAAAAATTCATTATCTATACAGGATTCATGACTACTTGATTAATTATGTAATTTTGAGAGATATGCCAATGTATGTGTATACATATGCATATGTATATGTATATATATATATTTTTTTCAAATATGTATTTCACTTTCAATTTCCCATGTTATAAAGATAATTATGTTAATGTTATATTTATTCTTGGGAACCTACACAAACAAGCTATGCTTTCCAGTAGGTTCCTTTTTCATTTCATGATTCTGTACATTGTAATCATATTGTTTTGTATATGGAAAAATGAGATGAAATAAAATCTGCATCAATCAAAAAAACAAAAAAAAACGAGTGCAAACCATACGTTTATTGGCATATGGCTTAATTGCTTTCACAGGCTCTATTAACTCGGGTAATGACACAATCGAACTGACGCAGACACATACATTTTTGAAGTACTATAATATTTTGTTATTTATCGTAATCATTAGTACCCAAGGGGAAAACATGCATGACGTCATTTAATGCGTAGTAGATTTCACCTATCATTATTTTTTAATGAAATGTAGGTTGCATTAAATTTGGGTAAAGCGTTCAGGTACTGTTACGGGTATCCTGTTTTTGTTTCTGTATAACATGTATGTTTTACCCCAATTAATCTAACTTTGATGGACCCAGGATTTTCTATTAGAAAAAGGGGGTTGCACAATGATGAAAAAGGGGGCACAAAAACACGATTATCCGTCGGAGGGGTAGCGGGCTCATATATTGTAACTAAGTCATACACGATTTAGTTTTAGACGGCGGGTACGAGTCGGTTTAATATGCCCCCACCCCTAATTCTGCCAGTGGTCTAATTGGATCATCTTTATTTCGTATCAACCTACCATTTTGCTCTAGATAATTTGCAAGACCATTGCCGTCACCCTTCAATACCTCTTCACATCTGCCCTAGCCTGGACAATGATTGAAGGCGTGTTTCTCTATCGCACCACTGCTGTGGGCTTCAAGCCTCTCCGTATCGTCTGGTTAAGTCTCTTTGCATGGGGTAAGTATACACGGGCTGATTTAGGGGGCGAAACTGGCCCCGTGTGCCCCCCCCCCCTTACAGATTCCTGGATCCGCTCCAGTAAGAATTATCTTTGCAAAAGGGGGCCTAACGTCCACTGGTATCTTTTTTATACCACATACAAGGATTTAGGACTCTGATTGGCTGATTGGTCAAACCTGCTGGCATAAGCTTGGATATTGATGATGATGATGATGATGATGATGATGCAGGTTTTATTTCATCTCATTTTTCCATATACAAAACAATATGATTACAATGTACAGAATCATGAAATGAAAAAGGAACCTACTGGAAAGCATAGCTTGTTTGTGTAGGTTCCCAAGAATAAATATAACATTAACATAATTATCTTTATAACATGGGAAATTGAAAGTGAAATACATATTTGAAAAAAAATATATATATACATATGTATACACATACATTGGCATATCTCTCAAAATTACATAATTAATCAAGTAGTCATGAATCCTGTATAAATAATGAATTTTTCATAACAAGATGCTTTACACCGAAGATCAAATGATAAGACAGGACTCAGAGGACAAGAAACTGAGAAGACAATACAAGACAAAACGGGACAAAACAAGACAGAGAAAGAAGGAAAAGGGAAAACAGGTGGAAAAAGGGGAAAGAAAACAAACAAACGTCAAGAAAAACAAGAAACTGACAGGACTAGACAAAACAGGACAAAACTAGGCAGGACAACACAGGACAAAACAAGATAAAGAAAGAAAGAAAGAGGAAAAAGGGGGAAAGCAAGAAAAACAAGACAGAACAAAGACAAAAACTGCACTGGAAAGGGGGGGGGGGGGATGACTTTAACTCATAGATGAATTGTAGTTTTGAAGTAAAAGTTTTTTAAACCCTCTACTGAAACTAAAGTGTGTGGCTTTATTTCTAATTGGATCCGGAAGAGAGTTCCACAGTTTTGACCCAGTAAATATAAACGTTTTATTTGATATCAATGTTCTTGTTCTTGGTAGATGAAAAAGCCCGGCAGACCTAGTAGGGTAATCATGAATATTGAGATATTGACCGGTACGTAAGAATTACTGTGCTATGCCCAGTGACTTCGTCTTGGGTTAGAGCCCATTTTTTAGTTCGTCTAGGAGACCAATTTAACTACGCTCTTCAGTGCAGTCATTGATTATAATAACACTTTTTAAATGTATGATGAATCCTTTTTCATCACAAAAGAAGTGAAAATCAAATTTCATTTCACTAGAAAAAATCATTTTGTTAGCTGTTTCCAGAGTTATGTATTATGGACAAAGTCAAATTTAGTATGCAAGGTAGGAAAGGGAACATAGTTGTAAAAATTGATTTTGAGAAAGCTGATGCAGCCTTGATGTCTATGACAACATTTATACCCGAGTAACCGATGCCTGGCCAACACTGAAATTATTCAATACACTGCTTTAGCAGTTAAGGTGTCAGACAATAATGTGTCACTGTTCCGCTGTAATGGTTCATTTGAAATGAAGCAGGCAGAACGACCCATTTTTTTTCTCTCTCTCTCATTTCTCGCTCGCGCCCCCTTCCGACAAATAATAATGAAGTTCGATATGAAGACATAAACAAAAAATAAAAATGAGATCAAGATAAAAAGATTTGTTTGATAACTTTCAATTAAATCTTTGACTTGAATCGCGCTCTTTGAAAATTAATAAAACCGGCGAACCCTGCCCCACCGCCCTCTCTCTCTCTCCCTCTCACCCTTCCTCTCATTCCATCTCTCAAAATCGGGATTATCTCCAACACTCCCGTGCGATATTTAATCGAACATATTTTTTTAACGTGCATTTCAGTATTCATGTCCATAATGTTAATTACCTCTTTTGATATCTATTTATTGTAGGCGGCTCTCTGGTGGTTGTTGGAGTTTCTTTTGGAGTCCTGTATGACGGCTATGGTTCAACAAGCTAGTAAGTTGTACAACAGATCATACTACAGATTACACCCAATACAAGATTTCGGTATGGCGCGCTGTTAACGCAGTAGCTGATAGGGAAGGGGTGTAAAACCAGCCCGTGTCCAATTTCACAGCAACGTACCATAGCTAAAGTGCACAAAAGAAACCTTATTGTGCTTCCCTTTCAATTATTATATCAAATTATCAATTTTTAGCGAAAATACATGGGATTTTCCCCCTTTTGGGGGGGGGGGGGGGGGGGGGTGTTGTTATTCAAAAAGTTTTCGGAATGTGCCCAGTTTTTCTTTTTCTTATTCTTTCACAGCATCCTGCATTCCTCCTGATTGATTGGCGCATAATATGACTATGCAAATACTTATGATCGCGACCAATTTCACTTTCTGAAAGAAAGTTGTAAAATAACACAAGTAACAATGTGTAAAGTAAAATTGTCTAGGTGTATCTGTTATTAAACATTATATTTATTATACATTATTCAAATAAAATGGCAATGCCCCAACGTTAACCCCAATAACTTAACGAAACGGTGTCAAATGAAAGTGCAGAGGACAAGGTTGAAAAAAGAGAAACTCATGTTCAAAATTTTTTACGTTTCAGTTGCTGGCTTCGCCATGATGACTATACAATCTACGTCTTTGTCGGATGTGTATTCGCAGTGCTCTTGGTATGTATACCCCCCCCCCCCAAAAAAAAAAAAAAAAAAAAAAAAAAAATCGTAACTGACTAAAACAAAAGTAGAGGCTTAGTTTTCATAGGAGTAGGGGCACAATTTCGCCAGGGGGGCAACGGCTCTTAGCTGAATACCAGCTTTCTAGTTTCTAAATTTTGCGACAGAGCGAAGCAATCTCGCAACAAAATGTAGGCATAATTCTCCCCTATCAGTGTAACGACTTATAAACTGTTTATGCAGTTTCGTCATTGAAATAACACAAGATAACAACTATTGCCATAACACCATTTCGCTTCCGAGTACTGACACGATTGATAGTTTCGAATTCAATGAAATGTTAGCTTTGATTTCATCAATAGTGTTTATATTTCTATGAAATACAGTCTGTCAAATATTCTCACAGGAGGCAGGAAACATCCAGTCCTTTGGTTTATACCACTGAAGTCAAGTTAGAAATAACTAGAAATATCACTGAAGATGATGATTAATACCCCCGCCCCGTGAGAACAGCCTTTCTTGACTTTTGGTCGAAAACTGAGGAAGTAGTTCGATCCGCAAGATTTTTCCATGATTTACTGCCATAGATATGCCGTTTCCATGGCAACGCAGATTCCGACTCATCCGAAAAATATGTCTTGCACATCTTCCCACCAAGACCAATGTGTGTACCAAATTTCATGACTTTCGGTCAAAAACTGAGGAAGTATAGTTCGATCAGCAAGGTGTTTCCTTGATTTTCTGCCATAAATATGCCGTTACCATGGCAACGCAGATTCCGACTCATCCGAAAAATATGTCTTGCACATCTTCCCACCAAGACCAATGTGTGTACCAAATTTCATGACTTTCGGTCAAAAACTGAGGAAGTAGTTCGATCAGCAAGGTGTTTCCTTGATTTTCTGCCATAAATATGCCGTTACCATGGCAACGCAGATTCCGACTCATCCGAAAAATATGTCTTGCACATCTTCCCACCAAGACCAATGTGTGTACCAAATTTCATGACTTTCGGTCAAAAACTGAGGAAGTAGTTCGATCCGCAATGTGTTTCCTTGATTTTCTGCCATAAATATGCCGTTACCATGGCAACGCAGATCCTGACTCATCCGAAAAATATGTCTTGCACATCTTCCCACCAAGACCAATGTGTGTACCAAATTTCATGACTTTCGGTCAAAAACCGAGGAAGTAGTTCGATCCGCAAGCTGTTTTCCTTGATTTTCTGCCATAAATATGCCGTTACCATGGCAATGCAGATTCCGACTCATCCGAAAAATATGTCTTGCACATCTTCCCACCAAGACCAATGTGTGTACCAAATTTCATGACTTTCGGTCAAAAACTGAGGAAGTAGTTCGATCCGCAATGTGTTTCCTTGATTTTCTGCCATTAATATGCCGTTACCATGGCAACGCAGATCCTGACTCATCCGAAAAATATGTCTTGCACATCTTCCCACCAAGACCAATGTGTGTACCAAATTTCATGACTTTCGGTCAAAAACCGAGGAAGTAGTTCGATCCGCAAGCTGTTTTCCTTGATTTTCTGCCATAAATATGCCGTTACCATGGCAATGCAGATTCCGACTCATCCGAAAAATATGTCTTGCACATCTTCCCATCAAGACCAATGTGTGTACCAAATTTCATGACTTTCGGTCAAAAACTGAGGAAGTAGTTCGATCCGCAAGCTGTTTTCCTTGATTTTCTGCCATAAATATGCCGTTACCATGGCAACGCAGATTCCGACTGATCCGAAAAATATGTCTTGCACATGTTCCCACCAAGACCAATGTGTGTACCAAATTTCATGACTTTCGGTCAAAAACTGAGGAAGTAGTTCGATCCGCAAGATTTGCAACGGACCGACCGCCCGACCGCCCGCCCGACCGCCCGCCCAACCATCGACTGATTCCAGTATACCCCCTTCAAACTTCGTTTGGCGGGGGTATAAATATGTATATATTAAAGGAATATAATAGATCCCATCCAGAGCGAAAATAATATCCAAATATCCAAAGGTGTTTGCTGAGTAAGTCGAAAATCCTTTTCCGGAGTGAAAATTCATGCCATGCACTAAAAAGAAATTATGTGACCCTCCACCACAAAACGACCAATAGGTCGCAATGGGTGTTCTAGAGTAAACAGCTGAAAAGTGGGTTTTTTGGTTGAAATATATATTTTAAGTTTTTGGTATTTTCTGAAAGTATAGATATTAATCTACCATCTGACAAAATTTCGGAGTAAAATACCATATTGAAATATGTTTTTACTCTCATTCAAAATGACCATTTTTTCATGGACATTCAAACTTGTGAGTCAGCTTACTGGAATCTTACTTCACATCGCTTTTCTGGTATAACTCAGAAAGTTTGCATTGCCTGATATTTAAAATCTACATAAGGAAAGAAATATATCTATTCTAAAGGTATGGAAAGTTTCAACCCAATCCAATGAGTACTTCGTAGTGTATACTTTTGACACAACCTTTTGTGTGACAAACAATAGGACACAGATTAGGCACTCTTAAATGGTCACGCTTCTTTAGAGCCCGTTTTCTCTATTGTTTTGGTCATTACCCTGTCTGACACTCTGACATTCTCATTGTAATTTATAAGGGTTTGCTTAGTCTATAGAAGACAAGATGTATATCATTTTAAAGCTTAGAATCTAAGCTTTCAAACTGTGCTGACATTAAAAAAAAAACAAAATTTCCGACTTATTGGTCGTTTTGTGGTGGAGGGTCACTTATGTTCTCCCCCTCCCCCTACCATCTGAGACCCTGGACTAATATTTATGTCATAATGCTTTTGCTCTTTTTTTCAGAAACTACTAGAAATGATTTGTGATTGAAGTTATTTCTTTACTCTACTTATACTTCAAATTTGAATGTCCTAAAAGAAGTCTTTTGGAAGCATAACCCGGTGGAACATTAGACAATTTCTTTGTACATGACTGAGAATAATGGCTAATATTTTACGTGTCAGCAGTATTTCTTATTTCTGTATGAACGTAATGATCAGACAGTGATATGATATTGTTTCTTAGTTTTGGAATTTGCTTTCAATGTTCACTTCAACTCGATTATGATGATCCTCTTTTTGTAACGAATCCATGTCAGTCCATGTATCATTTTTATTTCATTTTGCAAATTTGTTTTCAATTTGCAGTTCAACTCGATGATCCTCTTCTTTGTGATGAAATCCTTCATGTCACTCAAGGCCAATGCCAAGAAAGATGAGATAGATAAGATCAAGTAAGTAATCAGAAACGATCATTATAGCTGACAGTCTCAACTTGCATAAGGCACGTTTGCCGATACAATGGGTTGTATCTAAAACAACCAAATTCCTATCAATTGCAAACAAACGAAAGCAATGAAGTTCTTATGTCAGGCGACTGCTTCCCCACGACTAGCAATTATTTTCTTGAATAGGAAAAAGCAAATTTATGGTCAAGTATTTGTTTGATTTTTTGTAAAAGATTATCTCAGATAAGCGGCTTGGCATTCACCTGACTTTTATTGACCTAAAGAGATCAGCCGTCACTTTTGCATCTTTGTACCACTTTCACTATAGCTATTCGACAGTTTACAATTTTTTGCAATTATAGGATTTAACAAGAAAAGAAATATATCATTAAAATATCAGTCTTGAGTTATGTTGTCACATGTAACAAAAATATGATCAAAGCACCTTCTGCAGAAAATTTGGAAAGTGTAGGGGGATTTTTTTTTTAATATGCGGACGTCCATTGTCCAGGTCTCTCACTTTGCAGTGCCACAATCCACTTGATAACTAGAATTGTCAATGTAACCATTTTCTTGGATAATTGTTAGTTTTATAAATTACAACCCGTTGTTCCGGATAGGCAACATTCATTACTATGCCATGATTACCTTGATCAAAACCAATCAATTTTTTTTGCCCATGCTGCGAGGTAAATTAATTTGGTGTACAATACTCAAAGGTTTATCATAAGAGAGTTTACATGAAAATCCGAATGGCAATAAAAATAAGTATTGACAAACTGAGAAAGTCCTGAAATACACAAGTATATCTTTGTCGAGTAATGTAACTGTAAAACTTATGATAATAAGAAAATTACCTATAGGAAAATTCCAGATATCCTTTCCATTTCTATGTATTCATATCAGGGGCGCTATGTTTATACACACATATATATATATATATATATAATATTGTAACCGTATTTTTCTGAAAGGCACATGCTCCCCTCCACTGCATTCGAATGGCAAAGGAAAAAAAAGCAAAATCGAAAGAAAGATCGATGCCCCCCCCCCCCCCATCCAGTGCCCTCTCACTGGCCGCACCTATGCTTCCCCTCTGACTGCATTTTTGTTTTCTTATTAGGGTAGTGGCTCGTGCTATGTTGATTTTGCTTAATAAAAAGAAGATGATTGACCCCCCCCCCCACGCACACACACAATCTCCCATCACTCGGTGGACTTTCTCTCTTGTACGTCATATTAATCAAGACCGATCACCCCCCCCCCCCTCCCCTCCCTCCCACCCTTTCATGACACCATCTTCTTAACAACTACATCCTCGATACGTCTCTGACTGTTATGTTTATTTTCTTATTCATGTTATTAGGGCACTGGCTCGTGCATTGCTGATTCTACTTCCGATCCTTGGTCTGACATGGTTCTCGGGAGCCATCACCAGCATCACCGAGGATGATGCAGTCATATTCTTTCAGTATCTCTTCGTCATCTCATTCGGTCTGCAGGTACGTTGCCGTTTTGTCGATTAATTGCTTCAACTCAATCGTAATCATTATGCACATTATATTTGTAAAGAACTCATATAGAGGGCGCGCGCCAAAGTTTACACGTCCCTGGAAGCATTGGCTTCAATAGGTCTTTAATCCATATTTGGCATGTTTGGCACCGGGATTAATGAACTTATATCTGACTATTAGCTAGCGCCCATTGTTCGTAGCAGAATCCGACTTCAATAATCTGTTCATAAATCACCTAGCAGGATTATAGAATGGATGAATAGGGCTTTTTATAAAATGTTTGCATTCAACCATGCTTGATATTTCGTTTGTGTTGTTGTATTTCTTCAGGGGGTCTGTATTCTCATTTTCCACTGCCTCCAAGTGCCAGATGTGAGTTTTCCTTAATCCATTCATAAATATCATAAACAGCTTTTTGGTCTATCTATTTATGTCCATAATGCGAAAGTAAATGAGAAAATAATGGTAGTTTTGCTTAAGTCAATCTTCCCAAGACCTGTCCACCCTTTTAAAAATATTTGTTGAAAAAGGGGAGGACAGCTCTCGGGAACTTTGATTAAAGCTACGCAAATATATTATTATCTCATTTCTTTTTGACTTGTGTTAATGTCCACGAGAGTTGACAAGCCTGCTGTATATATTAATTCCCATTTCCTAACAATCATTTTGAATATATATTGATAAAGAATAAAAGGTGACATGACTTGATTCCTGGTAGGTCATTATAATTATGTTACATCATCACCATAAGTTTCAGTACAGCCATACAATTTTTCACTTAAGGTTATTAAGAATTGGAAAAAATAGATAATTTGCAAGACAGTAGGTCCACAGGACTAAGTACATCGATATGATCGACCTGCGATCCCACAGACAGTCCTAACAAATCTTTAGTATATACAGTATATGGCAGACACGTGGCAACTCGAACGTGACATATTGGAAATATAATATTTGAACAGTTTATCATGGCCTCTTTCAGGATTGCGTGAATACTTTTATGTTTATCGACTCGTTTCACAGGCAGTAATATTTGATTTATTTTGTTTTTCTTAAATTATCAATTGATGTGGCAGGGGAGATGAAAGCTTTTTTCCCGATTTGATAGAAAATTATATTCTCCATTTACTCATGTACATTATAATTGTAAAGATTTGTTTTTTCTTTTTTTTTCTTTTTCGTGAAGAATTTTCACATACCTTATCGAAAATTGAAATTTAATTCCAAGTATAAACCATTCCTCTTATCCTCTGCCTATTTTCAGGTAAAGTCGACTTTGAAAAATCGATTTCATCGACGAATTCAAGATAGTACATGGGCGTCAAAAACTGGAGGACCAAGATCAACGGCGACTTCATCATTCTGAACACCAAACAAATGCCGGGGATATGTGATATACACCCCCACACTTTTTAGGGAAAGTGGGATGCCTGTACGAATACAGCCAATCAAGGAAAGAATAATATAAAAATCAATAACCTGTTGAAGATTTTGTCAAATTTAATGTACGTGACTCATATAGAAATGAAAGTTTCGCTTTGAAATGATATTGAAATACAAAAAAAAAGGTTTACAACGGGTTAAAATGAGTCTCTCTTTCCCATTTTTTGTGATACAATAATGCGGATATGACCTACTTTTATGAATTGCTAATTTACAAAAAAGTTGGAAATTCTGACGAAAATAATATATATTCTGGATTTATATAGCGCCGAATACATATAAGATATCTCTAAAGAGCTTTACAGACATATTATTACTCCGGTCATCAGATTCATGGCTTACACGCATACAATATGTACTCTCCCTTCTCCATTCCCTGCGTTCCAGCCAGGTGTCTTTTTACAGACGCCAAAAATGCTGATCAAATCCAAATAAATTTCGCAATCTACCGTGCAATACTATGCAATACAGTCAAGAAAAATGACATAATTTATCATTGTTTATATTACAATGAGCTACTTGACTTGCCTGACCTCTCTAGATTTAATGTTTTAGAAGAATTTCAAAATGTACATTAAAAAATGATTATGTAAAGAACTAGCCTGTTTGCTGAAATTGATATACCACTACGAATATTTTGTAGGTAAGAAATATGAAAATGTTCTATAAATATCCGTTGACGTGGTTTCTAATTTTTATATGCATAAACGAGAGGATGGTGCAAAAATATTGCTCATGTTATTGGACTTATTTTCCTATCAGAATTCACAAAATACACAACTACTCTTCGCTCTGTTAATAAATGTAAAAGCTTTGGCAAAAAAAAAAATGAAAAAAAAAATATTATATTCGTTTCGGTTATTTCGTTAATACCAAATAAGTTCAACGTCACAACTGATTTCTTTTCATATAAAATTACCTGTACATATTACCTGACGATAAAATTATTTCCAACGTGCTTTGATATCTTATTGTGTATTCATATGCCAAAACTTGAAAAAAAACACAATCTAATACAGTGTGTATTATTTATATTAAAATACACTATGATATTTCAGAAAAATGTACAGATTTATGACTACAATGAATGTTCACGTATTAATCATAAGAATTATTTATATAAAGTACAGTGTAAAAAACTTGCCTTATGAATTTCAAAATACATCTACTCTTGATAAAGTATGGTACTGTCCCTGAAACTGAATTATATATTTTGAATTATCAGATATTGTAGTTTTCTCTAATTTTTCACTGTAGTATTACACGATGTGTCATATTCTGTAAATGAGAACTTTTTCATTGTCACTTGGCCTACGCCCGATAACTGAAACGTTTAACTAAGCCATCATATGGTAGCTTTTATTGTAAAATTGTATATTCATGCTTTTATTTGTCGAGTACTGAAATGGAGATAAAAAGTAGACAGTGTTTGTGAGTCATTGCCGATTGTTTTTTTTTATAAATATGTCGATAATAAGGTTCTCCTTGAAGAGGATATGCATTTACCCGTTGAAAATGTTTGTATACTTTTTGCAAGTGAAGGATCAAGATCATGATGAATGTTTAGTAATTGACGATATTCGTGTTGAATTACATTATATAATACTACGTGTAATGTCATATGTAGGTTATTCAAGTGAGTAACTTTTGGATGGAATGTTGCGTCATATTGTCATTTGTTTATGTACATTTCTACCAACTTTATCGCATCAGATGTTTTTCTATTGTACAAAGATTATCACTGAATTGCTATAATAACTTTGATAAGCATACAAAGGCAATTCTTTCAATCACTTGTTCATTATTGTATTACAAATGACTATGTGGTTCTTTAGTTAAAGGAGAAGTCCGGTCCAACAATTGATTTTATTTGAAGCAGAAAAATCAGACATAGGATTTATAAAAATGTTCGAGGAAAATGGGACAACTAATAAGAAACTTAAGAATGTTTTAATGACTTGAAAAACTAAGAAAAGCTATGAAAATTACTAGATAAATTGACAACTCGGTCATGAGTTTGTGACGTCGTTCACTCACAACAAACCAAGTAATGTGTTTACTTCATTAATACAAATTTGCAATTTTTGTACAATATGATTTGCTCATAAATTGAACCAAGTTATGTTTGTACTTATATGTCTTTGCATGTATACACTAACACAGAGTAAATAATTTTCTGTAAAAATCATTTAAAAATCTTCTTTTTTTTTAAAATAAAATATGATATATGAAAAATGAGTGATTAGAAATGTGTAGCATTTTGAAAACAATCTCATTTTTTTTTTTGTTTCGTGAATATTTTGTGAAGGTGTATACAATAATTTGGTTCAAGTCCAGAGGAAATAATATTCTGGGACAAAAATTGAGAATTTGTATTATCAATATAAAAATAAACATAATAATTGGTGAGCTTTAAAGGAAGGACGACAAAAACTCAAGACAACGTTGCCAATTTGTCTATTTTGTTTTCCCCAGTTTTTCATGTCATTAAAAAAAATCATAACTTTGTTATCAGTTGTCCGATTTTCCTCAAATCTTTTCTGATCTGTTTGTCTGATTTTTATGCTACTATAGGTTTTTGCGGTCAATTTCGGACTTTTTTCATTCAATTTGATATAAGAGTCATTCAAATTAGCGAAAAAAATCTGCACCGTAAAATTCATCATTCAACTTGGTATTTCGGTCATTCAAATTCGCACTTAGATCAAACAATTTAACACTTTTCTCATTCAAAATTAAAAGTCGGTTGGGAGCATTCAAATTCGCCACCATGCCGGAAAGCGTCTCTGCCAGCATTCAAATTCGCAAGTGGGCATTCGAATTCGTAATAAGCCCATTCAATTTAGCATGTTTAAGGTATTTGGACTTTTAATTAATTTACTTTGAAATAAATTGTTTTGTAATGCGTGGTTAGGCTTCCTTTTCATTACTCAGTTCCATTCCATAGGCCTTATAGCTTTATTAGTTATTAGTTAGTCATGGACTTAAACTCAATACCCCAACCCTCCCCAATGAAAGACACAGATACTTTTATGAAAGAAATAATTTTCCTAAATAACTTTATTAGTTATTACACCCACTTACATACATTTAACAATATAACATGAAATAGATCTTCACTTGAAAGTATGAACAATAATTATTGTGTAAACATGTTAGACCATAAATTAGAGAAAAGTAAGTCAATAAAATTCCTAAAATATATGTAGATGAGATAAACATGAATTCATTAAAAGAAGCTTATATGAATAAAAGAATACATAAAAGCTCATATGCACTTCGAAACCAATATATCAAAATTAATAAAGAATAACAAACCAAATAAAATGTGTTCGACGTAAATTACGAATTCGAATACTCAATGTGCGAAAAAGAATGCTCCGAAATGAATTTGATCGCATCACCTCCCGTTCTAAATTGAATGACCGTTTTACGAACTTGATGCATTTTTTGCGAATTCGAATGAAATTAGTCTAAATTGGATTGATAAAAGTACTAATACGAATGCATGATATATTAATTTGAATGCTTAAATGCTTGTACACGGCCAAATTCTTCTAAATTGAATGCACGTAGTATGAATTTGACTGATGAACTTACGAAATTGACCGCAAAAACCTATATTAAAATCATGTAATTCGTGAACCGGACTTCCCCTATAAGACACTCCATGAAGTGTAACTCAGTCTTTAACAGTGCCTTCGATGTTTTAATAATACAGTTTGCTGTGGATTTGCCTATTCTGAATTCGAAGTGACCTTTCATTATAGATGAATTAAGATGTTTCTTGTATTTTATTTCGATGTGGATACTGCCACTATACACAAGAGTTTGTTTATGTTATAATTGCTGTTTTAAGTTGATGATGTGTACTGGTGGAAATGTATACTTTAGAGAAAGAAAAACTGTCAACAGGAAATTAAAATAAAAACATATTGATCGTGAGGAAAATGAAAAAATATTTGTGTATTTTCAGGTTTTGAAACCGAAACCTGTACACTACACCCACGTGTGGCTGGGAACAAAATACATTATGTAATCTTGCACGTGAAATATGAGACCATTTCAACATATATCTTTCTGTAATGTTCTCTGGCAATATGAAATGACATAGCTCACAAAATAGCTGTTAAGTTTTCCCCCAGTACTCATCATTTTCATGATTAGGTATAAATTGATTATAATATAGAAAAAAAAGTGAATATGCTAAACACTGAATTACCATACTTCTTAGCTTGTAGATAAGACCGTCTGAAAAAAGTGTAACATTGGACTATAGTTTTAGGGTGGAAAAAGTATAGTAAACTAAAAGTGCCAAGGAGCATAGATGGCATGAGAGAAAAAGATAACCAATGGCTTAGGATTATTGTGTGGAACGTAAACTAAACTACGAACCACCTTGAAACAAAAACATGATCCTAATAGGCAGAATGAGCATGCAAGGCCAACATGGACAAGTTATTGGACAAGATACTTCTATTCAGCCATTAATTTTTTCTAAGCCTTTCCTATCAAATTTTGTGTGAAGGCCCAGTCCCATATGCCCCATAACGAAAACTATGACTATGCATGTAATTAAAGGAATCTATACATATTGTTCCTCCTGTAACGAAATATGTATACCAAGTTTATGGAAAATTAGGTTAAACAATAATAGCAAACCTCTATTGGTATTTTTATCCGATTGAAATGTCATTTGCTAGTCAGTTTATATATTTTACTCCAGTTTATGAAATGCACTCAGAAAACAAGGAAAGAACAAAATATGCATTTTTCCCTTTTAATACAGTTACCGATATCTTTGGCTGAATCTTAATTGAAATACTTTCATGCACGAGTATAGAGCCATTTTCATGCCCTAATAAAGAGAAATAAAGAGAAGGTACTGTGACGTTTAGGTACACAGATACAGTACACAGGGGGAGACAATACTAGATTGTACTTGGTGCTCGTTTATTCAGTCCGCCATGTTGTGTGCGCTATTTATGATAACGCCCTCTGTTGGTACATGCGCTACATTACATCCCTTACCAACTTTTTAGACTACCTGTCTATATAAGTGTAATCTAGATCATAAATGATATGCCAATTATTATACACACATGAAATTTACCTATACAGTCAGTGATACTGAATTTCTATAGTGAACCTGCTTTGAAATTGTCATCCTACTGTACCATACCATTAATACATGCCGTTTAAAAATAGCATTCAACCATTGTGTTCAATTTTCAATAAACCTTGATTACAAATACCATGAACATGTGTACTCCTGTGTATTAATTGCCTTCAGCGTGAATACTGTGCCTGTGTATATTCTTACAGTTTGGAACACACCAATTTTCAATACAAATGCTATAATATGAAATGATAAACACTTTCAAACAATGTCAAATATATCGACAACTAGGCTACATGGTTAAATTTCAAACTTTAAAGTGCTGAGTATGACAGCAACTGGATTATACAATATGCAACTCGATAACTTGGTAAATAAAATATCACCAAAAGCTGGATCACAAAATAATGTCATGTCACTCTGTTGTGTGAATATAGTGTATTTCACTTTACAATAAAAATCAGAGTGAAGTTCTGTTTTTCACCTGAAACATAAATTTGCTTTGATGAGTTGCAAAGGGTTTTTCTTTTCCCTCTTTTTTTCAAACAAAATAATGTTCAAAAACACAATGATGCATATTTAACACATGTGCTGAATGGCAGGAAAAATAATTTCACATGTATGTGTACTGTACACTATGAAAAAGCCTGTAATGCAGTATAAAGTAGATTTACCTACAGGTACCTTCAAGTAGAAAAATTACTTTCTTGTCCTTTTTAAGCATTATATGATAATTATGATAAATCACAGTGCAGCTGTCTAGCATGTTGGAAAATGCTTGTTTTTTTTTCTTTTCCGTTTTTTTTTTCTTTTGTTAATTAACACTGAATTTTGGATAAATGGAAAACCTAATTTGGCAAAACTAATTAATGCAAACATTTAAAACAACCTGCTGCTCAGCTGTATTTTTTTTTTCACAACATAAACAACATTAGCATTGAGATATAGTTAGTCACCGTCAATATTTCTGTTTGACGTACACTCAATGAAAATACTCAATGACATAAATTTTGTCATATCAACTGTACTCATGGGCAAAATGTTTGCCAAATTATGTTAAGACATAGTCTCTCAAGCGCACTGGAACTTCACGGTGTCTCTGCGGACGATCATGAAGCTGCTGATCTTGTCGCGGATTTGCGACTGGGACATCCAAATTGAGTGCACCTGGTTGATGATTGTCATTAACATCAACCTGAGAGTCATCGTTGCAATGAGATGGTGTTTCTGGCATTTTATTGACTATCTTGAAGAATGAAACGTTACGCTTGATAGTCTCATTTCCACGCTTTGCGACAACACTGTTACCTTTTCTCCATGTGACAATGTATGGAGATGGATCAAATGGCGTTGATAAGGCATTTTTCTTGTTTTGCCTCACCAAGACTTTGTCGCCAACTTTCAATTCGCTGCGTCTTGTCTTCAGATGCTTATCACCGTGCGTTTTAATCTTTGCTTTGCGTGCTGCGTCAGTGACACGAAGATCTGCGGAAGGGGCTGATGGTACTTCTGGGAGTACTGTGCGAATCTTGCGATTGTTAAGCGCTTCGCTTGGTGACATATTTGTAGTCGCGTGTGGAGTTGCTCTGTACTGGCGTAAGAACGTGTATAATTCTTGTTTCCAGTTCAAACCTGAAGCGGTTGCTGTTTGTATCGCTTTCACTAGAGTCTCTATGAAGCGTTCAACCTCTGCGTTGCCGCGTGGCCAAAGAGGCGTACTCTTTTGGTGCTTAAAACCGAGATAGGTGGCAAATTTCGCAAATTCCTCTCCATTGAAGGGAGGACCATTGTCAGACTTAACAATCTCAGGGATTCCTTGGCGTGCGAAGATAGCATCAAGCTTTGGGATAACTGATCTTGCGGACGTAGATTTCACAATCTCGACCTCTGGGAATCGCGAGTAGTCGTCAATGGTCACTAAAAGGTATTCACCTGTTGGAAATGGACCTTTAAAGTCTATGGAGACTTGTTTCCAGGGTCCAGATGGTAAGTCAGTCATATTGAGCGGTTCGATAGGTTCTGCGCCAGCTCGCGTTGCTGCCTGACATGGAGTACACGCTTTGATCACTTCTTCAGCGAGACGATCAATGCCTGAGAACCAAACTTTCTCGCGCAACAATTGTTTGGTTCTGACAATCCCCTGGTGACCAATGTGCGCTAAGTCTACAGCTTTGCGTTGCAGTTCGCGAGGAATCAGGAGTCTCTGATCTCTCAAAATGAGATCCCCTACCACTGAGAGTTCATCCTTGATGTTGGTATAATCCTTCACAAGAGGATCTTTCCAATTATCGGAAGTTATGGCTTCTTTCAGTGCTTGGATGGTAGGATCAGTCTTCGACGCTTCCTCCACTTGTTGCATTGTCATCGCTTTTGGGATTGCGTTGGTGCAAATATAATTTACATACGCTTCTGTTGTCAAATTACGTGGAGCTCTTCCACCTGGGTGTCGACTAAGAAAGTCTGCAGGATTGTCTGCACCAGGTCTGTATACAAGACTGTAATCATATGGCATAAGGCGAAGTCGCCAATGATCCATTCGTGCGGAGAGTGGATTTTGCTTCTCGAAGATGCGCAGTAACGGTTTGTGATCGGTGAAGATTCTGAAGTGCGTACCGAATACATACAAATGGTAATGTTCTGCGGCCCACACCACTGCCAACATTTCACGCTCTGTTTGCGAATATCGCGTTTCCACATCTTTGAGTGCGCGACTACCATATGCGAGGACTTTGTTATTCTGCGTTAAAATTGCACAGAGTCCCACTGGACTGGCATCAACATAAATGTCGATACTCTTTGCTGGATCAAAGTAAGTCATTGTGTGTGAACCCGTAAGTTCATCTTTCAGTTTCTGATATGCTCGCGTTTCTGTCTCACCCCATTCCCATGCTACATCCTGATGGGTGAGTCTGCGGAGTGGTGCTGATAGCGTAGAGTAGTTTGAAATGTACTTTGCGAGGTATTGCGCCATACCGAGGAAGCTTGACATTTCGCTGCTGTTAGTTGGAGTTGGAGCATTGCACACATCTTGGACTTTCTTGGGGTCTGCCGTAACACCGCCGTCACTAAATATGTGTCCATAAAACTTGACACTGCGCTGTCCAAATGTGCATTTGTCTTTGTTCAATGTTGCACCGTGCTCTTTGAGACGATTGAGCACCAGACGGAGGTTCCTGTCATGAACATCTTTGGTGCAGCCGTACACCAAAATGTCATCTGCCATGTTCTTACATCCAGGGATACCGGACAATAACTGTTCTACCGCGGATTGGAACACTTCCGGTGCGGAACTAACTCCGAACATGAGTCGCTTAAAACGGTACAAACCAGCGTGACACGAAAAAGTAGTTATGTCCCTGCTATCTTGGTGTAATGTGAACTGATGGAAACCTGAGTTCATATCAAGTGTGCTAAACCACGACGCGCCATTCAGATCAGCGATTACATCATCAAGTGTTGGTAGCGGGTGTCGCGTACGCTTTATGGCTTTGTTTGCCTCGCGCATATCGATGCATAGACGGACTCCATTCTGCTTGGGTACTATTACTATAGGGCTTACCCATGGTGTTGGCCCTGTAACACTCTCAATCAAATCATGCGATTTCAAACGTTCAAGTTCAGCTTCCACATCTTTTCTCGTGTGGAATGGCGTTCGTCGATGTCGCTGTGACTTGGGCGGTACAGACTCGTCGATGTGAAGCTTTATTTCAACGTCTTTAATCTTTCCAACACCATTGAAGAGACTGTCGAATTCTGCTAGAATGTCATTTTCGTAGCTCTGAATGTGGCAAGTTAGCTTAACAAATTCTAGCTGCTGCGAAGTTGAACATGAGAGAAGGTTTCCTGTATTGCCATGTACTACGTGAAAATCAGCGTCAATTGTGCGATTTGTGGCGGGTGCATATACGGCAATGGTAGTTACCCCGAGGACCGGTAATGCGGGTCTATCACCGTATGGAAAAACTTCCTGCGCTGAGCGCCGGAGCTTTGGCTGTGGATCTAACTTCTGGTAAGTATTACTGTCTAATATGTTTACAGTAGATCCTGTGTCAATCAACATTGCTGCATGGATTTTATCCATGAGTACCACTTTTGTTATTGCCAATTTCCTTGGCTCAGTACCGGTATCATCCGTAACCATGTACACGTAATCGGGCTCAGATTCACTACTGGATTGCGGCTTACTTTCTGTACTGGTAGCAGTGGCATTGACGCTTGGTCGCCTGCATACACGACCCCAGTGATTTTTCTTATGGCAGCGATTGCATTCTGACCCGATTGCTGGGCATGAATTATTTTTGTGCGGTAGATTGTGTCCACAGCGGGAACATGTCTCGGACTTTACCGTTCCCCGAGCATGACCCTGTTCTTGCTTGTTACGTGGCTTATTGCTATGGCTATGCTGGCTTTGAGACTGTGGTTTATTACGACGGTTACCATAGCGACGTTGGCCAGATGTACCATGACCCTGTCTGCGGTTACTACCACTACCAAATAAAGCATTGGCAGAAGCTGGTTGTGCATGCTGATTTTCTACAGTGTGGGCTTGTTGCTCACTCGTTTCTAAAGCTCTGGCATACTCCATTAATTGCGTTAGAGACAGAGTTTCACGCATGGCCCTTCTCCTCAGTGTCTTGCTTTTACATTTCAACACAATTTGGGCATGAATTTCCTTATCAATGTCATGAAAATCACATGTTTGAGCCAACTTGCGGAGTCTGACATGAAATTTATCAATCGTTTCATCCCCTTGTTCAGCATTACGGAACTTAAATGTTTCATAAGCGATATTGTGTTTTGGCTTAAAGTACTGTTCTAGTGCGACTTTGGCTTTCTTATAGTCATTATCCTCACCTGTGTCTGTTAAAGTAGAGAATATTTCGTCTACCTCTGGTCCAGCAAAATGCAATAGGGCGGCTCTTTTACGCGTGTCGGCCGTGACATCCGCTACTAGCATAAAGCGTTCAAAGCGTTCAATCCACTTTGTCCACCGTGGACCGAGATTTGCCTCATCCGTATGCACATCGAATTGAGGGAAGCTAGGGAAAGATGCCAGGGAATCCATGATTCTTGCAGTTTAATCCGTCGTCGCCAGTGTGACGTTTAGGTACACAGATACAGTACACAGGGGGAGACAATACTAGATTGTACTTGGTGCTCGTTTATTCAGTCCGCCATGTTGTGTGCGCTATTTATGATAACGCCCTCTGTTGGTACATGCGCTACATTACAGGTACTGTACTGGGAGATAAGTATACAAGCAACCGTTATTGGAAACACGAGACCTGGACTCAAATGTCGTGCTTTGGAAGTAGTTCATCAGGATGGTCATAATATTGCTGATCACGTGTGATCGATATGTAAATAGTTTTGACACTTTAAGCTCTTGCTTGAAACCGATGTGTATAAAGATACTGTTTAACATATGAAATTGAATAACATATCAACCATATTCAAAAAATCAAACATCAAATACTTGAAATATCTTCACGGAAATGAATTTCACTTCTGTTTCTACGTCTTCGTGGCAAATCTACACCGGCAAAACAAAAATCAAAGGAGACAACGATCTCTTTCAAATGCTAAACTATAGTCAGGAAGGTTTTTGTCACATATTTATTTTCTCATTGAATGTAATAACTGTTTACACAGAAAATATTTGTAAAAGTTATACAGTATCTTTGACACTCTTTTGCTATATCTCTACAATAATGAGTTTATCGAAAAAATAAGACTCATTATGTAGGCCTAACTGATTATCATTATTTGCTTCTTTGCCCCAGCATGACCTGCGAATACTGACTGTGAGGAGGACAAAAATCTGAAATTTGATTTGTGTGGTGTCTGGATAATTTGAATACTTGGTTTTACAGCAAAGTTTGTGTCATGAAAGTTAACATAATGTCCCCCCCCCCCAAAAAAAAAAAATAATAAATAAATAAATAAATAAATAAATAAATAAATAATAAAAAAAAAAAAATAATAATAATAAATAAATAAATAAATTAAAAAAAATAAAATAAAAATAAAATAGATCTTTAAATATCAGCACATTCGTCAGGATTCTGTTTAGATAATTGCAAAATGATTGAAGTTGAATTAAGGACTAGCCGGGGGGTATATCTGTGTTATGTCAAACAATCATTAAAATGCAAACAACGTGACAAACCTGGACTACAAGAGATATCTGAATACATCCCATAAGAAACATGAAGTGTATAGTTTTTTTAGGACTTCAAACTTATTATCAACGTATACGAAAAAAGTGTGTGTTAGTAAACTATAAGGACATGTTATTTCAGGCGATAATTCATAGTTGTAATCCGGAAAACATATCAATTTGACCTTTGATAAAGGGTGAAATACATGTATGTATTTAACACGAGCGCAAAGACTTTCAAGAAATCAAAATAAGGCAATTCCATTAGGCTTGTCCATCACCTTTTGAAATGTGTGAACTTCGTCATTATATTGCATATTAAATAAATATGTTCCAGTAGGGGATACAATACGGTATTGAAATTGCCCTTTAGTGGATTTTTTGGAAGTTTTTACGATCGTGTTATTTTGATAGAAATCTACAAGACTGAAATATATCAAATGCATTTTATTAATTTGAATATCCCTGCAGACTACTAGTCAGCTTCAGGAAACTGATTAAATTTACAATAATCCTGATCGTCTCATTATATGTCCAGGAACATATCAAAATCCAAATATCATATTGTATGATTATATTTAGTATGAATACATGATTACTGTTAAAAAATGCCTTACACCTGATATTTGTTAAAATTTAAAGTGAACCTGGAAAATAAAATTTCATTTTCATTTTTCTCCCAGATACCACATTCTGACTTGTGTTTTATGTTTGGGTTGTGTTTTCACTCAACTGTCTCTAAAGCGTTCAAGGGATTGCACAAACTTTATAATAGGGAAGGTCCAATGTATGTCCCGTAACTTTAAATATTATGCGTTTTATGGTGTTGTTGTTCGTCTTGCCAACATACAATTATCTAGAGGTTTACCAATATCAAGATATATGGCAACCGCTAGCGATAATTCGAAAACCAAGGGAAAACATCTCATTTTTAACCCATAGATTACAGGAACCGGGTGGCTCCTGTATTAAGCCTATGAGAGTTAAAGAATTCAGTAGTCGACGGGTTAAAGTAGGATTTTTTTTTTTATAAACGTCTTATTCATAAAGTTTAGTCTCATCAATTCTGACTTTGGACCTGTATTTTACTACCCTTTTCCCCCTCTAACCCGTTCCATGTTCCCCCCCCCCCTTTTTTTTTCTTCTGGGAAATAGGTAGGTCTCTGTACAACTGCCTCCAAATGTTGTTGCAACCTGACTAGATGAAACCCTATCACCAATATCACTCAAGTCAAATGAATTATCAGTTTCCAGTGTCTACCTTGTAAAACATAACTGTGGATTAACAGGTTTTTTGACTTGTAAAATTACAAGTTTTACAAAATTGCTAATTTTCCTGCCATTTCACAACAAAAAAACGGCCAAAAAAACCTGTTAATTTACAGTTATTTTTTACAGTGTACTGCTCAATTGCTTCGGCCTTATCGATACATAATTTGTGTGTGTATTATGATAAATGGATGATAACATGTTTTATGCTGTGATGATGCGGTATTTGCTCCGGGCTTCATGTTTCAAAGACGTAAGGTTATAGGTATAGGTATATAACGTGTCTCCCGAGGTTGAGTGAGGACCTTTTTTTTACCGAGTTTGGGCTAACGCAAAGGAAGTGGGTCAAATCTATGTACATGTACCTGCTTTACTTTTTTCTTAAATCCTTTCTAATAGTTAAATTCGGATTTAGCGTTTGAATAATTCATATTCAAATGTAGCAAAATTTAGCAAATTTATCAACGGTTGTAATGGGCGTTAACTTTAATAATGTGTAAGTATATGTACCATACAATGTACAACAGATTGCATTTGTTTGTATAGTTTTCTAATTAAAGGTTGCTCAATCACAGTGGAATGTTTAAAGAAGCGAGAAGTATAGTGGAATGTTGAAAGAAGAGAGAGAGAGAGAAAGAGAGAGGGAGGGAGATACAGTGGGAAACAGTGGTGGGGAAAATTAGTGAGAGGCAGAGTGGAAAATGAGAGAGAAAGAGAGAGAGAAACAGTGGAAATATTAGAGAGTGAGAAACATCCAGTGGGGAAAATGAGACAGAGAGAGAGTCAAAGACAGTGGGAAAATGATAGAGAGAGAGAGATAAAGACATTGGCGAAAATGAGAGCGAGAGAGAAAACAAAAATAGACATGCAGGGGGATAGATAGAAATTATAAAGAATACAGGAGAGAGAGAGAGAGAGAGGGGGGTAGCTGCTGTGATGAAAAGTGACATTTGTAGAGATTCCACTGGCACGTTTAAAGGTCCCCTTCTATGAAATTATAATTCTTGGTATTTTGTACATGATACTCATCTAAATTGAATAATATTTCCCCCAGGTATTCATGTCCAAAACGGTCTGCTAAGCTCCGCCCCCTTTTAAACCCCGAATTCTCGTTCTGCGAGCATGATTGACGTCACAAACCGACATTGCCGATGCTTGTTTACAATATTGCATATGTATCACATGTGCAAACTAACTTGCTGTTCTATATACCACCTCGTAAATCACCTCCAAAGCGAAGTATGCCGCAACGCTGCGTTGTTGCAGGTTGCAGCAACACCACAAAGGAGGGTGTCAGTCTCCATTTATTCCCTAAAGACCCAAATATAAGAAGGAAATGGACCGCAAAAGTAAAATTAACTCGCGCCCATTGGAAGGGGCCGAGTGACCGCAGTGTTGTGTGCTCCGAGCACTTTTGTGCGGAGGACTTCGTCGATAGCACGGGGCTGCATGCGGCGTATGGCATCAAGAAGAGGCCGTCCCTGAAACAAGTTTGATCATACATGTATCAATAATATGAAATTTGGCGACTCTGAGCTTTACCTCACAAGCACCTCTCTCAATTGGTCTTTGCTATTAAAAATGATTTCTTTTTTGTTCTTGATGAAGAAAAAGATCTTTCTCCATAAAGAGGGTGTGATAAAAATGTTTATCATGGTAGAGTGGAAACTCAGTATAAAGAGGTCTGATACAACAATATTCCTGATATAACAAGGTAATATTTTGGTCTGAACTCTTTTTATTCTTTTTTTTTTATAACTGATATAACGAGATTCTGGATTTAACCAGGTAATTTTAATAGTCCCAAGGACCTCGTTATACTAAGTTTCCACCGTATATTTAATATTTATTTTTGTTACCACCCTGAATGTAGTGAAAATGTAACGGGCAAATTTCAACCGACAACCCCCCCCCCCCCCCCCCCCCCGGCAGGAAAAAGGGGTATACATCACTACAGTTACAGGTTGATTCCTACTTCTCTACCTTATACATGTAGTTCATTTGACAGAAAATTTATTTTCCAATGATTCCCTCTCTCTCTTTCACCATTTCTTCTTTTGTGCTTTCCCTCCCTTTCTCCTTCTTTTTGCCAAATATTCTCCAATTACACACATCTTCCCTCAACTTTTATCTCTCCTTTTTCTCCCCAGTGATTCCCTCTCTCTCTATTTCTTCCCTTGTGCTTTCCCTCCATTTCCCCCTCTTTATGCCCAAATTCTCCACTTTCACACATCTTCCCTCAACTTTTTTATCTCTTCCTTTTTCCCCAGTGATTCCCTCTCTTTTTCACTATTTCTTCTCTTGTGCTTTCTGTCTCCCTTTCTCCTTCTTTTTGCCCAATATTCTCCAATTACACACATCTCCTCTCAACTTTTTATCTCTCTTTTTTTTCTTTTTCCATTCTGCCAATTGTTGGTTTTGATCTCATTCACGCACTCACACCTTTCTTTTCAATTGTTAGTTTCATTCACGACAAGCCTTGCATAGTAAATGTGTTTGAGCTCTTCCAGAGAAGACAAAAATATTCAATTGATTTGAAATATATTATTACTTCTGGAGAAATGTAGATATAGATGTTGTATCCAGGAAATGGTTGTCTTACAATTGAACATCAAAAATTCCATAAAGGAGAATGCCCACCCCCCCCCCCCTCAAAAAAACAAAAAACAAAACAAAACAAACAAAACTGATTAGCTTCCAAAGTGTGTTTCATTAACAAATTAAACAACAAATGCCATAAAAAATAACAGACTTCATATGCCATTAACAATAGAGTTATCATTCCTAACTGAGATACATGCATCTTTACAACATCAATTACAAAAAAATGCTCTGGGCAAATACTTAGATGTGACGAAACTCAGACCAGCTGCAGCTGGATTGTTTTGCGTTTGTGAACTCAGTTACCCAATTCCAATTTTATTTCTGACAGTGAAAATGAATATTCAAAATAAGCCTCCTAGACTCCTCTTTTCCTCTGATACTTGAACCAAAAACAGCAATAAAATTTTTACCACATTGTCACAGTGTAGCACACCTTCATGTAATAAACCCAACTTTCAGGGAAACTGATATCCATGTATAGGAATTAAATATCATGAAAAGATATTATAAACAGTTATGTACATGATAAATGTATATGCTATCTAAGCGTTATCAAGTTAACAACTAGACCAACATATATAAGTACATAATAATAAATACAACAATCGATTAAATGAAAGAAGAAAAAAAATCTGTAGAAAAAATAATGTCAATTTGAAAAGAAATATGTGAAGCAACAATAATGATGATCACATGAATGACCCGAGTAAATAAAATATCATGTTTGCCAGTCATTAGTACTGAATAATTTTTTCTTTCAAATAATGAAACTTTGTGTAAATGTTTACACTGATGGAACAACAGTTCTGATACATAAATATTTTTAAAATGTTCAGTTCTACTATCACCTTTGCATAATGTTGAGATTTGTGCATGTCATATCCAAGCCCCAGTAAAAAAAGAAATATGAGAATAATGGTTGCATAGCTAAAATTAAAGTTCCACAGAGCTGTCCTCCCTTTTGATTTTTTTGCAAAGGTTGAAAAAATATACATACATACAGTTAACTTTGAAAAGAAAATACCCTAAAGAGGTAATGCAGGTAATACTGTTACGATCCAAAATCTACAAAAGATAAGAATCAAACAAAAGATATTAACTTTAGATGATTTATGGTTTAATTTAAATATTTACTAACATCAGGTATGACACGATATAACAGAATTACAAATTCTAGTTACAAATACACTACATGTATTTAAACTGGCAAAGACTTACAATTTCTCAGCTGGGAAATTCCTATTAGTCCAGAATGTTCTTGAAGTGTAGAGTAAGTTGACTGCTAATCCACAAATATAAATTCCGAATATTAAATCCAAATGGTATGTTGTCCAACTGGCAAACGAAGATACAGCCGAAGAATGTCCAAGATAATTCAGGAAGTCATCAATGTCGATAATTATGTCGATGACGATGTCCAAGATAATGTCAATGACGATGTCGAACACGACGTCAAATATGTCAAGGATGATGTCGAACACGACGTCAAATATGTCAAGGATGATGTCCAAGATGAAGTCCAAGATGAGGTCCAAGATGATCTCCAAGATGATCTCCACAGGTTATATACAATCTCAATCACTAACTAGAACCTTCCACATTCCACCACAATACTCATGAAAGTTTGGAACTCTCTGGTAAGTTCTATATAGTTCTTGTTGTAACAAACAAAGGAAGGGGATTCCCATGATCTATTTATAGACTCATTACAATGTTACACTCTTCCTAAGAGGTTCATGCAAAGGTCAACATTCCAACATGGCCAGGAAAACAAATTTCGCCAAACCTTCATAAATCGCTCAGTAAGGGGTTATTGGGGTCCAGTTTCCCTCCATAATTCCCTGACAAGCAAAAAAAAAATCGTACTTCTCTTCCAAAGGGGGGGGGGGGGGGACCGGGCCGGCTGTGCCCCCTGGATCCGCCAATGGTTCTGATGGAAATGCTGCACGGATTCTTGTCACGGCACAAGATGGGAGAGGAACACGTCCTGCCCTGCCTAGGAAACTCCAACACCATCTTACAAGCTGCCTATAGGCCACATGCCTGGCTTTCCTAAAAGATTTTTTTTTAAAGAGTACAAAGGAAACTATGATTAGACAACTTCAAAAAATGCACAGTGTAGTCTATGATGTAGGTGATAGTGAGGTAACTTTTACTTTGAACTTCACAAATAAACAATAAAAGATTAGCTAATAATTTAGTTGTCAACATCGCAGTGTAAAATGTTGTGATGGGGATTGAGGAAACAAACGTTAATCTGCACATAGGACAAGAAAATACATGTACACTGCAAATAGAATAATCTTCCTCTATTTACATAAAGGCTAAAACATTATTTTATAGAATATCGTAATATTAATTTCATAAGGAGCCAAATTGGCATATTGCATCCAAACTGCTTTATATAATACAGGAATACTGCAGTAAGGATTAAAACAAAAAATATGGTACTCACTGATTTTCAGTTGCATCCTGCCTTGCCTGTCCGCCATACTGCTGCCGATACAGATAGTAAGCAGTTTCCATCACATACCGCTCCAGACACACTGGATGAAACCCTGGGTGGAGAAGAAGAAGAACATCATATCTATTGTCAACTATAACGGTACCTACACTTACTTAGTGTAGCAGCACAAAGAAAACAAGCAAGATAACAGGAGAGCTAAGAGTTTTCTGGATATCAATGTTAGAATTTACTATAATCAAACGCTACCACCCCATGCACCAGTAAAACTGCCCAAGCGCAAGCCCAGGCAGGGTCGACGTCAGCAGGCGAACAACCAAACAGCGCGCGTGTACCCCGGCCCTGCGCACATCGAGCTCACTGCCTCGATCAGCGAAGTATCAGTTCAGCCTCTCGGGCCGCTTGCAAGCGTAAACAAGATTCATAATACGTGGATATGCGTGAATTAAACTTTAATCGGTAATTTATTATCAAAAAATAATTACCAGTTGTTATTCCCAAGTCTCCCGTCGATATCCTCTCCGTTGTTAAAATCAGGGACGTCTCTGTCATCATCAGAATCTTGCCCAGAATCCGACATGTCTGGCTCAAACATAGTATACGGCCGGGCCCCTAATTCCTCTTCAATTTCTTCTGGGACTTGATGCTCCAAATCAGATATATCTGATCCTGAATAAGTGTCCTGGCTGTCCGAAGAAGATGCCATCGTTGATGTAGCATTTTGTCTTTAAAAAGCTAAAATGAAGGGCTGAAATAGCATGAAGTCGAAGGGATCTACACGAAGCTCAATAGCCTAACACACACACATCGATACTGATCCAGCTTGTGTGTGAGTCGAGCGTTCTGTGTCTGACGTCACATGACGTCATCGATCGCTGGACCGATTTTCCAAAAATTTTAGGGGCGTTCCCAGTTAATTTTTTATTTTCAAGTTTACAGATTAATGAATGGAATTCAGATAATATGGTTGACAGATCTGGATTCACAGTAGAAAAGTCTATTAAATGAAGTTCCTTTGTAATTCCATAAAAGGGGACCTTTAAGTTTCTGATTTTTTTTCCCTGGTAGGTTAAGTAGTTATGCATTGAAGGAATTGATAAAAATCTTAGAACATACAATGAAAATGTATATCTTATGGAACTCTGCATCTTTTAAACGTTATATGGGCACCATTAGAATATAATAGTCAGTTTCCATTAAAATAAATAACAATATTGACAGGTGTAGGTTAGATCAGTGCCAGATTTAGGGGGGGGGGACATCTGGCCCGTGCCCCCCCCCCCCCTGGAAGAAAAGTATGCATTGTGCCCCCCCCCTTTTTTTGAACGAAACCCCCCCCCCCCCCCCCTATTGACATCGAAGCCGAAAAAGAGCCGTCCCCGATGTCCGATGTGACTGAAATTCAGGTGCTAGTTGTACTTGTAGCTCTAGATTCAGGGCGGGATTAGCGCCGGTAGTTTCTGAATGTTGAACAATTTTCAGCTTAAATCTAACGTTACATGTACAACCATGCCATGTATTCATTGGACGTGGACGGAAACACAATGACTGAAGCCCGAGTGTGTAGATCTATGTACACGCGGTGCAACGGTTCATTCATCAGTATAGCCTTACGTGTATTAGGCAGCTTCAAATAGACGGTGCACGGTTATTCTGCCTATGTAGTTTCGCTGACCCGAAAAAGATCGAAAGGACTGGGAACTTCGCCAAAGAAAGATACGAATTGTAAAAAACCTTTAAATAATACGACCAAAATACCACAAACAACCCCTCCTCATGACAATCTGGGAACAATTTAACCACGTTAAAAAAAAACCCAGCTCGAGTGAGTGGAAAATCACGGAGAAAAGCGCTTTCAAATAAGCGGACGGACAGACAGACAGACACATATTGGCCAAATTATAGTAAGGATAAAGTAGAGCACTCTAGAATACAAGAAAGGAAATAATTCTAAAGTGCTTAGAATAGTACTCAATTTCTGTGTGTCTTCAGACAAGCACAAGGCGATCCTGGTTAGTGGTATATACATTTATAGTAAAATGACTGAAATTATTTGTGTATATAATACAATAATATATAAATCATATTGTGACTTCAAGTGCGTATATTGAATAAATATTCTGTATATTCGCTGGTCTTCTTTTGGTAGCAATAATTGTTTTCCTTTCCTCTTTCAAATCAAATGAACACCTTCAAATTCTGTTAGTACGTAGCAATGTAGACTTAATTGAAAATAATATCAAAGCATTAATATAAAGTTTAATAATGTTTAATAATGAGTATTGATATAAAGTTTAATGCAAGTTTCAAGTTTTCAAGTTTATTTTATTTATTTCAACTCAACTCGTCTTAACATCATAACAATATAACAATTAATTACATAGTAAACCATAAAAATGAATATTCAATACAATACCCCAATATATATACATATATATATACTAGCAGAAGCAGCCCGTGGACATCCACGGGCGCTAGCTGTGTTTATGATTAACCACCGTACCGTATATTTGTTACAATAATCAAGTGAATAAATAAAAAAGTTGGGTAGAGTTATTTTTACCAAGAAGTATTTACAACATGTCCATTGGCGGACCCGGGGGGGGGGGGGGGAGGTGCTTCTGGCCCGTGCCACCCCCCTCCCCCGTTCAAAGGCAGGAAAGTATGCATTTTGACCATAGACGATCCGCCCTTTTGTTGATCGTGCCCCCGCCCCTTTTAGAATGAAACCTTTTTTGGCTTGTCAGAGAATTATGGAGGGATCCCCGCATAACCACCCCCTCCTGAGCGAATTTTCTAGGTCTGAGGTCCACCCCCCCCCCCCCCCCACCTCAGGTCTGCCTTTTCCAAAATTTGACAAACCTGCACTTGTTTTCCCCGCCTTATGCTAAAATTCTGGATCCGCCCCTGATCATGTGAATAATTATGTCTTATTTATCCAAATCTTGCATGAGTTTTGAAGAAAATTCCTTTTAATCTTGATGAAAATTGATGATATGGATATAATAATGTTCGAGTAGAATATCCATGCATAGACCTAGAGGGAGCGATTTGATCTAATTGCCATGTTTCTGTGGTTTATTAATACTCAGAGTAACATCCATAATTAGCGGTACGTCCCCTGTAGAGGATGCAATAATGAGAAAAAATGAATTTGTCATTTTATTTTCAGGGGGATTATGGCCCCCGTATATGGGTCTTGGGAGGACCGACGGATTGACTCCCCCTACTACCCCCCCCCCCCCCCTCCAGTTCCCCCCATTCCATTGTCATCCCATCACCCTCAGGGCGAGGGGATAAGGGATTAATATCATTATACGTATTCATAATCATTATGGAAATATTTTCGAAGGAATTTTCTTCTTATCAGATTTTCTGAGAAAGTGTCAAATTACCGGGAGCGAACGTCGTGAAACATACACACTAAACTGTGTGTGTGACCATGAAGCTTCAAATGATGTAACTCTATACCTGTGATCTAACACGTGTGTATAATACTGTACTGTACACTGAAGCCATGTGGTTATATGGCCATGTCGTTCTGTGGAATAGCTCCCCTTCACAGGGAAAGGTATATGGTTGGCTGGGCATGAAGCTACAGACCCGCTTTATGGGTGGGCGGAATTATTAGGCCTACTCCCTGCGGAAATTCAATGTTTAAAAATGAATTTATGAAATATGGACGGGACGTCAGCCCTCAAGAAGTGCCTCCCACCACCCTAAGAACCCTTCCCCACCCGTGGGTACCAAAAGGCGGGGACCGAAAGGGCCAGGGGAGGAGCCTATTTGAACCAAAAAAACAGCCCGAAATCCTTAGTGTATTATATAATAAGATATATATATATATATATATCCACACACATATATACATATGGTGAACGAAAGGATATATAACAAATATGTATTTTATATAGTCTATCCTTTTGTAAAAGTAGAGCTGAGGAAATGGAGGGATCCACTAAAAAGCAGGGCTTGTTGAGTGTGGATCCCTCAAATAAATATTGTAGTAGATTAAGCTGCATAAATATAAAATAAAAGGTATGTGTTACCAAAGAAAAAAATAATAAAGAATATGTATAGTATAACATATTCTTTGGTGTAAATATAATATGAAAGTGACAAATGAGATATGGAGATGAAGAAAAAAATATAAATATAAATATAACTGAGAGTAAGATAACAAAGTGGTGCGTCTGTGAAAAAAAATAATAATGAGTATTGATATAAAGTTTAATAATGAGTATTGATTTTGTAGTTATTTTTTGTGGGGTTTATTTGTGGGTGTTTTTGGCTTGCAATGTTATTTTTATGAAGAAAAATAGCAAACACGTGGACGTATAGTACATGTGTACTCATTTTGACGTTTCAGCTTTATATATGTATAGTGTAATGGTCGAATATTTGTGAGTAGTAAGTGCCCTTCATTCATCATGGCCTTCTTTATTAACCATTAGTTTTGTTAGATTGAAATATGATCAGTGAAATTTAAGGGAATATAAGAAATACGTTTCGACTTTTTGAATAAATACAATAATTATTCATCGGTTTATCACTAGTAAGTCAATCATAAAAATAATAGGTTTGGTCGGCAATAATTATAGGGATCAAAACACTGAT
Source organism: Heliocidaris erythrogramma (assembly GCA_025617745.1). Taxonomy (NCBI): domain Eukaryota; kingdom Metazoa; phylum Echinodermata; class Echinoidea; order Camarodonta; family Echinometridae; genus Heliocidaris; species Heliocidaris erythrogramma. Next base: position 23,829,809 of record CM046871.1, on the reverse strand, counting down.
AAAATTTTAATTGCTAATTTTCATCACCTATAGAGCCATGAGTCGTATCCGTTGACAGTTTGTAGATTAATTAGAAAACCGAAGAAAAGGTTGGGATATATATTGAGCTGAAAAGTCCGATGCTAATTAACGGGTCTTTTATATACTAATTAGGTTAATGCACGCTATTGTGGGATAACGAGCGAGATGAGGGTTTGCTACTATGGAAACGATTTTCCCCGTTAATGCAGGCGTCACACTGTCCCGAAGTTGAGGCAAGATGGACACACGATAAAGGAAATGTTCAAATTCGGCTCAGATCGTGTAGACATCGGGCCATTCGTGAGGGCATCTTAAGCCATCGTATGACCGCCGGTGGATTTTCTCAGGCTCCGGCAGCAACTTCGTGTGCGGTGGCAAAATCTTTGGCATGTCAAAAAAATTGCCCGAAGACCTTGCGAAGGTTCATTTTCGTGTGTCCATTTTGCCATTCGTAAGGCCATCTTGAGGGCATCTTGTCAAATCGTGTGATCTTCGTCTTTACTTCGTGTGATCATCGGTGCCATCGGGCATATTTCGCCTCACGAAGACAATACGAAGGAAACAAGAAGCTGCCCGATTGTCATAGGAAGGCAACACGACTACGTGAAGCCCTCGCAATGCCTGCGTGTAGCCTTCGTATTATAGTACGATGACATCGAGATGGGATCACGGTGTCGGCGAAGACAGCCGAATTTGAGTAGCTCAAGCGTTCCCCATGTGTACGGAAGCTTATAAGTGCCAACCAGATGACGAGAAAACAGGTTAAATGACGAGAAGACGAGATAAGAAGACGAGAAGACAAGATAAATGACGATAAGACGAGTTGTTAGAACTCGGCAAGTCGACTTATTCTGGACAAGAAGTCGAGAAGACAAGTTGTTGGAACTCGGCATGCCGACTTATTTGAGACAAACAAAGGAGTCGACTTATTTTGGACAAGAATACGAGATGATGAGATATGAGATAATGAGTTATGGAACTCGGCAAGTCAACTTGTTTAGGACAAGAAGATAAGATGAAGAGTTGTTTGAATTCGGCAAGTTGACTTATTTAGAACAAGAAGACGAGATGACAAGGTAATGCAACTTGGCAAGTCGTCATATCGTCTTCTTGTCCCAAACAAGTCGACTTACAAAGTTGCATTAACACGTCATATCGTCTTTTTGTCCTAAACATGTCGACTTACCGAGTTCAAACAACTCGTCATCTTGTATTCTTGTCCCAAACAAGTCGCCTTGCCGAGTTCCAATAACTCGTCTTCTCGTAATGTTAACTGGTCTTCCCGTCTCGTCATCTGGTTCGCACTTCCGTAAGTAAGCATCTGGTTCGCAAGTTTCCGTAAGTATCCGATCAGCAATTGAATTCAGTGGTGTTGCTAGAGGTGTGTGTGTGTGGGGGGGGGGGGGGTTGGGGTGTCATACCCCTACTCAAAATTGCTGTCGGCAAATGCGCCACCTCCGTCAGCAAAAGCAAGAGGAGGAAAAGGGAGGGGGAAGCGGAATGGAGAAGAAAGGAAAAGAAAAAGAAAAGAAAAAGAAAAGGGAAAGGAAGGAAAACAAAAACCGAAAGAAAAGAAGGAAACGAAAAGGGAAGGAAAGAAAATAAAGGAAAAAATGGGCATATTTTTTCTTCGCTCGTTTGCAAAGACACTGGAAAGTTAACCGTTGACTACTGAATTCTTTAACTTTAATAGTCTTAATACAGAAGCCACCAGGTTCCCGTAGTCTATAGGTCAATAGGTAAAATGCAGCCCCCTTCGGCAATGACTGCAGCCCCGGCCCTCCCCCGAGGATTTTCAAAGTTCCGATATTTATTTATTTATTTATTTATTTCTGATATTTATACAGGGTGGCTCATATCACCAATTTGGTGGTCTTCCATGAGGCCCTGTTTGGTAACAATAAAACAAATAACATCAACAATAATCAATATATATAAATACACAAGCATAAACACGTATAATACACATTAATCGTCATTAGTTAAGTAATCATTTTACTATTTACAAGAATTTTCGAATCGAATTTTAAATTAAGGATTATTAGCATTGTAAACTGTGAAATAATCAAATTAAAATATGGATGATAACCACACATCAAAATGAGGGGGAAATAATTAATTAACAACACATATACCAAAGAAGTTGCTATGCATAATATCCCCATATAGTTCACAGCTTACATCTCCTCTGCAGATAACAGAGCTTTTAGAGTGTATTTGAAACTGTTTAAAGTAGGCAACATTTTGATAGAAGTTTCAAGTTGGTTCCATACTGCAATTCCAGATATTAGGGGACTATGTTTGTATGTGTCCGTCCTAAATTTAGGTACACGCAATGTATCTCTTACAGCATGTCTTGTGCTGTGATCATGTAGAGAGCTCACATGTTGTAAATCTTTTTTTAAGTATTCTGGTGCCACGCCATGCATTGCTTTATACATCATCACTGCACGTCCAAACTGGAAACGTGTCTGAATAGGCATCCAACCTAACCGACTAAACATATCTTTTGAGGATACATCGAATCCTTCTCCCAACACTATACGGGCAGCCCGTTTCTGAACCTTTTGTAGTTTAATAGTTTGTCTTTGAAATCTTTCGGACCAAACAGAGGAACAATAATCAAAATGAGGAAGGACGATGGAATTATATAGAAGTTTCAGAGACCTAGTTGGAACATAACTTTTTGCTCGCTTAATTACACTAATATTTTTTTGAGCAGTCTTAATAACTTTTTCCACATGTTCCGTCCATCGCAACTCCTCATCGATCATGACACCTAGACACTTGGCAACTTTAACTCTTTTCAGGCAACTGCCGTTTAGTGTGACAGAAAAATCCTTTACACTATTAAGAATTGATCGTGGTCCAATAAGCATCACATTTGTCTTATCAGCATTAAGAACTAGACGGTTTTTTGTTACCCACGAAAAAACATTTTCTAAACCTTTTGTTAGCTTTCGCTCTACTTCTGCAACACTTCTTCCGTTAACTGTTAGAGTGGTGTCGTCGGCATACATATCAACAATACCTTCATCAATACATTTTGGTAAGCTATTAATGTAGATAGAAAAAAGAAGTGGCCCAAGAATTGAACCTTGTGGGACACCCATCACAATTTTTGAGGAACTTGAAGTGGTCCCTTTAAAACAAACCGTCTGTTCTCGGTTAGACAGATATGATACAAACCACTGAACACTCCTATCAGAACAGCCAATGGCTTTCAGTTTATGTAACAGAATATCGTGATCAACAGTGTCAAATGCTTTCCTCAAATCAATGAAGGCAACACCTGTTAATTCATTGTTATCAATATTCAATGACCATTGGTTAACTAATTTCATAAGAGCTGTTGCAGTAGAGTGAAGGGGACGAAAACCTGATTGGTTAGCACACAATATTTCATATTTGTCGAGAAAATCACATAGTTGGAAATGCACAGCTTTTTCTAGAATCTTGCTTACTACGGATAATATCGATATTGGTCTGTAATTACTGGGAGTGGACATATCACCAGCCTTGTAAATTGGAATAACTCTCGCTTTTTTCAAGATTTTAGGCACTTGTCCTGTTGCAATTGACTTATTGATAAGGCACGTTAAAGAGTCAACAATGACATATTTCGCCATTTTCAAAAGACGGCAACTTATTCCATCATCACCTGTTGCTTTATCGTCACTCATGTTTTCAATTTCTTTTAAAACAAATGCGTTCGTGACTTGATGTAGCTCAAACTTTTCTTCAGTATTAGCTAGCTCATTTTCTTCTAGAATGATTTCAGCGTGTTTTGGGATATCACGCGTAATATTTTGAGCACAAGTAACAAAATATTCATTAAATGTTTGAGCAATACCTTTGTCATCAGTAATTTTGGTCCCATTCACGTCTAGGCTGCTGGGTAAGACATGATTGGATTTAGGAATAATGTGCTTGATACTCTGCCACATTTTTTTGCTATTCCCTTTACTCATATCTATCTGAGAACTGTGATAATTTCTTTTTTCTTTTTTTCAGAAGATAATTCACTTTGTTCTTCAGTTCTTTGTACCTAGCCCATGATGTGTCACCACCTTTCTTAAGCGCCACATCATGGGCATGATCTCTTTCACGCATTGTTTCAATTATATCGTCATTAATCCAAGGGCACGCATTATTTCGTATTCTTTTTTCACATAACGGCATATGTTTATCAACAACATGCATAAATAATTTATGCCACGTCTCCCATGCAATGTCAATATCATCAAAATTTACATATGATCTCCATGGAATTTTTTGAAGATCATATAGAAAATCTTTGAGATCGAGGTTTTTTAACGAACGAAATTTAGCAGATTTGCCCTTAGCGGATTTTTTATTGTTATTGAAACTTCTCACAGTATAGACTAGATAATGGTCACTAATGCTAGTCTTAAAAACACCAGTCTCAGAAAACAACTCGGGATTAGTGACAAAAATCAAGTCAATGATTGAGTATGTATTTTGAGTTATACGGGTAGGCATGTCAACCAATTGCTTAAGACCATATAACTCAAATAGGAATTGTAATTTTTCTGCATTTGTATCTCTTTTATCACTGATAAAATTACAGTTAAGATCTCCCAAAATAGCACAACTAATATTTTCAGACATTACTTTTGCAAGGCATGTATCAAGTTTCTCAAATAATCTATCGTCGAATTCGGTGGCCTATAAATTGAACCTACCAATATAGGAGGTTTGTGGGGATGACAGAGCTCCAGCCACAAACATTCTAAGTCATTACTGTTTAAATCATGCCTTTGCTTGAAATCATACTTATTGGATACGTACATAGCAACGCCACCGCCATGTCTGTTTCGGTCTTTACGAAGCAATCCAAAGCCATCTATGTTTAGTTCAGAGTCAGGTATTGATGAGTCACACAGTGTTTCATTCAAACATACTATATCAAAAGGCTCATTTTTAAGTAAGATTTTCAGCTCATCAATCTTATATATAAGACTGTGAATGTTTAAGTGAGAAAACTTAATGCCCCTTTGCTTTATTGTGGGAATACATCCATTTACTAAATCCTTTAATTTGTCGGTATGTGACTTGTCGGTATATTCGGGCAACCACCACTTCATTTTCGGCATCGAGAAGAATATCCACAAATTATTTGGGCAGCGAGGTTCCGAGATATTTATGTAATTTCTCTATGTAACTTTTGTACATTTTCTCTTCGAAAAAAAAAAAAAATGTGCTCGCTTGCTTCGCTCGCTCGTAAACATTTAGAAATTTAACAGTTCATATTTGGGCAAAATGCAGCCCCCTTCGGCAATAGCTGCAGCCCCCATCCCCCGAGAATTTTCAAAGTTCCGATATTCGGGCAACCACCACTTCATATTCGGGAAACAAGGAAAAAGAATATCCACATCTTTGGGCAGCAAGGTTCCGAGATAATAATGCAACTTCTGTATGTAATTTCTGAAAATTCTCACTACAAAAAAGTTTTTTAAAAATTTGCTTGTTCGCTCGCAAAGATAATAAAATTACAAAGTTGATATTTCAGGAAAAGGTGGCAGCCCCTTCCTTGCAAAAAGAGGCCTGTATAATAAAGATCTCTACATCTGTGATATTATTGTATTATTATTTGTGGGGGATTAGGGTGCAGCATTTCTGTCGGCAATTTAGGTGTCACACCCTAGAAATTTGTCGGCAAATGTGGGTGTCGGCCAATTTGGGTGTCGCACCTCCCCCCCCCCCCCCTCCCCCTCATTCAAAATGTTCTAGCGACACCCCTGATTGAATTTCCCACGCGTGCGGTCGAGCGAAAGTTTTATACCAATGGGGATCACGCCTTCATGACCTAGTTTGAACTCGTCGTAGTCTCAATACGACGTCTTGTAGCCATCGTGTGGCCTTTGTGCGTCTTTCGGGTAAACTTCTTAATAAAAATGTACATCTTCGTGTAGCCTTCGTGTGTGGTTCGGGTGCCGTCGTGTGATCTTTTGTAGGCATCGTACTTGCTTCGGCTGTTGATTGGCTGTGGTCCAAGATCGGGGCCAACTTCGCGCGAAATCGAAAATTCCATATTCGTATGGCCATCTTGCCTCAAGTTAAAATAGAAAATTAATTGCCAATTTTTCGTAAAAAGGAGTCATCAGTCGTATTTCATAATCATTTGAAAAAAACATTTTTGCCGATTTACACAGTCATAAGCCCCGCCCCTAAAAAAAAACCATCGTGACGTACGAGAAGTAAAGGAAAATATTTCATCCACCTGTATACCGTGCACGCCCGCAGGCCTGGCAGGCCCAGCCCGGTACGGTGCCGAGCGCGAGCATGATATTCACCGCATCGACCATTTGCATTGCATATTTTCGTGTTTAATTCCTCACAATAACGTTGATTTGGGACCCAGTTTCATCAATAATGCCGAATCGGTGTATAGTTGCGGGCTGTAGCAAGACCCCTAAAGATGATGTAAGGGGATAAGCCTACATCTTTTTCCTAAAGATGAAAATCTACGGAAATTGTGGGTCGCAAAGGTAAAGCTCACGCGGGCAGAGTGGCAAGGGCCGGCCAAGTGAGTGGAGTACAATCTGCAGTGATCACTTTGCCGAAGATGATTTTGAGGATCCTGGCCTGTATTCCGAATTTGGCATGAAGAAAAGGAGAAGCAAGCTAAAAGATTCAGCTATTCCAACGATCAGACTTGGAGTCAAGTCTTCCAATCTTTTTTCAACGCCATCATCTCCAGCAGCTGCAGCAGCTTCACCCGTAGACCGAAAATTCTGTCTCTCGTTCGTTAGCTAAGTGAAGAGCTAACGAACGAGAGACAGAATTTTCGGTCTACTTCACCCGTAACTCCAGGGAGCTCCAACGCGTTGGAGCTCTCCGGAGTTACTTCACCCACGACCCCTTCACCAGGCCCCGGCGCGTCTTCTGCGAGGGGTTCAAACATAATTATGGTCGAATTCCCCTTGCCACTTGAGCTTCTTTGCCTTCGGGATCTGATAAATCACCTGATAAATCAGCTAGAGTTCGTATCTGGCTCAAAAAAGTCATCCAACTCACTTTTCATCTCTCTATATAAGTTACTCGAATTCAGCCAAAATCTAAGTCAGTACTACCGTAGTATGTAAAGCGAAGTAAAAAAAAGCCGAAAGTGAAATAAACAAAACAAAAGCGTTCACCAGTCGCTAAGTACGAGGGGAACATAGTAACTGCCGTACTAAAGATGTGTAGTACATTGTACAGAAGCATAAAACGGCTGTGCACGCGTTTAAGACCAATGCAAAACTTTCGTTCGGCAAGCTCAGATGGATGAGAACATTGTTAAAAAAAGTTAAAAAACAAAAAAAGAGGGAAAATTGTTTGCTGATCTTGTAGAAAATATATTGATACTGATTATTCACTCCTAAGACTATATTGATTAATTTCCTTTTTTCATAAATTGTCCGTTGAACAGAGGGGTCAAATACCGCATTGTGTGTACAATGTTATATGTTGCAGCCTGCAGATCTTGTGCCTCTTACTCTTAATACGTCACTTGGGGGTGTGACGTCAATTAGCCAATCAGCTCACGAGTTTTAAGGAACGGTCCCCAAACCTCTACTCCCCCCCCCCCCCCTTCGCAAAAATGAGACATAATTTGGACAATCGATTGCCAGATTCGTGATTAGAAGACAAAAATACATGGAAACAGCACTCATTTTCTCTCTAATTTAGTCAACCTTTAAACATACGTCATATACCGATGGCTTGGATATATTCTGATTACATTATAAGGTAAAGCCAGGCTAATAATCCTTTGGAAACGCATTGGGACGTTATGTAATAATGTGATATGCGCTATACAAAAAATGCAATGGTTTGGGTTGCCTTCACATGAAAACTGTAAGGTTACTACGTAGATCATCTCATACAATTTACAGGTAATATGAAAAATTAACTGAATTCATATTATATTTCTGGGTTATTTGAAAAGATTAAATTGTTAAATCAATGATTCAGAGCAGTTTACCTGCCAGGTTAAAAAAAACCTCGCCCTTAGACGCTTTTATTGTCGAGAAGGTGTATGTTCAGTGTTTGGTATTTATTATCCCCCCCCCCCCCCCGTAACCAATGAATACACAGACAGAGCAATTATCATACGTTGAATTATGAACGGATACAATTATGTCCAAACATGAAATTCACAATCATGGGGAAAAAAGAGTAATCAAAATGGGACAGGGGGTGTTAAAAAAGGTTTAGAGATTCGACATTTTAGAGAGATAACCTTGGGAATATGATGTCATTAAACGGTCGAATATGAATGAATAAACTTGAATTTAATGATTTGGGCTAGACCAATTACATTCATTAAGGGAACAACATTTTCTGACCTTGATCGATACTCAGTAATTCTATTTAAAATCAATGACTTTTGATCGTAAGTATGTAACGTCATGATTATTGCTCATTAGTTTTGAAGAGATGTAACGATCTCGTCGAATACCTCATTTTTGTTTTTTTTTGTTGAGTTTTAAGAGTGATGTATTTCAAAGTTTTCACGGAAAATCTAGAAAACACTTAGCTTAAGAGTTTGAAATAGCTAATATATCTTATGTGAACGATAATATGTTCACGATAAAAAAATGTACTTATTAATACGGGAATATCTCGGGCGAAATTTTGGAAGTTGTAAAGTTATAATTTCGTTATACTGCTTTTTGTTTACAGCCAATGTCCTTTCGAGGAACAATTTTTAATTCGAGTTGTGGGGGAATGATCAGACATCGTGAAAGATGCTCTAGCGACTAATATATATATATATATATATATATATTAGTACGCTGGAGCCATATCATTCAAATAATGATTTATAATTAATTTGAAATTTCAAAGTTTTTAAAAATGAAGTTGATACCATGATTAATAACTGATAATGATAATGAATGTGTACCCATTTTATCTGAATACTTGCTTACGCCACGTCTGTACATTAAAAACATGTTTGTTGTTCAAGACGAATCGAATCAATAGAGAAGAGAGAGAGAGAGAGAGGGGGGGGGGGAGAAAGTGTGGGTGGAAGAAAGGTGATAGGAGAAGAGCGGCAAAGGTAGTTAATTTGGTAAGAGGGCGAAAGAAATAGAAATGCGTTGGGTATGCTTAGAGGGGAAGGGCAGCTATTTTTATTATTAATAATAAATTTACAGGTTTATGAAACTTATGACCGCATGGCCAAAATTTAATCGTGTCTATGGTGGAAACAACTGTGAACCGTTTCCGTTGCCATAATTTCAAGTGTGCCGAGTGCAGTGGCGTTTTCTATATTCAATTTCATGATGAACCGTAATTTTGTTGGTTAGTTGACGAACTGTGATCGATCATTTAGTCGTGATAAAAAAATTGGGCAGCAAGAGATTGATGATGAAATTAGATTCAGTTAAACATGTTTGTGAAGCCTAGCAACGTCAAATTTCATCATTATGCCATACAGACATACCGTCACTCGACATAGGTGGAACAGTATGAAATGTACCATACAGGTTATTGATAAAGTATCATTAACTTTGTTGGCCAACAGCGTGGTATTTTTTTTCGAAATGACGACTCAACCCCATTTATATCAGTGTATATATAGCCCATTTAAAAATCTAAGAATGCTGTGATTTCATGTTTTTAAACCCTCGAGATATTTCATATATTTTTCTTCCCCCCCCCTCTCTCTCTCTCTCTTTCATATCAACTTTATTTTGATACATGATGATATGATATGGATGTAATACAGCTTTATAATCATTTTCAATTTATAGATTGCAATGAGTGTCCTACATCATAATCATTTCGTGATATCCAACCATTGAAATTAGTAATTTTGTTTTTGGACGTTTAAGAAGGTTTCGGTGAAAATGTAAATTTATATACTGAAAGGAAGATATTCACACTTGCTATGCATTTCGAGTGACAAATTCTCTTTGAATATTGAATTAAGTGATACATTTTGAGGATAGTACACTCCCAGGTGAAGGCAAAATAGAAAAAAAAATGTAATAGGCAACAACAAACTGTCGAATATTTCTTTAGTCAGGCTGTATGGCTACTGTATGTATTTATTGATGACAAAGTAAAAGCATTCTGGTAACCTTCGTTTAGAAAGGAAGCCGTACCCACTCGAGTGGAATATTAGGCATAAATAATGTATTATAAATGCATTACCACGAGTTAAGAAAAAAATGATACACATGAGCGCTCTTAACGCACACTAATAATTGGTGCTCAAATTTGTTGCAGAGGCGCTATACCAAGTGAATGACAGTTCCATGCTTTGCTGAGTTCAATCGACTTTATACAATGGTTACGAAAATTAATTTGAAATTGAAAGGCGTGACGGTTCTATACTGTTTGATATCTTGACTCCTTTATTAAAGATAAAGTTGAATTGTGGCCATGCGAATACATCGTAAAAGAAACTGTCTAAAAGCAATTTGGAAAGGGTGATTATGTCTACATAAGAATTGGTGTTTACTGTGAGGTTTGGGCATCATCAAAATAATAAGAAATTGACCAAATCTCGGTTAAAAGCACATGCACTGCAAACAGAAATGGGTATATGTGAGTGCACACACATGTGGCATGAATGTTTGGCCCGAACAATTCAGCGATTTCTCGTCATATTTTAATGTGAGGGCATTTGAAGAGCAATTCTTTTCAGGATATATTTCTTATACGATGTTCTTCCAAACTGACATAAAAGGAATGAGAAAGCTCACAAATTATTTTCACCTTTCTCAAAAATCAACATTGCCTTTGAGCGATCTTTCCTCAAGTAGTATACAAAAGAGAGAAACTATATATATATATATATATATATATATATATATATATATATATATATACACACACACACACACACAATAAAATGACATAAGATAACCGCAGTAAGCCTTTAATATCTGCATAATGAAATACACGTATATTGCGTACACTCTTAAAAAATTGGGTAAATTTTGTTGGGCAAGACATTGTTGGTTAGAGTTTTGCCCAAAACTGCGCAAATCATGCCCAAACATGGTCAAGATCAATTGACCAATTTGTGTAAAGCAAATGTTGCTCAACTGTTGGTTATATTGTTACCAACAGTTATGGTCAAATTGATGTTGGGCAAAATTTGCCTTTACATTTGGTAAATTCCTTATAATCTTGGGCAAACTTAACCACATGTGTGTTAATCGTCGCCCAATAATGTGTGCTGGGTAATTAGTCCCTGGGCAATTATTGGTCAATGAGAAACAACACATGTTGGGTAATATTCACTTACCCAAAGTTAGGTAATTCTATTGACCAACACTGTTTGGGCAATAAGTGCCCAAATGTTTAATGGACAGCATACGACCCAACGTTGGTTAAGAATAGGTTAAAAATGACCAACCATTTTAAGAGTGTACGCTTGGGGCATTTTGTGACCCGCAAATACATGTTTCTTACCCCAACTTTCCATTGTTGTACACATGATATCCCATTAATGCGCACCTTGAACTAAGTTACCACCTTTCATTGACTGAGGCGCCATTATCTTCATCTCAAAGAGTAGAACATAATCCACAACTGAAATATTAAAAATCCTAAAGAATACATTTTTGGGTAAAATAAAACCTCAAACGTAAAATATGCTAAATTATCGTAGTGGTTCGGTTCCCCACTTTTTCTCTTGTACAGTATTTCAATCAGTGGGAAAACAAATAAAATGAAAAATAAAGATATGCACATGTAATTCAAATGCCGCTCACATAGAAATGGTGAGAAATTCAGAAACTCTTTTGTATACGCATCTACTGCTTGGAAAGTAACAGATTAAGGATTCATTTTCAGGCAATCTGATCCTTTTTTTTTTCTGATCAGCGATTTGATCAGAATACTAGTATGTGTTTTGAGCACAAAGTCTGTATTATATTTTTCTGCCAAAGGAGAATAATAATTATGTAGCCTCTTTTTAATTGATCGTCCTGTAATATTATTTGTAGAAAATAAATTACGAATAAAGAAAAAGTAGTATATGCAATGCCTTTCGTAATAACTGCACCCCCAAAATGATGTGACTTTGTAGAGAAAGAGAGAAAGAGAGGGAGAGAGAGATAGAGGGATAGATGGGGGATATTTCATCCCATTTACCTGCATACTATTTGAATCATGCTGGCACGATGCAATTGCATTGTGTAGCTTGATTACTTTTATATTAGAATAGACACGCTTCATTTGATGCCAATCAACCTATCATTCGTTTAGAAACGAGCAAGCTATGACAAAAAGCAAGTTTTGCCATCTATCGAGAGTAAAGGCCATGTTGAATTTAATTTAAAACGTATTTATTAAAAACCATATTGCAGTTCAAGAGCTGAATCACATGGAGTATAATATTATGTAAAAAGAATTCACAGTAAAATACAATTCGATATATAATTACATAAACATTCATATTTACAAAAAACATCAAAGACATTATGTGGCAAAATAAGATTACGATGCATAAAATAAAGGGAGAAAAGATTGGGCGAGAGAATGAGAGAGAGCAAAAAGAGAGGGGAAAGGAAGAGAAAGAGAGAGAGAGAAAAATGTGAAAGGATCGACATGAAAGAGAGACAGAGAAAGGGAGAAGGATAGGAAGAGAGAGAAAGAGAGGGGAAAAGAAAATAATTTATATAACATATTTAAAACCAAATCTTTATCAAGTGTAATAAGTCGAACAGATGATAGATTCAGACTCATTAAAAATTATAAACTTCTATGAATTTGGGTTTCGAAAGTAAAGAGGGATAGAGTGATGAATGAAAAGGAAATACACAAATAATTTCTTGGTACTGCAAAATTTCAATATGGCACGAAAAAGAGACATGATAACGAAGCTTTTCGACCTGCGCTCATCAGGTTATCACGCAGGTATATAACAAATTTCTTGAAATCAACTATATTATACTCGGTGAACCCGGACGCAACCTAGACGCCGTAATTTCAGAACAATCGCAAAGCTTGGACGAACTCCTTTTGTCTGCACAGAAGAGGTTCTTGCGATTGAATGTAAGCAGCTTCCAGAAAGCGTAAATGCGCTGAGCTTCTGGCCCGGGACATAATTGAGAATTGATCGTCGGCATAGCTTTGTGCGCAAGCTGGATTGTTCAGCAAGTGGAGACCAATCGCTGAATCGCTTTTGGCTATCTTTGGTCTGTTAGCGTGCATTTCAGATTTGCAGGCACGGACGGGCTGCGTGCGCTGATTGGTTGTACGGTTCCGAATAATCGAGGGAATGTGTTGTTTAATGCGATCAGCAACCGCTGAGAAGTACGGCCCACGTACCTGGCATCGCACCGGCACTGAAATTGGTAAATAACATTACTCAAGTGGGGGGTGGGTAGTACATCCTTGCTAGTTGACGGTAGCATCCTGTGTGTAGAAAACACAATGCGTGTCGAAACCGCGTAATAGCAACGTGACACTGCGTGTTTGATCTGACTGGCGTATTTGTCAGATACCTTACCCCTCCAGGGTAGTTTGAGATACACGGGGCATTTGGCAGGTCCAAATCTGGTGTCAGATTTGGATTGTGCCTCCAGCGTCCGTGTTATGGTGCCACTCGCGCGGTTGAGTTTAGTTTCAATGATACGATGTATTCACAGATAGATGGTGTGGCTATGGGATCCCCATTAGGCCCCGCGCTTGCTAACATCTTTGTTGGCTTTCATGAAATGCACCTGCTACAGAACGCCACCGATCTTAATATAGTCCCACATGTGTATTGTCGGTATGTTGATGATACCTTTGCAATTTTTGATAACCGCGCAGCGTGTGAGGTTTTCCTTACACAACTGAACCGGCTCCATCCCGCGCTAAAATTCACATGTGAAATTGAACTGTCCAATGCGCTCCCATTTCTCGACGTTCTCGTTGAGAGAAGTGATGGGAAATTCATCACTTCCGTCTACCGCAAGCCCACATTCACCGGGCAATACACGAGATGGGACTCGTACAGTGCAACTTCATACAAGATTGGGCTCATTAGAAACTTAGTGTGCCGCGCCCTTAGGATTTGCTCTGCGTGCAAATTAGCTCCCGAAATCGCGAAAATCAAAACTATTCTCCTTGACAATGGTTACCCTGAGCATGTTATATCTCGCACCATAACACGGACGCTGGAGGCACAATCCAAATCTGACACCAGATTTGGACCTGCCAAATGCCCCGTGTATCTCAAACTACCCTGGAGGGGTAAGGTATCTGACAAATACGCCAGTCAGATCAAACACGCAGTGTCACGTTGCTATTACGCGGTTTCGACACGCATTGTGTTTTCTACACACAGGATGCTACCGTCAACTAGCAAGGATGTACTACCCACCCCCCACTTGAGTAATGTTATTTACCAATTTCAGTGCCGGTGCGATGCCACGTACGTGGGCCGTACTTCTCAGCGGTTGGCTGATCGCATTAAACAACACATTCCCTCGATTATTCGGAACCGTACAACCAATCAGCGCACGCAGCCCGTCCGTGCCTGCAAATCTGAAATGCACGCTAACAGAACAAAGATAGCCAAATGCGATTCAGCGATTGGTCTCCACTTCCTGAACAATCCAGCTTGCGCACAAAGCTATGCCGACGATCAATTCTCAATTATGTCCCGGGCCAGAAGCTCAGCGCATTTACGCTTTCTGGAAGCTGCTTACATTCAATCGCAAGAACCTCTTCTGTGCAGACAAAAGGAGTTCGTCCAAGCTTTGCGATTGTTCTGAAATTACGGCGTCTAGTTTGCGTCCGGGTTCACCGAGTATAATATAGTTGATTTCAAGTAATTTGTTATATACCTGCGTGATAACCTGATGAGTGCAGGTCGAAAAGCTTCGTTATCATGTCTCTTTTTCGTGCCATATTGAAAAGGAAATAGATAATAAGAGAGAGATGAAAAGAGAAGGAGAAAGCGGGGGAGAGGAGAGAAAGAGAAATAAAGGAAAATGAGAGAGGGGATGGGAAAGGGAATGAGAAAGAGGATGAAAAACCATATAAGAGTTGAAAAGAATTACATAGATATAAGAAATCTATATAATTATACTAGCAAAAGAGTGTGAAAATAAATGTTTAAGGGCTGGAAATTATAACTTCATAGAAAAAATTATTTTAAAAAACATAGGACTGCAGTTATCATGACAGTTTGGGTAATTAATCATTCGTTATGCTGTTATCAAGAAGAAATTGACAAATCGGATTAAGAAACAAATATCCAGAACCATTATAATTTGCACCAAAGGCACCAAAGTACCAATTAAAAACGACAAATTCAGACTTCATAATCATATTGTCGACGCTATAAATTATATCACGTACAAAAAGATTGCAAATACAAGCTGTTATTACTTTCATTGTAAGTTCTTATGAAGTTTCATTTGTGACCCGACGCCTCAAAACCTACAATAAGTCACCACAATTATATTTTTTTGTTTTATACATTTTCTGAAAGTAGAGATTCTTAGCTTTCCAATGGTATATCACTTGCCTAGTTTATTCAATGATGGCCATTTAAGTTCGGAACAAAAGAGTGCTAAGCCTTCGCTCTCTGTGTGCGCCCAAGTAAAACGGGGTATTCAAATGGCCATAGGAACTGGTATGAAGGGATTATCAGATTAGGCTGAATTTTGGCACACTGCTCCAGGAGGACCTATTCATTACTCACTCCAAAAATCAATTTAATACCTTTAGAAGTAAAGTAGTAATTGGCATTGAATGAAAGTATTACGAAAGCTCTCCAAACATTCATTAGCTCTACAGGTGATAAAAAGGAGTCATTTTAAAATGCCCCAAAAACATATTTCTAAGTTGAATTACGACTCACAAATTTGAGACATGATAGAATGATAAAGAAACTACCCATTTCTATCAAAAACAGAAAATCGACAGATAAAAGCAAATTTACTATTTTGGGCTGTTTGCTACGTTGTGGTCCGTGCGACTTATTGTAGGTTTTGAGGCGGCAGGTCACATTTAGTGAATCTACTGGGTAGGACAGAGAACTTTTCCCAAAGCGGTTAGTTTTGCATCTGAATTGTTGGTATTCGGGAGAATTTCTTAAAGTCAGGCAGGTGTTCCCTTTTATACGTAACCACGTGTGACAAAGAGGGTTTTTACCACACTGATTTCGCAAAATCAGAACATTTTTTTTGTTGATTCTGGAGTTTCAAAGTTACAGATGCGACAGGCATTCACATAAGTAGTATACCATGGTCCCAGCATGATTCTACAAACTCTTTTTTTGGATTCGTTCGATGCTTTTAATATGTATCTGAGTGAGCCCTCCATTGAAAACAGGTACACAATATTCCATAATTGGACGGACGTAGCGTTTGTCTCCTTTTTTTTAATTTTTTGGTGCTAAGATCCATTTTTTTCGCTTGATTTAACATGATTGTTGATTTCCCTTTGTCACATGTTTGTATATTCATGATTACAATATTCACGATTAAATATAATTCGAAACAAAGTTGATGTAACGCATTCATGCAAAATGATTAACGTTACTGTATTATCAGCTGGGGCGAAAAGGAAAGCTAAAAGTTGATATGCCTGCAGTCCTAAACATTAACTATAAAAGAAAAATAATTCAAAAATCTTGAAAAATGGCTGGCCTCGATGATGAGAGAAAGAAGTTAAAAAGGGATGAAGGGAAGGGAAGGCAATTTGTTCGCACTTGTGTCTGTGGCCATGCATGGTCCATGTACTTTTTTTGTAGATGTATTCTATGCAGGAGCATTTTCTTTTAAAAGAAAACGACTAAAATAAACAGAAATGTGTAGTAATGTTACTTGGTGTGATATCCAGAGACAATATATCACTTTCAACACATCATTTCAACTAGATAAAATATAGATCCTACCTTTTTCCCTAACAAAAGTTTTATGCTTTAGGTTTTCCATAATGATTTCCAAACAATACAAATACAAAAAAAAAATTGAAGAAATGACAAGCATTAGATTTTGGATAACAATTCGTCTCTATTACTTTCATGGTGGTTTCTTTAGTTTGTTACCTATTTGAAAGGTTATTATAACATAGTGAACCTAGCTCCGTGCGTCTCGCGATTTTAATTTCTCTCATTAGGAGAATGAGGCTTTAGTTACCATGCAGACGGAATTTCTGTTTATCAGTGTAAAATACCTTCCCGCTCTTGCCCAATTCAGATCCGAAACTCAAAGCGCACAGAAACATTAAAATTGCGCATTGTGTATTGTTTGAAACATATCAAGTATTTTGTCAAGAAATGTTCTTTAATTCTAGATTCTGAGAAATATTAAAATGAATATGGATCATGTGATAAAAAGCCACAGAATTCAAATAGCCGCACGAATTTTGTTATACATTCACACTGCGAATTTCGTTTCAGCAACTCAAAGTTGTTTCATTTCCGAAATAAATAAGTGGCATTTCGCACGAAAATACTTATATATTATGGACTATTTCACGAGTCGGCACTACGAGTGAAATATTTTTAAAGTGAGAGTGATATACCCTTGTGTCCCACGAAAGAAAATCCATTCAATATTATTATTATTATTAATTGTATGATACCTAGAACCTCAATTCTCACCATTATATGTCCTCATGTTTTTGTATTGACTTTAACATAAAACACGTAAAGGTAGAAAATCATTATTTTGTCCTCACCCAAACCTCTTGAAAGAGGGTCACGCGCACCCAAAAAACATGAGATATGAAAATATAGTAAATAGTGTATGTATAATACGCGCTGTGATTGGTTAGATTCACATCACGTGACGCGCAAAATTTTTGTTATAGTGCAGGAACTTTGATTTTTGCCCGGGGAATACGGGCCTAATACACCATAGTCTAGTCAAAATGCCAGAACGGCTGCAAACCGATCCGTAATCGACAAACTTGTGGTCAATCGGGGTAATGTAAATTTTGATTTGGTCTATTGTCGGTTTGGGGCCGATCTGGTCGGTTTCACTGGGGTATGATTACGTTTCTCTCTGTCTCGCCTAGCAATGTGTCATTGGCTAAGTTGAGACGATATATACCGTACGCTGTAGAGGTTTCTATGTACTAATGACACATTATAAAACGGGTTCAAGAATATAGCCATCCTGATTGGTCAAATAACACCACGTGACCGTGCAAAAAAAGCATTAATGCAAGGCAAAAAGGTACTTAAGCACGGCTGAGCTGCGCGTACGCGTACCTCTTGTGAGTGCAAACTTAAAACGCAATGAAATCACGTAGTTCGTCATTTCAGCGCAGGGATTACATGCGCGCACTGAAACGCGCATGACTTTTGTTGGCTGCGCTTATGTGATGTCCATCAGGAAAGCAAATGGCAGCCTCCATGAATGTGCCACTCTTGCCGTTTCTGTGGGGTTCGTAACCATTTTTATAGACTTCATAATCATATTGCCGACCCGTTTTATAAAACTATTAATACATGGTTGTGAGTTCGTGCGTTAGGGCGATTCGGCAACACGCAGGTTATTATCGTGGTGTCCAATACACTCGGCTTGCGCCTCGTGCGCAAAGTAGACCACGATAAAAACCTTTGTGTTGCCAGATTGCACCAACGCACTCCCAACCATGTATTAATAGTATAATATAATTAATTTATGGGGAACCCGAGTATGATTCTGTGAAGAGTACTCTTCTAACTGATAGATGGACGCTTGCATGTCGTTCCGAGTTTCCCCACTCAAATCTCGTTTTGAGAGGCATCGACCTGAAGTTCGTTTGTTTTCATCAGATATCTAATTATGTTTGATTGAATGGATGTACAATCAATTAACTATACCCGCTGTGATGAGTGAAATTTGACAAAGATAGAGAGTTTCATGTTTGACGAGCGGGTGAGTGGGTAGGGATGATAGGATGCGATATTGGAGAATGAAAATTACAGTGACGGTGGTAGTGCATCAAAAATGCATTTCACGAGAGAATGGAGTAACGGTGTCTGGTTGGTAGAGAGAAAGCATGGAATGAAGTCTAAAGAACGCCTTGCTCATGGACATTATTGTGAGTGGTGGTTGAGAGGCGGGGTAAAAATTGCAAGAGGAGGCGAGGACAGCCGTTGTCATACCATTAGATACATGTAAACCCCCTAGAGTTTCAAATCGTTTTGATTGGCTAATATCTGGAGGTCACGTGGAGGCAGACGGCTTGTACGGCGCACTTCACTTGTCTCTCGGCTCGTGAGGTCCAGTATCAAATTCGACATCAAACCCTTCGGAGGTATTTTTTTTTTCCAGTCTGCTTTAAAATCGCTAGTCAGTTTTATCTCACGAATCCCTAATGCTCTTCATCGCTTCCCACACTGGGGAGTGACAGATAGCTACTCAAAGTAAATTGTCTCGAAGCGGTATCGCTGGTGAACCTAAAGCATTTAAAATAATACTTCACTTACGATAAAACTTTTTGATTATCAAGTGCCATTTACTTCACTATGTGCTATTCTTCAATATACGATTTATTTTTCGTATCGCAGCACTGATTTTGTGAATATACAGGAGGTATTTTGACATTGCGTAGGTTTTCTCCCTATTTCTGCATTATTATGTTTCTTGTCTGATTCTATTTGACATTGACAGTCAATTCATCGCGCCTTACGGGTTTTTTTCACATGAAAACTTGGAAATTGCGGGATATGTTGTGACTCGTGTACGGCACTTCAACAGCGCAGACTTTTCTGGATGTAAAGTGCATTTGTTTTCTGACTCTCGTGTTAAAGCTCATAATTCATTAACAAAAAGTGTTTTTGGTATACATCCGAATTGTGCAGTGTACATATGGTTATCTACCCAATGATAATGGAGAATCAACGTGGACGGAGTATGCGTTTTGGTCTTATAATTATCGGATTATTTCTAAGTGCGGTAAGTACACACGATTACTTTTTTGTTCAGACGTATTTTTTTTCTCAAGAGAATAATTATTAGAAATGATGGCAAAGACACTCAACACATGCAAACTAGTCATTACAAACGATAAATTAATAGAATTAATGGGCTGGTCGAAAAGGTTGCAAAGTCTGAAAGGGAATGAGAAAGAGGATGGAAAACCATATAAGAGTTGAAAAGAATTACATAGATATAAGAAATCTATATAATTATACTAGCAAAAGAGTGTGAAAATAAATGTTTAAGGGCTGGAAATTATAACTTCAACGAAAAATTATTTTAAAAAACATAGGACTGCAATTATCATGACAGTTTGGGAAATTAATCATTCGTTATGCTGTTATCAAGAAGAAATTGACAAATCGGATTAAGAAACAAATATCCAGAACCATTATAATTTGCACCAAAGGCACCAAAGTACCAATTAAAAACGACAAATTCAGACTTCATAATCATATTGTCGACGCTATAAATTATATCACGTACAGAGACTCACAAATTTGAGACATGATAGAATGATAAAGAAACTACCCATTTCTATCAAAAACAGAAAATCGACAGATAAAAGCAAATTTACTATTTTGGGCTGTTTGCTACGTTGTGGTCCGTGCGACTTATTGTAGGTTTTGAGGCGGCAGGTCACATTTAGTGGATCTACTGGGTAGGACAGAGAACTTTTCCCAAAGCGGTTAGTTTTGCATCTGAATTGTTGGTATTCGGGAGAATTTCTTAAAGTCAGGCAGGTGTTCCCTTTTATACGTAACCACGTGTGACAAAGAGGGTTTTTACCACACTGATTTCGCAAAATCAGAACATTTTTTTTGTTGATTCTGGAGTTTCAAAGTTACAGATGCGACAGGCATTCACATAAGTAGTATACCATGGTCCCAGCATGATTCTACAAACTCTTTTTTTGGATTCGTTCGATGCTTTTAATATGTATCTGAGTGAGCCCTCCATTGAAAACAGGTACACAATATTCCATAATTGGACGGACGTAGCGTTTGTCTCCTTTTTTTTAATTTTTTGGTGCTAAGATCCATTTTTTTCGCTTGATTTAACATGATTGTTGATTTCCCTTTGTCACATGTTTGTATATTCATGATTACAATATTCACGATTAAATATAATTCGAAACAAAGTTGATGTAACGCATTCATGCAAAATGATTAACGTTACTGTATTATCAGCTGGGGCGAAAAGGAAAGCTAAAAGTTGATATGCCTGCAGTCCTAAACATTAACTATAAAAGAAAAATAATTCAAAAATCTTGAAAAATGGCTGGCCTCGATGATGAGAGAAAGAAGTTAAAAAGGGATGAAGGGAAGGGAAGGCAATTTGTTCGCACTTGTGTCTGTGGCCATGCATGGTCCATGTACTTTTTTTGTAGATGTATTCTATGCAGGAGCATTTTCTTTTAAAAGAAAACGACTAAAATAAACAGAAATGTGTAGTAATGTTACTTGGTGTGATATCCAGAGACAATATATCACTTTCAACACATCATTTCAACTAGATAAAATATAGATCCTACCTTTTTCCCTAACAAAAGTTTTATGCTTTAGGTTTTCCATAATGATTTCCAAACAATACAAATACAAAAAAAAAATTGAAGAAATGACAAGCATTAGATTTTGGATAACAATTCGTCTCTATTACTTTCATGGTGGTTTCTTTAGTTTGTTACCTATTTGAAAGGTTATTATAACATAGTGAACCTAGCTCCGTGCGTCTCGCGATTTTAATTTCTCTCATTAGGAGAATGAGGCTTTAGTTACCATGCAGACGGAATTTCTGTTTATCAGTGTAAAATACCTTCCCGCTCTTGCCCAATTCAGATCCGAAACTCAAAGCGCACAGAAACATTAAAATTGCGCATTGTGTATTGTTTGAAACATATCAAGTATTTTGTCAAGAAATGTTCTTTAATTCTAGATTCTGAGAAATATTAAAATGAATATGGATCATGTGATAAAAAGCCACAGAATTCAAATAGCCGCACGAATTTTGTTATACATTCACACTGCGAATTTCGTTTCAGCAACTCAAAGTTGTTTCATTTCCGAAATAAATAAGTGGCATTTCGCACGAAAATACTTATATAATATGGAATATTTCACGAGTCGGCACTACGAGTGAAATATTTTTAAAGTGAGAGTGATATACCCTTGTGTCCCACGAAAGAAAATCCATTCAATATTATTATTATTATTAATTGTATGATACCTAGAACCTCAATTCTCACCATTATATGTCCTCATGTTTTTGTATTGACTTTAACATAAAACACGTAAAGGTAGAAAATCATTATTTTGTCCTCACCCAAACCTCTTGAAAGAGGGTCACGCGCACCCAAAAAACATGAGATATGAAAATATAGTAAATAGTGTACGTATAATACGCGCTGTGATTGGTTAGATTCGCATCACGTGACGCGCAAAATGTTTGTTATAGTGCAAGAACTTTGATTTTTGCCCGGGGAATACGGGCCTAATACACCATAGTCTAGTCAAAATGCCAGAACGGCTGCAAACCGATCCGTAATCGACAAACTTGTGGTCAATCGGGGTAATGTAAATTTTGATTTGGTCTATTGTCGGTTTGGGGCCGATCTGGTCGGTTTCACTGGGGTATGATTACGTTTCTCTCTGTCTCGCCTAGCAATGTGTCATTGGCTAAGTTGAGACGATATATACCGTACGCTGTAGAGGTTTCTATATACTAATGACACATTACAAAACGGGTTCAAGAATATAGCCATCCTGATTGGTCAAATAACACCACGTGACCGTGCAAAAAAAGCATTAATGCAAGGCAAAAAGGTACTTAAGCACGGCTGAGCTGCGCGTACGCGTACCTCTTGTGAGTGCAAACTTAAAACGCAATGAAATCACGTAGTTCGTCATTTCAGCGCAGGGATTACATGCGCGCACTGAAACGCGCATGACTTTTGTTGGCTGCGCTTATGTGATGTCCATCAGGAAAGCAAATGGCAGCCTCCATGAATGTGCCACTCTTGCCGTTTCTGTGGGGTTCGTAACCATTTTTATAGACTTCATAATCATATTGCCGACCCGTTTTATAAAACTATTAATACATGGTTGTGAGTTCGTGCGTTAGGGCGATTCGGCAACACGCAGGTTATTATCGTGGTGTCCAATACACTCGGCTTGCGCCTCGTGCGCAAAGTAGACCACGATAAAAACCTTTGTGTTGCCAGATTGCACCAACGCACTCCCAACCATGTATTAATAGTATAATATAATTAATTTATGGGGAACCCGAGTATGATTCTGTGAAGAGTACTCTTCTAACTGATAGATGGACGCTTGCATGTCGTTCCGAGTTTCCCCACTCAAATCTCGTTTTGAGAGGCATCGACCTGAAGTTCGTTTGTTTTCATCTAATATTTAATTATGTTTGATTGAATGGATGTACAATCAATTAAGTATATCCGCTAAGATGAGTGAAATTTGACAAAGATAGAGAGTTTCATGTTTGACGAGCGGGTGAGTGGGTAGGGATGATAGGACGCGATATTGGAGAATGAAAATTACAGTGACGGTGGTAGTGCATCAAAAATACATTTAACGAGAGAATCGAGTAACGGTGGCTGGTTGGTAGAGAGAAAGCATGGAATGAAGTCTAAAGAACGCCTTGCTCATGGACATTATTGTGAGTGGTGGTTGAGAGGCGGGGTAAAAATTGCAAGAGGAGGCGAGGACAGCCGTTGTCATACCATTAGATACATGTAAACCCCCTAGAGTTTTGATTGGCTAATATCTGGAGGTCACGTGGAGGCAGACGGCTTGTACGGCGCACTTCACTTGTCTCTCGGCTCGTGAGGTCCAGTATCAAATTCGACATCAAACCCTTCGGAGGTATTTTTTTTTTCCAGTCTGCTTTAAAATCGCTAGTCAGTTTTATCTCACGAATCCCTAATGCTCTTCATCGCTTCCCAGACTGGGGAGTGACAAATAGCTACTCAAAGTAAATTGTCTCAAAGCGGTATCGCTGGTGAACCTAAAGCATTTAAAATAATACTTCACTTACGATAAAACTTTTTGATTATCAAGTGCCATTTACTTCACTATGTGCTATTCTTCAATATACGATTTATTTTTCGTATCGCAGCACTGATTTTGTGAATATACAGGAGGTATTTTGACATTGCGTAGGTTTTCTCCCTATTTCTGCATTATTATGTTTCTTGTCTGATTCTATTTGACATTGACAGTCAATTCATCGCGCCTTACGGGTTTTTTTCACATGAAAACTTGGAAATTGCGGGATATGTTGTGACTCGTGTACGGCACTTCAACAGCGCAGACTTTTCTGGATGTAAAGTGCATTTGTTTTCTGACTCTCGTGTTAAAGCTCATAATTCATTAACAAAAAGTGTTTTTGGTATACATCCGAATTGTGCAGTGTACATATGGTTATCTACCCAATGATAATGGAGAATCAACGTGGACGGAGTATGCGTTTTGGTCTTATAATTATCGGATTATTTCTAAGTGCGGTAAGTACACACGATTACTTTTTTGTTCAGACGTATTTTTTTTCTCAAGAGAATAATTATTAGAAATGATGGCAAAGACACTCAACACATGCAAACTAGTCATTACAAACGATAAATTAATAGAATTAATGGGCTGGTCGAAAAGGTTGCAAAGTCTGAAAGGGAATGAGAAAGAGGATGGAAAACCATATAAGAGTTGAAAAGAATTACATAGATATAAGAAATCTATATAATTATACTAGCAAAAGAGTGTGAAAATAAATGTTTAAGGGCTGGAAATTATAACTTCAACGAAAAATTATTTTAAAAAACATAGGACTGCAATTATCATGACAGTTTGGGAAATTAATCATTCGTTATGCTGTTATCAAGAAGAAATTGACAAATCGGATTAAGAAACAAATATCCAGAACCATTATAATTTGCACCAAAGGCACCAAAGTACCAATTAAAAACGACAAATTCAGACTTCATAATCATATTGTCGACGCTATAAATTATATCACGTACAGAGACTCACAAATTTGAGACATGATAGAATGATAAAGAAACTACCCATTTCTATCAAAAACAGAAAATCGACAGATAAAAGCAAATTTACTATTTTGGGCTGTTTGCTACGTTGTGGTCCGTGCGACTTATTGTAGGTTTTGAGGCGGCAGGTCACATTTAGTGGATCTACTGGGTAGGACAGAGAACTTTTCCCAAAGCGGTTAGTTTTGCATCTGAATTGTTGGTATTCGGGAGAATTTCTTAAAGTCAGGCAGGTGTTCCCTTTTATACGTAACCACGTGTGACAAAGAGGGTTTTTACCACACTGATTTCGCAAAATCAGAACATTTTTTTTGTTGATTCTGGAGTTTCAAAGTTACAGATGCGACAGGCATTCACATAAGTAGTATACCATGGTCCCAGCATGATTCTACAAACTCTTTTTTTGGATTCGTTCGATGCTTTTAATATGTATCTGAGTGAGCCCTCCATTGAAAACAGGTACACAATATTCCATAATTGGACGGACGTAGCGTTTGTCTCCTTTTTTTTAATTTTTTGGTGCTAAGATCCATTTTTTTCGCTTGATTTAACATGATTGTTGATTTCCCTTTGTCACATGTTTGTATATTCATGATTACAATATTCACGATTAAATATAATTCGAAACAAAGTTGATGTAACGCATTCATGCAAAATGATTAACGTTACTGTATTATCAGCTGGGGCGAAAAGGAAAGCTAAAAGTTGATATGCCTGCAGTCCTAAACATTAACTATAAAAGAAAAATAATTCAAAAATCTTGAAAAATGGCTGGCCTCGATGATGAGAGAAAGAAGTTAAAAAGGGATGAAGGGAAGGGAAGGCAATTTGTTCGCACTTGTGTCTGTGGCCATGCATGGTCCATGTACTTTTTTTGTAGATGTATTCTATGCAGGAGCATTTTCTTTTAAAAGAAAACGACTAAAATAAACAGAAATGTGTAGTAATGTTACTTGGTGTGATATCCAGAGACAATATATCACTTTCAACACATCATTTCAACTAGATAAAATATAGATCCTACCTTTTTCCCTAACAAAAGTTTTATGCTTTAGGTTTTCCATAATGATTTCCAAACAATACAAATACAAAAAAAAAATTGAAGAAATGACAAGCATTAGATTTTGGATAACAATTCGTCTCTATTACTTTCATGGTGGTTTCTTTAGTTTGTTACCTATTTGAAAGGTTATTATAACATAGTGAACCTAGCTCCGTGCGTCTCGCGATTTTAATTTCTCTCATTAGGAGAATGAGGCTTTAGTTACCATGCAGACGGAATTTCTGTTTATCAGTGTAAAATACCTTCCCGCTCTTGCCCAATTCAGATCCGAAACTCAAAGCGCACAGAAACATTAAAATTGCGCATTGTGTATTGTTTGAAACATATCAAGTATTTTGTCAAGAAATGTTCTTTAATTCTAGATTCTGAGAAATATTAAAATGAATATGGATCATGTGATAAAAAGCCACAGAATTCAAATAGCCGCACGAATTTTGTTATACATTCACACTGCGAATTTCGTTTCAGCAACTCAAAGTTGTTTCATTTCCGAAATAAATAAGTGGCATTTCGCACGAAAATACTTATATATTATGGACTATTTCACGAGTCGGCACTACGAGTGAAATATTTTTAAAGTGAGAGTGATATACCCTTGTGTCCCACGAAAGAAAATCCATTCAATATTATTATTATTATTAATTGTATGATACCTAGAACCTCAATTCTCACCATTATATGTCCTCATGTTTTTGTATTGACTTTAACATAAAACACGTAAAGGTAGAAAATCATTATTTTGTCCTCACCCAGACCTCTTGTAAGAGGGTCACGCGCACCCAAAAACATGAGATATGAAAATATAGTAAATAGTGTATGTATAATACGCGCTGTGATTGGTTAGATTCACATCACGTGACGCGCAAAATTTTTGTTATAGTGCAGGAACTTTGATTTTTGCACGGGGAATACGGGCCTAATGCACAATAGTCTAGCCAAACTGCCAGAACGGCTGCAAACCGATCAATAATCGACAAACTTGTGGTCAATTGTGGTAATGTAAAATTTTATTTCGTCTATTGTCAGTTTGGGACCGATCTGGTCGGTTTGGCTGGGGTATGATTAGGTTTCTCTCTGCCTTGCCTAGCAATGTGTCATTGGCTAAGTTGAGACGATATATACCGTACGCTGTAGAGGTTTCTATGTACTAATGACACATTATAAAACGGGTTCAAGAATATAGCCATCCTGATTGGTCAAATAACACCACGTGACCGTGCAAAAAAAGCATTAATGCAAGGCAAAAAGGTACTTAAGCACGGCTGAGCTGCGCGTACGCGTACCTCTGGTGCGTGCAAACTTAAAACGCAATGAAATCACGTAGTTTAATTGTCATTTTAGCGCAGGGATTACATGCGCGCACTGAAACGCGCACGACTTTTGTTGGCTGCGCTTATGTGATGTCCATCAGGAAAGCAAATGGCAGCCTCCATGAATGTGCCACTCTTGCCGTTTCTGTGGGGTTCGTAACCATTTTTATAGACTTCATAATCATATTGCCGACCCGTTTTATAAAACTATTAATACATGGTTGTGAGTTCGTGCGTTAGGGCGATTCGGCAACACGCAGGTTATTATCGTGGTGTCCAATACACTCGGCTTGCGCCTCGTGCGCAAAGTAGACCACGATAAAAACCTTTGTGTTGCCAGATTGCACCAACGCACTCCCAACCATGTATTAATAGTATAATATAATTAATTTATGGGGAACCCGAGTATGATTCTGTGAAGAGTACTCTTCTAACTGATAGATGGACGCTTGCATGTCATTCCGAGTTTCCCCACTCAATTCTCGTTTTGAGAGGCATCGACCTGAAGTTCGTTTGTTTTCATCTAATATTTAATTATGTTTGATTGAATGGATGTACAATCAATTAAGTATATCCGCTAAGATGAGTGAAATTTGACAAAGATAGAGAGTTGAATGTTTGACGAGTGGGTGAGTGGGTAGGAATGATAGGACGCGATATTGGAGAATGAAAATTACAGTGACGGTGGTAGTGCATCAAAAATACATTTAACGAGAGAATCGAGTAACGGTGGCTGGTTGGTAGAGAGAAAGCATGGAATGAAGTCTAAAGAACGCCTTGCTCATGGACATTATTGTGAGTGGTGGTTGAGAGGCGGGGTAAAAATTGCAAGAGGAGGCGAGGACAGCCGTTGTCATACCATTAGATACATGTAAACCCCCTAGAGTTTTGATTGGCTAATATCTGGAGGTCACGTGGAGGCAGACGGCTTGTATGGTGCAGTTCACTTGTCTCTGGACTCGTGAGGTCCAGTATCAAATTCGACATCAAACCCTTCGGAGGTATTTTTTTTTTCCAGTCTGCTTTAAAATCGCTAGTCAGTTTTATCTCACGAATCCCTAATGCTCTTCATCGCTTCCCAGACTGGGGAGTGACAAATAGCTACTCAAAGTAAATTGTCTCAAAGCGGTATCGCTGGTGAACCTAAAGCATTTAAAATAATACTTCACTTACGATAAAACTTTTTGATTATCAAGTGCCATTTACTTCACTATGTGCTATTCTTCAATATACGATTTATTTTTCGTATCGCAGCACTGATTTTGTGAATATACAGGAGGTATTTTGACATTGCGTAGGTTTTCTCCCTATTTCTGCATTATTATGTTTCTTGTCTGATTCTATTTGACATTGACAGTCAATTCATCGCGCCTTACGGGTTTTTTTCACATGAAAACTTGGAAATTGCGGGATATGTTGTGACTCGTGTACGGCACTTCAACAGCGCAGACTTTTCTGGATGTAAAGTGCATTTGTTTTCTGACTCTCGTGTTAAAGCTCATAATTCATTAACAAAAAGTGTTTTTGGTATACATCCGAATTGTGCAGTGTACATATGGTTATCTACCCAATGATAATGGAGAATCAACGTGGACGGAGTATGCGTTTTGGTCTTATAATTATCGGATTATTTCTAAGTGCGGTAAGTACACACGATTACTTTTTTGTTCAGACGTATTTTTTTTCTCAAGAGAATAATTATTAGAAATGATGGCAAAGACACTCAACACATGCAAACTAGTCATTACAAACGATAAATTAATAGAATTAATGGGCTGGTCGAAAAGGTTGCAAAGTCTGAATATTTTATTACCATTTCTATTTAAAGAAAAAAAATTATTTGTAAGCTTCTTCATTCTTTCTTCATTCTATGTCAGCTTGGAAGAACATCATAGAATAAATGTCCCCTAAAAAGGATTGCTCTTCCAATGCCGTCATATTCTAAATGTGACGAGAAAAAGCTGAAAAGTTTGTACAAACTTTCATGCCACAGATGTGTGTAGTCAAATACACCCATTTTTATATGCGGTGTACGTGTCTTCCAGCTGGATTGAGTCGATGTCTTATCATTTTGATGATTAAAAAACCTCAGAGTTTTAAAAAATGCATATATAATACAGAATCAACTTTCCCATATTGCTTTTTTCACAATATAATCGCGTGACCAGAACGCAACTTTATCTTTGAATAGCAAAAGGGAAGTGGGGAGTGAGTTACAAACATGCCGGGGGGGGGGGGATGTCGAGGCGGAGTTAATTGTAAGAGGTTGCGTGGACTGTCTTTGTTATACCATTAGATACATGTAATAGTAACATCTTTGAGTTTTCAAATCGTTTTGATTGGGTAATATCTGGAGATCACGTGGAGGAAGCAGACTGCTTGTACGGCGTATTTCGCTCGTCTCTCGACTCGTGTGGTCCAGCATCAAGTTCGACATCAAACCCTTCGGAGCTACATGTATTAATTTTTTACGGTTTGCTTTAAAATAGCTCGCCAGTTGAATCTCACGGATCACTAATGCTCTGTTTTGCTTCCCCGACTGGGAAGTGACAGCTTAGATATCTAGCTTCTCGCAGTAAAGCGCATCAACGTGGATCGATGGATAACGGAGAGAATTTAAGTATAATAACTCGCTCATGATAAAACATTTTGATTATCAAGTGACATTTAACGTTTGTGTATATCTCAGATACTCAATCTCTGTTTCCTTTCGGACCAGTTTTGTGACATACAGGAGGTATTTTGACATTCCGCCTGTTTCTCCCTAGTCTGGCTTCATATATTTCTCGCCTGATGCTATTTGACATTGACAGTCAGGAAGTTTTTAAATCGTGCCTTGCAAGAGGTTTTCTCCAGCTGGAAACTTAAAAAGAGCGGACGTTTTGAAGTGTGCACGCTTTTGCAATGGTTCAATTTTATAATGCGTAATGCATTTGATTTATGATTCTTAAGTTGGAGCTCACCATTCATGAATAAAAAGTCTTCTTGGTATATATCGTCATACTGGAATCGTGCGGGTATATGCTTGGCTCTCCATCCGCTGATATGGAGGCTCAACGAGGGCAGAGTATATGTTTTGGTTTATTTCTTGCTGGATTATTTCTAAGTGTGGTAAGTTACCAAAGATTTTTTTTTCTCGTTCAGACAGCAGAGGGATTAAGTATCGCTAAGAGTATGCCAAACACACACAAACACACGAACATCAATGATTACCAACGATAACTTGATGAATAAGTATGATGGTAAATATTTCACCTAATATAGTGTATTACATTTGACTTTCCTATGTGCTTGAAACAAGCACAGATTTATATAGCATGCCCCTCTATATATGCGTTTAGGTTAATATAATTCATCGTTCCCCCTATCATTATTTCAATATTCTCATGCTTGAAGGCTGTACATCTTTAATACATTGCATTAGGAATACAGATTTAATAAATTGTATTTTTTATGGAATCGTTAAGTATAATTAATATTCTTGTGTTGAAACGTAATATAAATAAATGAATATATATTATCTAAAAATTTGAAAATTATAACGATAAAAGCATATCCTTCTCAATAGCAAATACTTATTCCAAATCGATATTATTTTGCTTGAGGTATATCTTTAGATTAATTTCAAAACTCAAAACCTTTTTTCAGATTTCATTTCCAGTAGATTATCCTTCATTATGTAATCTGTCATTTTTTTAAGAAGTAAGATTAAAAGATTCTGTATAGCAAATATGGAAAATGTACGTGGGTGAAAAAGTTATTCCTAATTTCCTGAATTGGGTCAATATCATTCAGAGGTAAAACACTGGAAACCTGGCAGAACGCAGAACTTTAAAATCCGGTAATAATTCATAATATATTTTCCCCAAATATCTTACAGGAAAATTACGAAAGTTGTATATTCACATTATGTTTATTTAAAGCCTGCAAACATATACGCTACGTCCTTGCGAATAAACGCAGTTACTGATATCTTTAGGTAAAACACTTGCAATCCCAATAATGGCAGAGAATTGTAATTTTAATCACTGTTATTTTAGAATTACTTTTGAACAATTTGTTCTTTTACAGGATTCTTTTACAGGAAAGTCTGTCAGAATTACGGTAGCTTGTTTATTCACAGTATGTATATTTGAAAACTCTCAACATTTATTGGCAAACTGTTGTGGACTGATTACGGATTTTCGGCCATTATGTCATACTATGTACAATACCTTTATGATTGATGACTGCCCTGAAGTGTTTTGCACGTGGTCCACTTTTTGTTAAAAATAAACATCGTAATGGCTGGCGATCGGCAGTTGATATGCAATCGGTGGTCTGTAGGTCGCCAACTGGTTGATGTCACCGCCCAAAGAGAAATGCTCGGCTACGGCCGGCAACCACTGAAGACCAATCGCTGATCGGAAGCCTATCTTTTGACGATCAGATAAAACATTCTGCCGACCTGTTTGGCAAATGGTAGTCAATGCCACATCAAAACTTCCAGGAGACCAAAAACCAGTCATCGACCAATGGCAATCTAATAGCCCCCTTCCACAGAGCTTTCTGCTCATCGGTCACTCGTCGGAAGCAATTTTTTTTTCTTCTGCTCACCCACTAAGTGTATCGTATCACAGTCCGATGAATCCGATTTGTGTTGGCCGACTATCAGATCTGTGTCAGACGAGTCGGGCGTGATCCGATGAGGCGAGATCGTCCGATGAAGTCCGATGAAATCAGAGCTTAGTTCACCATCGGACACCATTTCCGGTCGCAAGTCGAGTCAGGGTCGGATAAGTGTCGAGTCAGTCCGATGTGTCATATTTGTGTTGTGCGGCTATCGGGCGTGTCCAGCCGACGTCCGATGACAGTCTGTTGAGTGTCCGATGATTAACAGTCATTTTGCACCGTCCGATAACTATCCGTTGTCAAAACGGAGGGTAATAGCTCATTAACTCAACTGTCACCCGACACTCATCGCATCACAAGTGGTGACATCTGACGGCCAACCGTCTATAAAAGGACGGTGATCCCTGACAACACTCGCGGTTGGCAAAATAACTGTGCTACAGCGCTTCAGCAAGATCCTGCTTTTATACACGATTTCCGATTTTGGCGAACAATCCGCCCAGTATCGGGTCAGTGTCCGATTACCCTCCGATTACTAACTGATTAGTCGGATTGGTGTCGAGCGATTGTAGGAAATGTCGGTTAGCGTCCGATCACCCTCGAATTATCCTCCCACCTCAATCAGATGAATCGGACGCCGACGATGAAAACGGATGAAAGATATCGGGCGGCTACCAGTTTTTCATCCGATTATCCCGATCAATGTCGGATCTTTATCAGATTTTCCACAAAAGAGGGCCCCCAAAATACGCTTGTCGGCTCAGATTTCATCGGAACTCATTGGACGCTGAAATTTTCGCATTTAAGGAATCAGATGAGCCTCCGATGGTCTGTGGAATGGGGCTATAAAGAAGATTGCCAAAAGCGTTTCTATGACCACTGATAAACAACCGGTTGTCGTTGGTCAGACTTAGGCTCCGGTTGCTCTGACATCACAATATAGTACCTCTGAAGAAGAAGGGAAAGTGGAGGGGATTTTTGTTTAAATCCTCAAAGACATTTCTGTTTTCATTCGCAAATCGGTGCCTCGATATTTTGTTAATCCGCAATTTGTATATGTTTTATTTATTTCCCGGCAGTTGATGACAGATGCCAACAATGGATGCAAACTCGTTACAATGGGTAAGATTTTTATTGGTTTTTATTGGACTATAAAAGCTTATTTCCATGTACATCTTGATATTCTAGTTGTCTCATGTAAATTTGTATTGTATCCCCCGGCAGAATTCCGGAGGATACTTTGGATTCAACAGCGTTGCGCCGCCGCCGCGCCATATTCTTGTGTGCGCTCTATTTGCCACATTCCTTGACGGATTTCAAATTTTGTATGGAGGTGTAACTTGGTATAACACACCTGTAATTTCTGGTGATGCTACCCCCAGTGTTCCGTCTTTTATAGGGTAAAAGGCCATATCTCTGTGGATGGTTTGTGTGCGCTCTGGCGGTCACATTTCTCAACGGCTTTTGTTTAAATTTTGCACGAAGGTGTCTCTTGGTATAATCTAGAAGCCTATACATTTTGGTGATGCTGCCTCCAGTGTTCCTTCCTTTATAGGGTCAAATGTCATATTTTGATAGATGTCTTGCGTGCACTCTTGTGTGCGGTCTAAATGCCACATTACTTAAAGGGCAATCCAACCTTGGTAATAAGATGATTTGTGTGAAATCAAAAGAATAAGAAAAACAGGATGGTGAAAGTTTTAAAGAAATCGGACAAGGACTAAGAAAGCTATGGATGTTTGAAAAATGAGATCACTACATCTATGCGAATCTCAAAATGGCAATTTGGTGAGTCGATTGTGACATTTTTGTGGACAACTCTCCCGTTTGTCGTACACAAAAATATCATTAATTTGCGGTTTTCTTCGAGGTGCTTTTACCCTCGGGGCAGTACTCAAAATATATTGCAGATAGCATATTGTTATAGGTCCTCATGAAAGAAAAAGATCTTACTGAGTAATACTTTTTAAAAAAAGTGACATTTTAGTCATTTTGTGTGTTGTCGACAGCTACACAGCTACACCACAGTGACATTACCTATTCGGCCAAATTGAAATTCCCATATGAATAGTGATTACAACTTTCAAAAATTCATATCTTTCTTATTGTTTGTGCGATTTCGTTCAAACTTTCACCAATCTGCTTCTCTGATTTTTCCTCTTTCTCTCAAAGCAACTAATTGCTATTAAGGTTGGATTTCCCTTTACCAGATTTCTTTCAAATTCTGTATGGAAGTGTATCTTGGTAAAGTCTACGCACCTATACTTTTTGGTGATGCTGCCACCAATGTCCCTGCAGGTCACATTTTTTGATTGATTTCTTTCAATTTTTGTATGGAGATGTATCTTGGAACAATCTACACGTTTACTTTTTGGTGATGCTGCCCTCATTGTTCCGTCCATTATAGGGTCAAAGGTCATTTGTCCATTTCGTGCGCTCTAACTTCTGCATTTCTTGACGGATTTCTTTCAAATTTTGTATGGAGATGTATCTTGGGAAAGGCCCGGTCCCACTGCACTTACGGATGCAAAGACGATGTAAAACGTACAAAAATCTTGCCATTCGTTGGAAAACGCTATGCATCCGTTGTGTACTCATTGCATACGTGTTTCATACGCTCTATCCATCGAGCATCCGTCCACTGTGATTTCATCCGCGCAAAAAGTTTTGAGCTCCACAAAACTTTTAGAACGGACATGACGGATGAACTTTCCGCCGTGTACGATGTAAATCCGCGACATATACGAGCAACAAACGTTCTATGTCCGTTGCTGATTGCTCATCATAGAAAAAGTACAAAGATTTAAAAAATAAGATGAGAAAAGGATGAATCGTCTTCTGATGAAGAAAGATATCGGAAAATATCACAATGACCTGATAAAGAGTAGCAACAGAACAAAGTGGAAGACTATCACACACAATACGAAATTCAATGAAGTAGTAAGGTCTGATCGTATCACCGATAACGATAAGTATCGAATCGGTCTATGTATTTTATGTTTATATGTTACGTTTATGTTTGTTTCTCCCTCCCTTTCCTTGAGAACTGTTTGTGGTGGAGTCAATCATAAACTAACGGACAATTCTTCCTTCTGCTCACATGAGATTAGACCCTAAATTGGGTTTTAATTTTTTTAAATGAACGCTAAGTCTATTTAATGCAATTTTCTCATTTCATTTTTTAAAGAGACATAAATAAAAGGAGGAATATTTATAGATTGAGTAGAGAAAAGCCGGGATGGGTATATATACCTTTGAGATCCAGGAAGCTCAAAGTCTACTGAGTTTGAGAAAAGTTGTTTCCAAACTTTAAATAGGTTACTTTCTTGCTTTTAAAAAGGTGGATTATGAATTTTAATGAATATTCTTAAGAACTATTCTATTCTTCATTAGGGAAGTAACTTCCTAATCTTTGTATATAAATACCACTGCAGATGATATTTACTGCATATTATATCTTAAACGGCCTCTACGATGACTACAAAGCATATTTCTCTCATCAAATTAATATTTTTGGTACAGTTAAGTTTGATTGAAGGGTAAACATGGTAAATGGATGGCAACATTTTGATCAATGTTATAATTATCACATGATATATTTGTTAAATTAAAGTGATTTTGTAACTTTGTAGAGGCTTGATAAAATCTGAGCTGCCTGGCCTAACATGCTATCAGTGTATGTAATATGGTTAAAAATGAAGCTCAGGGGGAAAAGCACTTCAAAATTATAATATGCTTCACAAAAGTAAACATATGCAAGTGACCGGAAATGCCAGACTCATTTTACCCCATAGACTCTGTGTTAGACTAATCAAAAGCGTATGGCTATACGCTTTCGTAAATGGGAGTATTCAGTCATATAGATATCTTAAGCTTTCTCAGAGTCTCAAATTATATATAAGCCACATTTACTCTAAATTCAAGGTAAGACTAGAGGAACTATAATCATTTTTAAAATCCATTTTTTCATGTGTTAACCCTATGTAGATGACTCAGTCAAAAAGCAGGCATGGTCCCGGGGATTCATAGCGGCATTTATTGACAATAAAGGTTCAAGAAATGTTTTTTGAACTATCCTTTTTCTCGTGCAAAAATTAGACTTGAAAAAGATAGAGTAAGATATGAAATATCAAGAAAAAATGAAACATCTTTTCACGTGTTATACCTATGGCGAACGTATTTTTCCAAGTCTTTTTTAACACAGCAATTTGCGCCTGCAATATGTACTACGGAAGTAGGTGAGAGTAATCTGTCTTAATACTATTAAAAGTCTTTGCTTTGGTTAATAATTGGCGCGAAGTTATCAGGATCAGAAGGCAGAAAAGGCCTTGACCAGCAGTCCTCGCTCACACAGAAACATTTAAAAAAAATCTAAAGTGACGGTACTTGAAAATGAAAATTGATTCATACGACGTTAAAACTGAAAAGTCAAATTTTATAGAACTACTTCACTTTTTGATAATAAGCTAACATTAAAGGGATACTCAACCGCAGATTGTGGAGGTTTTTATGTCGAGAGAGGACACGCGTGATCGTTACCTGATCATGCCGTTGCCCCGCGGGAGCAAACTTCGAACAGGCTGTTCGCCGCGCATCATGCACACTCCGCTTGAGCTCGAGCTCGCGTGCAAGATTTGGTCAGCTTCGTGCAGTCCGAAAAGTAATCCCAGTAGTCCAACGGACGCGTTCGACGCACATTCTTTGTGTACGAGTGAATGGGGCTTACGCAATCCTGACTTTCCCCACGGCCGCCTGGTGGCGTATCCCTTTAAGAAAACTACGGCGAGTTGAAACAATAGAAAGCAGTTTCTGGAAAACATTTTGAAAAAAGGGGGTAATTGGAATTGGATTACAATATAAATATGATGCTACGGAATTGGTTGTTATTGAACTATTCGGATCATCTTTTCTTTTTGTTTGTTTTATTTTTTAAAATTTATTTAGTCCGAAAAGTAATCCCAGTAGTCCAACGGACGCGCTTGACGCACATTCTTTGTGTACGAGTGAATGGGGCTTACGCAATCCTGACTTTCCCCACGGCCGCCTGGTGGCGTATCCCTTTAAGAAAACTACGGCGAGTTGAAACAATAGAAAGCAGTTTCTGGAAAACATTTCGAAAAAAGGGGGTGATTGGAATTGGATTACAATATAAATATGATGCTACGGAACTGGTTATTGAACTATTCGGATCATCTTTTCTTTTTGTTTGATTTATTTTTTTTAATTTTTTTATTTATATATATATATATATATACAAGTGTAAGGAAATAACATATACAACAGCTTTGCCAAATCTCGTGGAAATAAATACAAATGTGAGAGAAATTGCGAGAATAACGTTGCGTAGCTCAATCAAAGTTCCCCAGAGCTGTCCTCCCTTTTTGAAATTTTTGCAAAGGCTGAAAAAATGTCTCCGCCGGGAATCGAACCCGGGTCGTTGGCTTAGAACGCCAATGCCTTAACCACTAGACCACGGAGACGGGTTAGTGGTTTCGGCGACACCAGATTCAATTGACCGACAGATTGACAAATCCTCAACCTTATTAATTAATTGCTTTGTCGGGGGCAGGTGAGTTTTGAACAAAGACAAGCCGCGTGCCTCAGCTGGATCCAAGCGAATGCTTTGAATACATGTATACATTAGAATAATTATTAACAAGTGTAAGGAAATAACATATACAACAGCTTTGGCAAATCTCGTGGAAATAAATACAAATGTGAGAGAAATTGCGAGAATAACGTTGCGTAGCTCAATCAAAGTTCCCCAGAGCTGTCCTCCCTTTTTGAAATTTTTGCAAAGGCTGAAAAAATGTCTCCGCCGGGAATCGAACCCGGGTCGTTGGCTTAGAACGCCAATGCCTTAACCACTAGACCACGGAGACGGGTTAGTGGTTTCGGCGACACCAGATTCAATTGACCGACAGATTGACAAATCCTCAACCTCTTGGTTAAGGCATTGGCGTTCTAAGCCAACGACCCGGGTTCGATTCCCGGCGGAGACATTTTTTCAGCCTTTGCAAAAATTTCAAAAAGGGAGGACAGCTCTGGGGAACTTTGATTGAGCTACGCAACGTTATTCTCGCAATTTCTTTCACATTTGTATTTATTTCCACGAGATTTGCCAAAGCTGTTGTATATGTTATTTCCTTACACTTGTTAATAATTATTCTAATGTATACATGTATTCAAAGCATTCGCTTGGATCCAGCTGAGGCACGCGGCTTGTCTTTGTTCAAAACTCACCTGCCCCCGACAAAGGAATTAATTAATAAGGTTGAGGATTTGTCAATCTGTCGGTCAATTGAATCTGGTGTCGCCGAAACCACTAACCCGTCTCCGTGGTCTAGTGGTTAAGGCATTGGCGTTCTAAGCCAACGACCCGGGTTCGATTCCCGGCGGAGACATTTTTTCAGCCTTTGCAAAAATTTCAAAAAGGGAGGACAGCTCTGGGGAACTTTGATTGAGCTACGCAACGTTATTCTCGCAATTTCTTTCACATATATATATATATATACATATATATATATATACAAATTATGTATAACAACATATATATATATATATATAAATTTATTATTCAATTTATTTTTTATTTTATTTAATTTTTAACTTGCTTATTTTTTTTATTTTTTTTTTAAATTTTATTTATTTATTATTATTTTTATTATTATTATTATTATTTGTTTGTTTGTTTTTTGTTTTTTTTTTTTTTTTTGGGGGGGTTGTTGAAAACTGCATGCCTTAGAAATAGTTTAATTTTAATTAAGGGGGACGACGGAATGAAAAAAGCGGTTCTATGGAATGGTTTTCCCTCAACAAAAATAAAATGGTATACCCACAGCACAATATACTGAGCGCCGCTCCTTCCCCGAGCTTATGATACTCTGATCATAAACTTCAGTGGCAGGAAAAATTCACACAATCCATCGATATCTTCAAAGAACAGTAATTTATTTAATCAGTCTCGAGTGGGCGGTTCATATAAATTGAATTTGAACTTAATTTCTACTATTTATTTACGCCATTGTAAATGATGAAATATTCAATTGTTGAATTCAAACTGAATGCCTGAAACCTGCACGTTATCGTTTCAAGCTAGTGATAATCAAAGATAACACAAAATTACACTTTATGGCGTACGTATAAAATAATACAATAAATTAAAATTAAATTAATAAATTAAATAATATAACATAAAGTGAAATAAAATAGAATGAAATTTAAAAAATGAAACGTACACCTCCTGAAATCCGATACACTATACATGAGGGGTGCAGAAAACAAATATTTTCAGCAGAACAAACAAAACTAATTTTAAAACATTAAAAAAAAATGACCTAGAACAAAATGAATACATAGCTGCATCAGTCCATTGTAATGACGCAACCCCAGGGCGCGGTGTGTGTCATGATAGGGTCGTTATAATAAAAAATATGACCAACAATGCGTTATTTTGCACCCTTTTTCTTAGGAAATTTTGAGTAACAATTTATGTCTATTCAAATATGGTTTTAATATTGAATGGAATACTTTCCTTATACACACTTGTTAATAATCATCTTGGGCGTGAGAGCACATTTTCGCGTGGGGGACTGACCTTTTTCCCCGAGTGGCAACTTTGCAGTTCTACAATCTTCGGTTGTGAGCGCAGTTCTACAATCTTCGGTTGTGAGCGAAAAAGTTGGCACTTTATGTAATGTCATCATCAAAATACCATATCTCGCTGCCTGAATATTACGCGATTGTTGCCCGAAAATCGGAACTTTGTTCGTCCCTGTAAACTCATCATAACCTAAAAAGGGAAATCACTAGAAAACCAAAAATTCAATAATTATTTACATTTCCGGGTGACAAGATTTGACATTTGTGGTAAAGGGACTTTCAATATTTTAGGGATTTTAATGGTCAGGAAAATCTCACACAC
Organism: Heliocidaris erythrogramma; assembly: GCA_025617745.1. NCBI lineage: Eukaryota > Metazoa > Echinodermata > Echinoidea > Camarodonta > Echinometridae > Heliocidaris > Heliocidaris erythrogramma. Next base: position 23,789,935 of record CM046871.1, on the reverse strand, counting down.
ACGCATTCACACGCACACACACACATACATCTCATAATAATTGATCTAACATAGGGGCATTATGCAAGCAATGAGTTATTTGTGGTTGACATGTTATGACATTTGTGGTAAAAATTAATTTTTTTTTTTTTTACTTTTGTAGTGGTTAAACAGATTTGTGGGCAAATTTCTTTTTACATTTGTGACTTTTTGTAATTATTTTTACACTTGTGGTTGACATGCTATGAATTTTGTGGTTATTTTGACATTTGCGGGTGCAACATTTTTACATTTGTGGTTATTTTTACATTTGCGGTAGATTTTTATATTTGTGGGCTCTACACCCCCCCCCCCACCCCCGCCCCCACCCGTTCAAAATTCACAAAATGATAATCGCGGTATAGCGTTATTTTATGTAAGGCACATTTTATCGGAACATTCGCAACTTTGCCACTAGTGCCGAGCAGCACAACCAATAGCCTACAATTAACAATAACATTGACCCATTGCCTTGTCTTAATAAACTTTAAACTTTACACCTTAAACTAACTTCAGATCACATGTGAACAATAGCATCATGAAAAAACTTCCCAAAGCAGGAAAGAATTAGTTGAAAATGTTCTTTGAGAAAAGCAAAATGGCATAGTTGTAATGCATATGTGGCACATAATTTGTTAATTACATAGACATTTGAAAAGTCCCGGGAATAATTATTATGAATCAATATTGCACGAAAATGGGTGAAGATACAAACATTTCATGAATTATAATATAAAAATAAGAAGGTTACATGCAAAAATATTTTTAAAAGTTGCCCTTTTTTCAATGAGTGGACAATGATGTAAGATAATGATGTGCAGAAGACAATGGCGTTAGGGTTGTTGTTTAACTTAATATATGACACATTAAGGGGAGGGGAACACGAGGATTAAAATAGAATAAAATAAGGCCAAGAAAAAAAAATGGATGACTAGAAATATATTGGTGTTAAAAATTAAGAAGGGTTGAAAGAGGATTTGAAAAAAAACCCCGCTAAGTAAGCTATCGAACAAGAAGAGAGCTGTGTTAGTATCATTATTGATCATGTCGCATATCATTTTTCTATTGCCAGCGATTTACTCTCCAATCTAACTTAACAACTGTCGACAATACTAATTCGAGTTGATAAGCATGTTTTTACTCATCGTAGAGGGCGTTTAAAATATGAGATTCCCTTTACGACGCACGCCTGTAATCAATTCCATTCTATTCAATTTACTTCAATTCTCTTAAAAAGTACATAATATATATGTATACAATCAGATATATACACCATAACAAGTGAATTAACAAAACAAGAATATATATGAAAATAAATAATACAAGAGAAATGAATATAATGTATGGCCAGTGACGATGTGGATGTGAGGGGGTAGCAAAGGCCATTGATCTCTCAAGGCTACCCACTGTATTGACATGAACAATGGCATAAAACATAAGTAACAATACAAGAACGAAAAATAACAAACAGATAACATAACATTACATAAAAGTAGCAGGCAAGTTTGGTAATTATTATTTTCTTTTGAAAGATTGCAGCTAAGGACACTGTTTAAATAGTGATGGCATATTGTTCCACAAAGTCGGTCCATTTTAGCTTACACCTGTTCTTGAGAAGCTGTGACAGTAAAAGGGGACGTATATTTTATTAGCGTTTCTTGTTGAATATCTACTTATAATACTATTAGAAATAAAATAATTATTATATATCAGGCAAAACATTTCTATGATATGAAAACATAAATGATGCAATTTGAAAAGTATATAAATCATAAATCTTCAACTTTAGAAATAATTTATGTGTATGAGCTAAGTATGACGAATTAGTAATAATTCGTAGTGCCCGTTTTTGTAACCGAAACAGTTGTTGCTTTAAGTAAACTGCACAGTTGCCCCATATAATATTGCCATAGCTTAGACAAGAAAGTGCAGTGGCCTTCACTTTTCAGTCTGTTCAGGATTCCAATAAACTTAGATGCCCTAAATTAGACCCTTGAGGTTCTGTAATATCCTCAGACTGTGAATACATTTTATGAATACATACATACATACTGTTTTCGGTTGCTTGAAATAACCAATTATCCGTTTTAATACTATTCCTCTGATTCCATACGAAGATAACTTGTCTACTAAAATATCATGGTCAATACAATCGAGCGCCTTTGATAAATCTAAAAAATATCCCTATTGTTATGCTTTTATTTTCAAATGCTTAAGCATTTTTTCCTGTAAAATCAATCAAAGCTTGAACAGTACTGTATCCCTGTCTAAAGCCAAATTGCTTACTGTATAGCACGTATATTAAGATATAAAAGAAATTAGTTTATCATAATACAATTTTTTCAAATATTTTACTGAAAACTGATAATATCGATATTGGCCTATAATTCGACACTAATGCTCTATTACCACCTTTAAAAAAACATGAATTACTTTTGCAATTTTTAATGAGTTTGGAAATAAACCCCTTTCAATGGACAGATAAATAATATTACACAAATGAGTTACTATTGCATGTATTGAACATTTAACCGCTTCAACAGTAATGTCATGATAACCTGCACTTTTATCAACATCCAATTTGGAAACAATATCATAAACCAATGCCTGTGATACGGGTGTAAAATACATTGACTGGCAAACGTTATTCCTCAAGTACTTCTTAAAATCTTTTTTTTCCCCTGAACGGTTACTAGTAGCTTCATGAATTTGAGACTCAATGGTACTAAAAAAACGTATCAAAGATTTACAATTTCATGCTTATTTTCAGTGACCTCTCCATTATTTTCAAAGTTGTAATCATCCGTTCTGTTGTCACTTTAAAAAATATTATTAATTTCCATGTTGCTTTGGCATTATATTTTACATTATCAAATTAATGGTCATAAATTCACACTTCTTCTGACGGATAAAATTATGAACAACATTTTTATGTATTTTATAAACATTTTCTCTATAAAAAGTAGGATTTTTAAAGAATTTCTTATACAAAATATATTTACGTTCACACATCTTTTTAACTTCATATAAATGCCAGAATTTATTTGTAACATTCCATTTTCTTCTCACATTAATAGTTGGAAAACTCTCATCGTATAATTGGGTATATACTTCAAAAAATGTGTCGTATCACTATGTAATTTAAGAATTCCCAATCAATAAATTATAAATTTATTTTAAAAGTCTTTAATGTTTTCATCATCAAATTCTCTCCTGGTGTAATGTAAATTTGAGCTATCAGGAAATGAATTGGATTTAATAACTATGAAGGGAGTTAAACGGTCACTAACATCTGTTGTATAACAACACCAGCTTTTAAGACTTTTTCGGAATAAAATATATTATCCAATATGGTTGCGGAATGACTGGTTATCCTTGTGGGTTTATTTATTTGGAAGTACACTGTATATGAAAAAGTAACAAAGGTATCGTACAAGTCATATGTGTGAGAGGTAGAATCTTTGTGCATCAAGTCAACATTAAAGTCACCCATGACAATATACTCTTTTTTCTCGTCAGAAATCTTGTTTAAAGGTAATTGTAAAATATCATGTAAATGACATCAATGACATAACTTTTCGATCCACAGTACACTTCAATAAATAAACTCTCAGTGTAATTATTAAAAATATCTAGATCAAGTCTCCTTATAAACTTTAAACATTTACTTACATACATGCCAACTCCTCCCCCTCTCTTACTATCCCGGTTATTGGCAATAAAGGAAAAATCAGGTATGTTAAAATATCCTTCCTCATTATGTCGAAGCCACGTTTCAGAGACCCCTAAGACATGTAAGATTGATACGGATTTTCCAAAATTCCCACTCATTAGTACACTGTGAAAAATTATCAAAATTACGTTCAAGGCTACGGCAATTAAAATGGAGTAATGTCAACCCACCCTTCGCATTATAAGTACAATGTACGTGTTAACGCACAGAATTCGTTTGGAGTATAATACTTACTATTAGTGTGGAAAATATCGTTATTTAAAGGCATTCAGTAACTTTGTGGAGGCTTGATAAAATCTGAGCTGTCTGGCCTTACATGCTATCAGTGTATGTAATATGGTGTAAAAATGAAGCCCATGCGGAAAAAAGCACTTCAAAATCACCATGTGCTTCACAAAAGTAAACATATGCAAATGACCGGAAATGCCAAACTCATTTTCCCCATTGACTCAGTGTTAGACTAAAGCGTATGGCCATACGCTTTCGTAAATATGAGTATTCAGTCACAGATATCTTAATAATAGCATTATATATTTGAAAACCTTTCTATGCCTGGCTATTTATTTATCCTTCTGAACATCATTATACAAGACAGATATCAAAATTCAAGAATTTATTAAATCAAGCTTCCACAAAGTTACTGAATGCCTTTAATATCTACATTCAACATGTTGCATTTTTTATTAGTTATCAGTCAGCCCTCGGAAGCTATGCATATCTGCTTGAAAATACAAACTCACACTGTACAAGACAAACAAGAGACATTGAATACAAAATAAAATTCAAATATTTGAAAAGTAGAAAGGAATTATGTAGACTTGTAATTACTCCAGGGTAGTACACTTGAATTTTAAGTATTTTCTATATAAATACATGTATATAAATAAAAAGCATTGAAACCAAAAGCATTAAGTTTATAATGTCCTACTGTCGGTGTAATATTTTGTAACTTTTTCATGTGTATTTGTACACTATCACATGATATCAAAGTACATGTATAATGCTTATTGTATTTGCATGAATACATATATAACATTTGAACAGATAACTCCGGCTGTAAATTCATAGATCCGAATATGTCACAACCTTCAGCAATGATATATGTTATAGGGATATAATAAACATGAAATATCTAAATAAATATGAATACAGCATGATATAAAATATCAGCATTATATACCTCTGTTAATTTGGTGGATATATAAAGCAAAGAAGCAGCGTAATATACTTTACTCCCAACGTAGTGTAAATAGATGTATAAGAAACGTTATAAACATGTGTATACTATCACATTGAATAAATTTAAATGTTTGTGTATTTACATGAATATATATAACAGATTTTTAAAAAAATAACTTCGGCTATAAATTCATAGTCGTGAATACGTCACAACGTTGATCGATAACATTTTCTGATATATAAAAATATACATATGAATATAATATCTGGAAATCTATGAGCATATAATATAATTATGTCCTTTACCAAACACACACACACACACATTCAACACCTGGTAGGATTTATTCCTTGAATGCACTGAGCGCTACGGTTGCCATGCTAAAGCCGGGGTAATAATATGCAGGGCCCTCAGGGATAACAGTATTTAGTACTGATGAGGCTACCCTGGGTAAACAAGACATGATTATTATTATCATCATTATTATTATTATTATTATTATTACAAAAACCAAACCGATAAACATGATAAAACGAATAATCCATATCACAGGAAGATTATTTAGGATGAAGTTACTATTTAGATTTTGCTCAAGTCACTAACTGAAGAGATTCTCTTTCTCACAGTTTTTCCATTTTGGCTTTCAGTAGCACAATTACCTTTCCATCAGTCGACCACGCTGCAGTCACTTTTTCATTCTTTTTTTGCTTCCTTGTTTGCTTTGGAGAGCAAATTTCTGTTTCTTGCCGTCAGGTCCTCCTCGATTCCGATATGAGTGCCTTTCAGGAGTTTGTGTTTCAGTAAAACAGATTGTCTACCGCGATATGTCGTGAATTTTACAATGACCGGTCGTGGTGAAGGCGGTTTCCCAGAATCCTTCTTCATGGTAGGCGGGGTCCGATACGATGCGATCGATCTATTTCATTTGGTTTTATCTCTAAACCAAGCTTTTCACGAGCCAGGTTGATCTTACTTGGTCAGTATTTTCGTTCTCAGAAATCCCATATGGACGGACAGTTTCTGCGAGAATACTGCTCTGCTGTATTCAAGTCTCGTTGAAGCAATTCTATTTGTTCCAGGCTGTTATCATACTTTCCTTGCGTAAGGCTAATGTATGGGCTTGAGATTCAAGATTGGATTCTAAGTCTATGACTTTAGTCTCTGTCTTCTCCAACTGATCACAGAGTTTCTGTATAAGATCCAGTCATTTGGGGGTAATTCTCAGTCTACCCGTTCAAAAGATGTCATTGTGATGATGTCATTATATAAAATCAATAATACATATTTCAACACTTTTTTGATATGTGCCTAAAGAGGGTTAATTACTGCTTCAGATCAGTCCCATGAGAGACCAGGATTTGGTCCCAGTGTGGTTTCATGGGGACTTTATTAGCAGCCCGAAAAACCTCAATACCGCTGTAGCTTAGACCTGGTTTGAATTCTCATTTTTAACACATTGAGCCTATGGGGAAATAATTACAGAGGTGCGCCCTTTATAGCAGAGTTACGACGTCTCATGGTTTGAACGCCCTTTTTTCACTATTCCGCAACATTCTATTTAATTTCGATGAACACTTGAGTTTTCTAAATAGAAAGATTTCGAACGCCCCTCCCCCCTCCAAAAAAAAAAAAATAAATAAATAAATAAAATAAAATAGCACGATCATGTGGTAACTGTTTATAAAGAGACTCTATATATGTTGAAATCTTATTTGCTCCTTCTAGAAAAGTCATCTGTAATAATATTTCTTAAAAATTACATCCTTAATGGAGTAGAGAATATGCTTTAAAAATAATCCGAAAATCACGAGAAAATCCAGAAAAGTACTCTCATATACATATATGGATATGGAAACAAAGTTAATGGTCTTATTCATAACACTATCTTTCTTATCTTTCTATGACCCCGTTTACACAGAGACTGAAGTCGACTTTAGTCGAATTTGAACTCGAGTTCATTTGTGTGTAAACAGGGTAGTCGCAATTAGAACTTGAGTTCAAAACTCGAATTCGAATGACGACCCAGAGCAACATTTATCGAATTCAAACTCGACTTTTATCGAATTTAAATTCGCTATTTGCTGTGTGAACGGACACGTAATTGAAAGTCGACTAGCAAATATCCAGCCAGTGACCCCGTCATACGTCACTTCCGGTATTGCTAAGCAACGCGTCAGTAAATAAGCGTCATCCAACAAGTGAACCACACCGCACGAACGATCCTACAAAACCCGCCGAAGTCACCAGGACAATTCAGACAATACATCCAAATCAATAGAAAAGGCTGGCTATTTGGGCAATTTAGCTACAAGCAAATCTTTAAAATAAAATTTTATCCATTACGGCAGGTTTGTGGGAGCGGGTCACATATCGATTCTGACCCATGTACAAAAGGTAAATGTGTGAAAAACTGACATGGAGGCTTAACAGAGTTGTCAAGTTTATAGGTTTATTCAGGCAAAGATATTGGAAAATTACACTATGAATGAAGCATTGCGTTGCATAGCTCAAACTATTTTAATGTTAAACAATATTTAACCAGTAAATCACTGAAGTATCTTGTAAATTCTACCTTTTGCAGTCTTTCAACCCCCCCCCCCCCCCCAAAAAAAAAAGAAGCGGCTGGATTGAAGAAAAAAATCTTCCCGCCATCTTCTTAAACGGTCTGCTCGACAAGCAGATCTGACACGTTGCTGTCGCATATAATTATTGATCAGGATATTCCTATTCCGACGTAAAATCATACGAAACCAGATCAAAATGACTGCGCTTACAATGCTCGCTACCGCCATTTTGAACTCACTCGCGGGGTTTTCACAAATTTAACCCGGAAGTTGTTAATCACGATATTCCCACCAAGCGAGGGCGTAATCAAGTCGAATTCACTTTCCTTCTGAATTCGAGTTCGTCCAACGCTTGGTGTAAACAGCCCACCGAAAAATAATTTATGCTAATCCAAGGTCGCAATTGAATTCGCTGTCGAATTTGAACTCGAGTTCACTCTGTGTAAACGTGGTCTATGTTTCCAAATATCCTCACGAAATTGCATTCTAAATACCAAGTAACAATGGACTAGAATGCAAATTGAACAGAGCGAACATTGCGCTGAATTAGCTACCGGAGCCATTTGCTAACTGCCTTCCTATCCAGGCATGTAAGCTTGGATAATATTGCACTGAAATTACGCCTCACGTGCAATGTCCAGAATACCCGCTCCATGCGAGAAGTCATGGGTAGACACAGAACAGGGTCAGCAATTGGCGAGGTATTTCAAGCGCTTGATTAGCGTGTTGAATAGTTATGTGCAAATGAGTCATATAATTCAGGTGACAATATTATTTAAAAAAAAAAACATTATGTACTTCTGTCATTTCAGACACAGACGCTTCTCCATGCCAAACAGGGAACGCAATGGAAAGAGCATTTAAAGAGTGTACCTCTGCTGTAAGGAGTAACATCCACGTTACTAGCGCAACGGTGACAGTGGGTTCTGGTCTCGCTGTGGATGCCACCGGCGCAGCAAACAGCATCATACAATGCAGGGAAAAGACCTGCATCGAGCTTGTTTATTTTCTCCTCGTCCAGTACTCTCAACAGTTCTGCTTTACCCTGGAATATTCATACGGGACTGTCGGGGTACCTTTTGACTTCAGGGCGACGATTGCCATTTCATATACAGGTACAGAAAGGATGCCTACTGTCGAACATAATTTGATCCAAACTAAGCACACCATATGTTAGTATGCTCTAGAACCCTCGCGGTGACAGCCTTTTTGCCAAAGCTGCCAGTCAAATTAAAACATCGCAGGCTTATTAATAGATATCTGGTCAACAGTCAGGAAACTCGGGATCAATGTCGAATTTCTACTATCGCCCAAAATGGCAGGTTGTCGCTATTGTCCAAGCCCTGCCGACAGGGAATGCATACACAGCATGTCTGATCACATGTTGTTGCAGTAGGAAAAAAATTACATTTCATCCAACAAAATTCTTTTTAGGCAATGTTCAGGCTAGATCATTCCAATAAGGTTCACATTGACGGTTTATTTATTCATCCTTGGCAAATATTAAAACATTCTAGCCTAAACATTCGCCAAAATAGAATTTTGTTTCATGATATGTAATTTTCCCCTATTGCCACTGCACATGATACCACTTTTGTGAGTACGCTATCATTGTTGACCAATATCGCAAGGATGCTATTTTAGCGATAGTGGAAAGTCGACATTGAGCCTAACTTGTTAAGTTTTAATCGTGAAGGGCAATGCGTACACACCTTATTTCCAATATGTATTGGATGAAAAAAATAAACCCCCAACACAGGAGAACAAATAGATGAAAGTATGAACAAAATCAGACACTGAATGAGGGCTTTACAAATGTTTGGCAGCTAAAATTCCTTAATGTCTTGTAAATTTGGAACAACTCTTCCATTTGATGTGCACCAAGTGGCGTATCTAGGGATTACGGGGCAGTGCCATCAACCCAATTGACTGTTTTATTTTGTTCACTATTATTATCAGTGGCGGATTAAGAGGGGGGGGGGGCAATTCTGGCCCGTGCCCCCCTTTCGAACTGATAACCTTTTTATTTATTTTTTTGCTTGTCAGAGAAGTATGGAGGGAAACTGGACCCATAAAATCTGCCCCCACTCACTGAGCAACTTTTGGAGGGCTGGCAAGAAGAAAAATACGGATCTCCTTTTTTTTTTTTTTTTGCATGTTAGAGAATTATAGAGGAAATCTCGACCCCATAAAAAATCTCATAACCCCCCCCCCCCCCCTCCCCACACACACACTGAGCGACTTTTAGAGGGCTTTTTAGAGAAAAAGATATGGATCTTTCTCCAAGCAGTTACCCCCAAAGTTGTCAGCCCTGCATTTGTAATCATTATTTGGACATTTCAAATTGGGATGTAGTGGAGGACAACTCTTCCATATTGCTCAAAACATAAAACAACTTAAATATCTGCTCTTTTTTCAAATGTATTACGTCGCTGGGTATTTATATTTTTGGAGCACCTATATAACAATATGCATTTTGCACGACATGTCATTATTTTAGGTGGGAGTCAAACCAGCCATAGTGTCAGTTTTGATGGATTCAATGATAACAGCTATTTTAATAATGGAAACTATGGAACTTGCACTAGTTTCAAGCTTTCCCCTACCTCGGTCACGAACGCATTACCATCGGCGGGGTCAACTCTCAATATCTATCAGCACGAGCTCTGCGAAGGGCAAGTCGCTGGAACCACGCCCTCCGCTACGACACTTCCTCTGACAACGCAACCTCCGACGACACAACCGCCTACGACACAACCTCCGACACAACCTCCGACACAACCTCCGACACAACCTCCCCCGACACAGCCTCCGACACAACCTCCCCCAACACAGCCTCCGACACAACCTCCCCCAACACAACCTCCGACACAACCTCCCCCGACACAACCTATTGTTTCATCGCATGTGAGTATGCTTTTAAAAAGTCAAATGGTTACCCTGCACTCATCGCAATAATATTGCATGTTTTTCGGCCTACCAGTGAGGGAGGGTGATATCTTCTTTTGTGTAGACAATTTTATTCGACATTTTGTCATATTCTCTGAAATCAAATGTATACTGCTGGGGTAGGAATGTAGCAATTTGTAGTCCGTATAAATTTTTTGTAGTTGTTTATTCTGATTTATTCTAAAATTTCGTGTTTAGTAGTTATTTAATTTATTAATCCAAAATTATGATAAACATGAAAATGTCATGGAATCACTGAGTAGATTTCAAAAAATAAAATCCATCGATTATATTGTGGTGATTTAACAAATACATGTAATTGCTTTTTCTGTTGTTGTTTTCTTCTACTTTTATTTTATGTCACTATTAAGGATAATTCTATTCCTACTACTCCTGCTGATGAAGGACATTGTGAGACTTTCAAAATCGGAGGTAGGACGTTTTATACTTCATGTACTATCGAATTCACATGTCATGTTTGATAGAATGCTCATACATGGCATAACTGTGCAAGATGTGTATATGCATTAGTTGTTACATTACCAAGCAATATAAAAAATTAAAAAACGTTTGTTTTGTTAAAACACTCTTGTTTTTGAGAAAATGCGTAACGTTTTTGTGTCAGGGTTCATGTATGTAGTATTAAAATCTTGAAGAAATTGCTTGTAAATAGATACGGAGGTCATTTATTTTTCAAGCGTTGTGATCATTTTCTCTTGCTTAACTGTCAAATTCCAGTCCCGCTCGAGAAATGTCTCCCGCAGATCTCTCTCTGCAGCAACCCCTACTTCAACACCAGTACCATCACCGTGGTGAACGCAACTTTGGAAATATCCGGTTTAACACATGTTGACATCACCCGACTCACGCAAAGCATCATACGGTGCAGCCACTCTGCCTGTGAAGGCGTCCTGTACGAAGTGGTCCAGATATACTCAAGGGATGAATGCGTGCGCGTAGTCAACAGCACAAAGACCATATCCATTAATGTGGTGTATACATGTAAGCATTGATTTCTTACTTTCGTCAATGAATTGTCCTTATGTGTGACATCTTTTCAGACCCAAGTAACCATTTTTATGATTTGGGAAATCAAAGATGGTAATTTTTATGGAAAAAATAGTACATTAGCACAAAGATACATTTCAAAGAACTGTTCATGCCCAAAGCTAGCGTTTGTAAATCTCCAAACGCAATATACTGAAAGTTTGGGAACGCCGGAATATTCTGTCAAACCTTTTTTACAGTGTACATCAAATAAACGATTAAATTTTCCCAGGTTGTCTTTAACATCATTGGTAAAATTGCAACGTGAATTGATTATTACTTTAATTCTCTCCTCTGCTACTTTAGATGAGTCATTTACATTTAGCGTCCACGCTAACCGTCTCTTCATTATTGATCAAGACGGACTTCAAAGCATGAGCTGTGACAACCTCCACTACGAGCAGAGGCCGAATACGACTTCAAATTCAGTAGAGTATCCATTCAACTGTTCGTCGCTTGATGAGTCGGTGAGCATTTCATATTGCCGCTTATAATCAAATATCAAATATCGTCAGAGGTATAGCTACATCTTATAGTTATCGTCATCGTTATGTTATCAGTCATGTGGAGGCGAGTCTGCCTGTCGAACCAAGATCGTGGGATCGAATCCACCCCAGGCGAATGACTGAAGCCTGCGTTGTGTGTTAACGTGCCCCTCCCTTGTTTCATAGCCGCAGAATATGTTACAGTGGAAAACATCCCGTCCCTCGGATAGGACGTTAACTGGAGGCCCCGTGTTGAGGACAGTCACCACCTTTGCACGTTAAGAACCCACTGCACTATTCGAATAAGAGTAGGGGAAAACCCCAGTGTAGTGGTACAGCTGCACATCCAAATCCGTCATATCGGGAGGAGAGACCTAAGGGTTAAAGCGATTCAGTTCGCCTTTCCCCTCCTAGGCACAGATAAGGTCAAATACTTAATACGGTTGTCGTTTTATGGCTTTTCGTGTTAAGAACGTCGCAAAGGAAGAGTAATGAGAGTTGTAAATTTGCTACTCAACATAATTCAAGGACATTTCCTCCGAGATCATAAAGATTGACTTTTATCATTCTGCAGAAATAGATTCTAAATTTGACTCATTCAAAAATTTCATAAAGCCTTGAGCATAGCCTAATATTGTCGTTCTCTGACTGTGTTAAGCAGCTTTATAGTTCAGTGCCCATATACGCGTCGCAGTTTACCGCCCCACAGCTCACCTCGAGTGTTTAATATGCAGACGATTACGATCAAAATGACTATCATGACACGATGACCTTTAATGACCCCCTCGGACACCCTGCTGGAAAGAACACACTCATTCACAATGTGAAACACAGTGTGAATCACACTGTGAATCATAGTCTGCTCCACAATGTTAAATTGGGGCGTTTTCACATTGTGGCCACACTGTGAACCACACTGTGGTCACAGTGTGGATAACCGGAGATTCACACTGTGGCCACACTGTGAAACACACTGTGGTTCACAGTGTGGAAAACCGGAGATTCACATTGTATCCACACTGTGAACCACAATGTGGTTCACAGTGTGAATAACCGGAGATTCACACCGTGGCCACACTGTGAAACACACTGTGAACCGGAGATTCACATTGTGGCCACACTGTGAATCACATTGTGAACCACACTCTGGTTCACAATGTGGATAACCGGATATTCACATTGTGGCCACACTGTGAACCACAGTGTGGAACAACGAGACCATACTGTGAAAACCATGTTGTTCCAGGAAACAAATACTTCAGTTGGTTGTAAAAAATATCACCAAAAGTTCAGAATAAACGACAAAAAACAAAAGAAATTCGGGAGCACACTGAGGAGCTGTCTTGACGCTCACTCGGCTCACCCCCCCCCCCCCCCAAAAAAAAAAACACATAAGACTATACTGTTATATTACTAGGCAAGGAAGTTCCAGATTGCATAATTATGCAATTAGGTATTTCTGCTTATTTAATGAGCTATGACCTTTGACGTACATATTCTGAAACCGAGCTTAAGCTGTATTATGATACCATGTACCTTCATATCTAAATTTCATTAAAAAAAACTGTCGAACATTACCAAAGTTAATCCAGAGGTCGCGGGTTCGAATCCCGCCCGGTTCCGCCTGTGATTTTTTTCACAGCACCCGGGCAACCTATCACACAGCAGTAGCGTGTGTCACCCCTTGTGGGCCGTTGGAGACAAATTGAATAAATTTATTTATGACATTACCAAAGTTATCGAACGGAATTACCAGGTTCGCATATTTAATGAGCTATGACCTTTGACCTTTGACTTAAATACTCTGAAATTGAAATTGGGCTGCGTTAAAATTTTGATATTTTATAGTTCACACTGTGAAATATTTCCCACAGAGCCACACTGTGAATAATACTGTTCACACTGTGAAATGTATGTCGTAAGGTATTCACACTGTAAAAATTCACGGTTTGGCCATAGTGTGAAATTCACACTGTGAAATCGATTTTTCACAATGTGAACAATGTGTGGTTTTCCACATTGTAATGGTGTACACACTGTGAAAACACCCTGTTCACAGTGTGGACTGTGTTTTCACACTGTGTTCACAGTGTGAACTGTGTTTTAACACTATGAGTGTGTTCTTTCCAGCAGGGCAATAACGTGTCACGGCAAATTTACACCGGAAAATTATCACCCCCATAATCACTTTCTAGGACAATCAATCTTCCAGCATTAAGGTGTCCAGTATCGTCAGACTGAAACACCCAAAAACAAGGGAATATAATAAAATAACGAATGTAGTGATACCATAGTCTTATAAATCAAGTGACATGTACACATTTTATAAATTGTTCCAGTTACAATGATTTGGCCGCCAATTAGCATCTGTGGCTGAGGCAAGTGATATGAATAGGAGTTCTATGTTTCATAATTTTTTTTTTATTAGATAATTTTTCATAGCTTTGTTACGCTCAATAGTTTATACATGTCAAGTGATACCTAAAAAAATGCACTACTCAACTATCCAAGCACTTGAACCAAACGTTTTGTCACAGCAAGTTATGAGACTGAGAGAAAGATCAAAAAATTTAGATGCATTACTAAAATTGTCGGTGAAGAGGTATATAATCTGCAACTCATGTAAGTGTCCTAGCTATTATACCTTGTATACAGTGTATCCCCCCCCCCCCCCCCAGTTGCGTCTCTCTTTTTTATGGGGAAATGGAAAGAAATCTGTTTAGATGAAGTCAAACTTTGAAAAGATCTGACTGTAGGTGCTTTGGTCAGTTAAGTTGTCAAAGCGTTTCATAAGACACATGAACAACTATTATTTGTTATTATAATTATTGTTTTCATTATTGTTATTATTATTTTGTAATTATTTTTACCATTGTTAAGTATGTCAACACAAAGACAGGCACACACACACACATACTCACCCAGGTATACTTGTGTGTCTTTCCCTTTGTTCTCTCTATTGTTCAAATAGCCACACAAGCCTGACGGAATAAAGGCATCTATTGTGTTTGACTGTCCAATTAGTCACATAAGTATATCTCTGTTGGTACACCCTTACACACGCATTTTTTACATTTGACAAATACTCTGTTTTGGTCGGTCAACTTGTAACTAATAAAGATATTATAAGAAACAATTTATTATTATTATTATCATTATTATTATGATTATTATTATGATTATTATTATTAGTAGTATTATTATTATTATTATTATTATTATTATTATTCATTGGCAGGCCAGGAACTAAATTCCTTAGCAGTAATTTATTAATAGGGCAATACAGAACAGAGTACAAATTGGATGGCACATATCCACTCACACCAATTCATATCTTAAAGAAATAGCAGTATCATGAGTCCGCAAGTATATTGCTTCTGAATGAATTTACACGTATACTGAAATTAACTTTTCTTGAGAATATACATGTATGGTTCAATGTATGTTTCTCAGAGCTGTCATCATAATAGCGGTTACTCTCTTAATATGCTCCACACAGAGATACGATGGATCATCGGAGACAACAGGATCAACAGATGAAAAACCAGGTAGGAATGTATTCAGCTATATTAATACTACAACATATATAAAAATCACTCTGCGCTCTTCGTAGTAATACATGATGTTCATAACCGTATTCCACGAGATGAATTAAAATTTGTTTATTGAAATGCATTAGAATATACAGGTAGTGTAAGCAGATAACTAAGCAAAATTGCTTTAATTTTTTCTCGTTATTTAATCTTTGTTACATTAATTATTAAAACAGTTACATTTAGAAGTACATTTCTGCTCGTCATTAGTATAATTTGTATATTGATTTGTCATTCAACGAATTTTCAGGACATTTGAAAGCTATATAAGCAAGCGGGCTTGGAACAGAGGGTTGTGAAACAGCATGATGGCCAAAGTCTATGTATACGGCACCGAAAAAGAAGAAGATGTGCAATGTGTTGCATTGTGTCTATTCTGACCTTTCTCAATTAAAGTAATATACTCAGCAAAAAAAAAATTAAGTTCGCCCTTACGCTTTTCACTATAACTCGAGGAATATTTGATGAAATGCATTCATTCAAAAGGCAGTGTGCAGACCTACATTTGTATTGGTAATTTGCTGTTTGGTTATGTTTTAATAATGAAATTATACATGTAATTTGTATTGCTATTAATTCGTTTCCTCTTTGGTACATATAGAGACAGGTATTTTGCAATTCCAATTTATTAAACTACACTAAAAATCTTTTTTTTTAATGCAGCTTCTTAAATTTGAATTACAAGTAATGCGCCTGTGCAGAAGTGAAAACACAATGTATACACCGTGTATTGCATTTTGACAACGCAAAGTACAACTTTTTTCTCGTACCGATTGTAATATAATCCAAAATTTCATAATGAAAACATAATTAACTGTTCAAAAATAGCCCATCAAAATGTGGGTTAGAAAATCGTACATGCTATGCGTTTTGAATGAATACATTTCATCTCTTATTTCTTCGGTTATAAAACAAAAAAACTGTTAGGGGGAACTAACTTTTTTGTTGAGTATATTTCTCACTGTTCCTTTCTGGTAGGATGCCCTCGTGTGACAATGGACCTAGTTGGAGGAGTTTCGCTTGGGGTCGAATCATGTGGTGCTACGTTCACCATCACGTCGGACTCGCTTAATAACTCGAATGGTAAGTGTGTATATATATATAGGCCTTTGGGAGCTTTATTCGGAATATTATATATTGAGACATTGGTAAACAAATTTTTTTTTAAAGCGGGGGGGGGGGGGGGAGGGAGAAATATATGACGGTGCTTTTAATTTGATCTCACAAAGTATACCATTTCTGTCATTATAAACTATATTCATGTGATTAATGATCCCATCCCCTTTCTGAACCTTTTCATTTCTCTATCATTTCCCCTCTTTCTCCCTTTTTCAATGTCTCTCTCTTTCTCACTCCTCTCTGACATATCCACTCTCTTTCCCAACCCATCCTCCTTATAGAATTTACAATCAAACTGATACATCTCTCTTTATTACTCCTTTTTTTTTTAATTTTACATACCTCAAAAACTGTGCATGGGATGATTTTTTGTTGTTGTTGTTGCTTTGAACAAGTTTAGCTTTCCAGCAATAAATCAATAAATATACCACTGTTAAGCCTTATGATTGATAAACGATTAACCTAAAACACTCTTGGCCATTTGCAAAATAAGATTTGGAAAATCCTTGTCGTCATTCCTTGTCCGTGGAATACCGAGGAGCCAGATAGATGTTTCGTTCTCATACTGCTGAAATAATTAAACATTGCTCTAATTGACAATCGTATGATGGGATGAGCGTCACTTGCAAGAGCATGCATCGCTGAGAGTTTTCTATTAGAGCCAGTTCCTCCAAAAACACATGCACGCACAGTCACACAAACAGAAAAAGAAAATGGGAAAAACATTGCACACCAAAGGCAGTGATGTGATACAAATCAATATGGCTTCAACCCTCTCCTCGCTATCCAGGAGAAAGACAGTTCAAGTTCTGGATTATTTATAAATTGCGTAAAAAAACAGATAAGTACATGTCAAGACGTAAAAAAAAAATACCTCCATATTTTACGATACATGAAATGCTACATCGCAAGAACACGGGTATTTGACATACAGAAAGGAAATTTATTGCAGGAGAACCCTTAGGTTCTCTCTAGAAACATCGGAGCCATTGTTTCTGTCCTTTGGTGACCTAATATAATGATTATCAGACTGGCGGTTATATGGTTCGATTCCCTGCCACGCTACTAACGGTCTTTAATTGGCAAGGCATTATTCTACATTTGCCACACTAAACCCAGGTGCAGTAAGTGGGTACCTGGTAGGATGCATTAGGTACTTGGATGAGCTAAGCACTACGGTTTCCATGCTAAAGCTGGGCCCTCGGGCAGTAATTCATACCGATGAGGCTACTCTGGGTAAACAAGACAAACTAATACTACTACAACTAATATTATTATAATTATTGTCACTATCAATCATCATCACCATAATCACAATCATCGCCATCGTTATTATTACGAAACTTTACTTTTTTCTTCTCATTTCTTTCTCAGCCAAAGTTAGCTTCGAGTCCATTGACAAGAATGACGTGGTTGGAGGGCCCAACAACGTCCTGCATGAAGGTATCGACTCTTCAAGCAACCACCTTCACGTCATCAGCCTGGTGATCGCCATCGACATCGATGCTGGCAATGAAACCCTTGAACTCGATGGTTCAGTGGTCATAGACTTTGCAGTACAACTGAAGGTGAGCTGACATTGGAGTAGTCTAGAGTTCTATAGGCCTATTGATGTATTATGAAAAAATGCTCACAAAAACAGTGGGCCAGATGTAAATGTGCGTGTCCTTTTCTATCCCTCTTGAAAATTCGGTGGTCATAGACTTGGCCGTAGACCTAACGGTGAGGTGATTAGGACATTGTCTTAAGTTCTAGGCCTGTTGAGGTATTGTGAGAAAAAAATATCACAAAAAACTATAAGTCACAGGTGCATGCCTTTGTCTATTGCTATGCAAAAAACAACAATAGTGTGCCGGATTTACATTTTCTATTCCATGCTGTGTAAATATATTTGATTCCATGTTTGTTTGGTTTTTTTTTAAGGACAATTCGGATGATATCTACTGTGCATTCATCGCCAATGAAAGGTAAGCGAAATATTGTAACCAACTTTAGACGTGTTTCGCATTAGTCCTGTTTGTTTTGTGTTTGAAAAATTTTGGGCATAATTATGGTACTCTCTAAAAACAAAAATCGGGTAAAAAGTTACGTATCTTTCGGGGGAAGTGAAAAATAATTAAAAGTAAATGTAGAATTGAAATTCACTTTCTTCTTTTTAGAGAGCACTCAGGAATAAATAGATATATTCACTCCTAAACAAGTGACTCCGGGGGATTAAAACTAAAGTGAAATTTCACTCTTTAGAGAGAGAGAGTATAGCAGCTCATTGTAGTAATAAAAAATGGAGCAGGTCCCTAACCTCTAACAAAGAACGCATCCTAGACATACCCCATTAACATGTTTTAAAAATTCATTGTATAAGGACGTCTACTGACAATTACCCTCCGAAAAACATCTCCTAGATCAATGGTTGCACGTGATCCAGCGTCGATTGCTCCGCGTCAAATTTCGTACACAATTGAATTAAAAATGTCAATCTCGGACCAAACAGTAAACCCTAACCTAACCCTAAACCTAATCTAAAACCACCAAATTGAAACCCTAACCCCACCCCTAACCCCACATTATATCTTTAAAGAATAAAGGCTGGAGCAATTGTGGCCGGAGCATTACATGTAAGTCAGAGTACCAGATCAGCTATTATCATGCTAAACAAGTACCTCTAGATAACTGACATAACTAACATGACTAACAAATACCCAATTCCCCATGAGAACTACCCTTCGACAGCAACTAACCCTTATCCCCCTGCACACACACACGCGCGCACCCCCCCCCACACACACACACACCACCGTCACCACATCATTACCACCATTCCAGGCTTTCACGAAATTCACATCCATGATGCATAGAAACAGTAATGGCAGTGATTCGATTTTGTCAATACTTCCTCGATCAAATATCTTTGTAAAGGTCACGTTCTAGTTTATACTCGATTTCGTTAAAAAAAGAAATGTATTATCAATCAACATTCATTAAACGCTCAGTCGTCTCCCGCACTGATATTGAGATTTGTTCGATTGAGTGCGTCATAATAGAGCTCGTTGATTGCCTTTTATAGAGTAGATTAAAGCTAATATAGGGAGGCAACGTCGAACAACACGAACATGAATGATTTATTGGTGTCCTCGTCCACTAGCACGCACACGCCTTAAAGAGAAGATTGAGTTCTGGTAATGGTGAAAAATAATTTGTGAACTTTCTCATTCCTTTTATGTCAGTTTAGAAGATATCATAATAGATAATATCCCCTAAAAATTTACAATTGGTCTTCAAATACCCTCATATTCGAAATTTCAAGAGAAATTGCTGAAGTGTGTGGACCAAACATTTGTTCCAATGCTGTGTGTGATAGTACCATACATGTATTCACATTATTGTGTGCACTGCATGCGCTTTTCAGCGAGACTGAGTCCATCTCTAATCACTTCGATGATTCCAACCAACATCCCAAAGTATTCACCATTTTTTTATTTCCTACATCATCAACATTTCTCAGTTGTTTTGACAGCTTCTTTCACAATTACTATATCATGACCAGAATTCAATTTTATCTTTAATCGTTCAAAATGTCAAGTTCATATCATATGCTAATAATTATTTAGCTAGTTTGGCAGAAATGAATTCTATTGTTACAGCTTCTTACCTTGACTGTGTAATGTCCTCCAGAAAGACATGGAATGACAGGCGAGAGTTTAATCATGAATGTGAGTTCAAAGCAAAGAAAAAGATGATCGACATGAATAGGCGGGTTGGCACGATTTTAATCAACTTGATTTAAATTGAATCGATTTTTTTGTGATCGCCGAGGTTGATAAAAAAAAACAAAGATCTACTTAAGAATTATTTTGTTGTTAATTTTGTTGATGGGAGGAAGAAATATCTCAGAAATCATTGGGGTTTTTTTTATATTCTTTTGCTGAAAAATTCCTCCAAATAATATGTGATTGCCAAAGTTGTCACAAAATCGCTCGGTGTTCCCCTTGATGTGGAACGCGACATCGATCGCTCTCATCGTGTTGGGGAAAGTAAATAATAAAGGAGCATTCGAAACCAGAATGGAATCCACCAAAGAAGCGAAGAAACCACGACCGAGATCAATAATCGTGAAGTTGACAAGCTACAGTAAAAGGAAAGAAATTTTGGATAACAGGAAAAAACTAAAAAATACTGGAATATCGATTGTAGAAGACCTGACTTCAAGGAACCAGAAGTTGCTTGCAATGACCCGTGGTACCGAAGGGGTACTGGCTGCTTGGTCTTCAGATGGACTTATAATTGCCTTGGTTCTTGGTAGTGGAGGAAAAAGTATCAAGAAACTTACCACCAGCGAAAATGACCTTCACCATATTGCAAATCAGTGAATATTATTGCCATGAACTTGCCTCATGAAAACTATGTGATAACAATTTTGATGCCAATCCATCTACTCCTTATCTATGCTTTTCCATACCTGGTTTGTCATGTATATATATAATTTTGCCTCATGTTCAAATGTCAATGTCCTTTCCCTTCTTTTTTATGTCTATTCCTCTTATCTTCTATTCTTCCTCTAAAAAACCACGATCTCTATTATGCTTTTTACATTCTTCTTGTAAGTCGTTATGACGGATGTCTCATTGGAATATATATGCAATAATGTTGATAATAATACCCTTGGAAATATTTTAAAAGAAAATGAATTTAAGAATGCTTATTTTGATATTGATACCTTCAGTGCAAAATATGGAGTAACAACAAACAAATGTCAATCCTTCGCCCATTTTAATTGCAGAAGCCTTTCTAAAAACTTTGAAAATTTTGAAATACTGGTGAATAATTTAAAACACAAATTTAAAATAATTGGTTTAACTGGTTGTGTGACACATCACCAGTAATAAAGGTTGGATATAGAAAACTATGATTTTTTATATAACAATCGACAAAATAAACGAGGTGGCGGTACAGCTATGTATATTGACTATTCACTAAAATTCACACAGAAAAAAACTAACTTTTATAACAGAATCAATTGAAAGTCTTTTTCTTGAACTAGATAGTAAACACAAGAACACAGTTATTGGAGTTATATACCGTCCACCTGGACAATCGATTGAATTTTTTTAAACGAATTCACTTTTATTCTGAATAGAGTAAATGCAATTTCTCATAACTGTTTTATCATGGGGGACTTTAATCTGGATTAAATTGTAATGAAAATAGAATCTAATACACATGTAGATACATTTTTTTATCTTTTGTACAGTTATTCATTCTATTCAATTATAGAATGTCCTACACGTATTACATCATCATCTGCATCACTTATCGATAATATTTTCACAAATTATGGAAACCATATGAGTTCTGGTATCTTGATAAGTGACATCAGTGATCACTTGCCAATAAGTAGTTCGATCCACAAGATTTTTCCCTGATTTACCATAAATATGCCGTTACCATGGCAACGCACATTCCGACTCATCCGAAAAATATGTCTTGCACATCTTCCCACCAAGACCAATGTGTGTACCAAATTTCTTGACTTTTGGTCGAAAACTGAGGAAGTAGTTCGATCCGCAAGATTTTTCCCTGATTTACTGCCATAGATATACCGTTTCCATGGCAACTCAGTTTCCGACACATCAAAAAATATGTTGTACACATCTTCCCAGTAAGACCAATGTGTGTACCAAATTTCATGACTTTCGGTCACAAACTGAGGAAGTAGTTCGATCCGCAAGGTGTTTCCTAGATTTTCTGCCATAAATATGCCGTTACCATGGCAACGCACATTCCGACTCATCCGAAAAATATGTCTTGCACATCTTCCCACCAAGACCAATGTGTGTACCAAATTTCATGAGCTTTGGTCGAAAACTGAGAAAGTAGTTCGATCCGCAAGATTTGCAACAGACCGACCGACCGACCGCCCAACCGTTGACTGATTCCTATATACCCCCTTCAAACTTCGTTTGGCGGGGGTATAATTAAGAAACGTTATATAAATGAGTCGAACTTGCAATTGTTTTCTTTAAAATTGTATGAATTGTCCTGGAATATATATGATTATGATAATGTTAACAAGACATATGGTAACTTTATGAGGATATTCATGAGATAATATGTTAAATTGTTTCATAAGAGGTCAAAGTTGTATAAGGAATACCTTAAAACACCTTCGAATGTTCGTGAAAAAAATATAAACAATTCCGTAATTTTGTAACATCCAAATTACGTCAGGCAAAGAAAGAATTTTATTACAAAAAAATTTAATGATGTCAAAAACAATTCTAAATGTACTTGGAATTTAATTAATATGTTGTTGAAAAAATGTAATAAGAAAAAAAATGAATACTGATGCAATATGTATAGAAAATAATACTCTCACTAATGCTGTTGATATCACAAATGCTTTTAACAACTTTTTTGTAAATATTGGTGAAAAGCTACTAGAACAGCAAGCAGGTGCATGTCGTGATTCTTTTCATTTATATTTAACAAGTCCTAATAACCATTCGGCTTTTTTAAAACCTATTACAGTTTCTGAAATATTAAATAATATTAAATATATATAAGAGATATGAAAAATGAAACTAGTGCTGGAATTGATTCAATCAAAGTAGTTAAACATTTGTTTAATCAGTGAGCCTTTATGTGTTGTATTTAATCAAAGTCTGTCTAGTGGAACAGTGCCAAATGATATGAAGGTTGCGCGAATAACTCCAATTCAAAAGAAAGGAAAAATTGATGATGTAAACAATTATCGACCAGTTTCTGTTTTGAATATCTTCTCTAAAATCTTGGAACGATGCATTTACAAGCGATTACTAAATTTTGGTGATAACCATGATATCTTATTAAAAAAACAGTTTGGGTTCAGAGAGGGGCGCTCCACATCTACAGCAATCTTAGAATCAATACATAAAGTAAATCAAGCAATTGATAGAGGTGAATTTACCTTAGCAGTTTTTATTGATTTGTCTAAGGCTTTTAATGTAATTGATCATTCAATACTTTTACGAAAAATAGATTATTATGGAATAAGAGGATTACCACTAAAGTGGTTTTGTAGTTATCTTGAATCTAGAAAACAATTAACAGTAATAAACGGTATCAAATCTGAATATGAAACAGTTAGATGTGGAGTGCCCCAGGGATCTATTCTGGGTCCACTTCTTTTTCTTATTTATATAAATGATATAATATTTTGTACTCAATCCATTAACTTCATTTTGTTTGCAGATGATACTAGTATTTTTACATCAGGAAAAGATTTGAATTCATTATACCAATCGGTTAATGAACAATTAAATAATATAAGTCAGTGGATGCAAGCTAATAATTTAATTCTAAACACTGAAAAACATATATGATATTTGGTACTCGTCAGACCGGTAATATTGATTTGAAATTACAATATAGAAATAGAGAAATAATAAAGGTTCAACATACCAAATTTTGGGGCATTTATTTAGATGATAAACTGTCATGGAAATATCATATTAATGATTTATGTACTAAACTGGCAAAAAACATTGGCATACTTTATAAACTACAGTGTTTACCGCAGAAGGTATTGAAATTATTGTATTATTCCCTTGTATCATCACATTTAAATTACTGTAATATAATTTGGGGGTTGACCTCAAATTCTAACATTAATATAATTCATAAGCTACAAAAACGTGTTATTCGAATAATATCCCATTCAAATTTTCTATGTCACAGTAATCCCATGTTTAAACAGATGCGAATCTTGCCAATCCACGACATGATATCACTAAATATTGCTACTTTTATGTTCACTGTTTATAACAATGTATCTCTACCAAAGCCATTTAAAGATTATTTCACTCAAAATTGTAAAATACATCATTATGATACAATCCTTCCTTTGCACCGAACTTGTACTACCAAAAACACTGTATTTTTCACGGCCCACTTGTATGGAACGATCTACCTGAATCCATTAAAAAATGTATATCATTACAACATTTCAAACGTTTATATAAGGGTCAGTTAAATTCAACGAATATGAAATGCTAATATGTAAAAGGTATAAAAAGTGTTTGCTTCTGAAATCACATTTTCTCTCCTCTTCCCTTTCTTTTTTCAATCCATCTGCCCTATCCGTAGTTTAAGATATTCGTTCTATGTTTCTTGTTCAAAATGTTTCAATTTCAATTACTATATGTATATTTTCAGGGAATCATCTTTGACAAGCCTACATGGCTTTTTATGAGTCCCTCACTTCTTATCTGCAATCAGTTATGAAATCTGTATTGTATAAATTTTAATGTTTTTTAAGAGAGTGAAATAAATGAAATGAAATATATTCCATCTGCCGAAGTTATATGTTTCTTTTCTAAAAGAGCTACTTTAAGGGTTATTAGTTAAAAAGAATCAAATAAATCGATTTGAATGAAATATATCACAATTATTTCAAGTAATTCTGGGGGGGGGGGGGGGTTTAACTTACGATTTTAATTCATCCCTGGATATGATATATCTATGGTTAAACACGTATAACGTTTATTATCGAAGACAGACTTACATTAATGCATAACCTTTCGTACAAAAATAATATTAATCAGGGTTAACATTAAAAAAATATGTCATTGGTGAATTGATTTTGAATTATTTTGTATTTCATTATATTGTATTCGTCTAGTATTATACATGTTCATTCAAAATATATGAAATGTATAGCAATATTTGGAATATGTATAATGTGCCTAAGGAAATCATATGATAGCTTAAAATTAACCTTTTTAAAAAGGGGTATAATACATTCAATATTGTTTTATTGTGTAAGGAAATAACATATACATTTTGGGGAACTTTGATTTAAGCTATGCAACCATTATTTTCCCATTTCCTTTTGCATAATATTTTGTTTTAATGTATTATAATGATTGGTAGATGTACTATGAAACGATAAACTATGAAAGCTAAAAAAGCAGCCTTTTCCCAGAAGGGTCCTGCAGTAGGAAAAATATATCACGAACTTAAAACTCCCCTGCAACCTAAATGCAAGTTAAATTCTGTTGATGTGCAGGGATGCATAAAACTCATATTTCTTTACACAAACATCTAAATATGTTTCATATATTTATTATATATATTTTTCTTTAAATCATTTTATCAAACATGCTAAGCTCCACCCTAAAAAAATGCCCCAGATTTCATTCCTGCAATGACATGTGTCAATCATTAGTGTGCTAATGAGAGACAGTGGTATGTAGCTTTACCAGAGATGATATGTTCTAAGAGACCATACCATACAATGCCTACATAGGAGTTGCTATGTCAGACATGCTCTAGCATCACCAGGAAAAAAATGGTAATGATGAAGTATTGTTTGAAAGCATGCAATTCTATTGTGAGCATGTGCTCAGCTGGGGAAAGTTCCATTCCACAGTCTATTGTAGAATGTTAGTGTAGCTGACTGATGATTGACAGATGATGTCATTGCAGGAATGAGATCTTTAGCTTTTTTTTTAGGGTGGAGCTTAGACGGTTGGAAAAAATATTTCAAAACACATTTAAAAATCTATGAAACTACAATTATTCGAATCAGTGAATAAATACATTTGCGAGAGAATACAGGGTACGACACGGTTAGGGCGATGCACATTACAGGCTTGCTGCATTAGCTTGCTATATTTGGTTTCCACAGCATTTGCAGACGACCAAATATCAAGCGCGCGCTTTGGGCAAAGGCGAGATATCGCACTGCAAAGAACACCCCCCCCCCCCCCCCCCCACCGCATGCATGTGATTGGTGGAAAACTGCGCATTAAGCGCCATATAACAGCGTCCTTGGAGACAGCCAATCAACTGCTGCGCGGGCACGGATTAGCACCACCCCTACGCTTACAATAGGCAATCAAAGGCGTAATCAACAGGAGGAACGCACACATGGTTCTCCGAATCTGAAACATGCTTCCAGTCTCAACTTAACCTCTGGGCGGTATTCTGAAAACTATGTTATCTTTTATGTTAAGGAAAACTATGTTAATTGTCATAACAAATTGAAATTGCGCGCAATAAACAATAATGTTTGGTGCTTACGCAGATGTCTCTGTTAACTGTACGCGGGCACATAAAAGTTAACATATTTTTCAGAATACGGCCCTTGGGGACAATGGATGTTATTTTGCCATCCCTCCCTCCCTATATAAGATAGAATAATCGGTAGGGCAGGGAATAAGTACATGATCAAAGCAAGGTTAAGGCGGGGGAATGAGTATTATATGTAAATCTCAGGGAAATAGTCAAACATATGACAAATACCACAGTAATGGGATATAAGGTCAGAGGGAAGGAATGGAAAAATAATATTAATAATTAATTGGAAAATAAAAGTGTAAAAATCATAACACTGTGAACTGGCAAATTCAGCAGCAATGAATAATCAAAGGATTGCATGATTCTCATAAATATACGAAACACGAATTGAGCGCCTGGAAGGGCCCTCGCAAGAAAGAGTGTGCCTCATGTTTGTAGTTAAATATATACCAGATTAAAGTTGGTTACCCATGCAATTTCATTCAGTCATTGGTTGGTTGGTTAGGCTTGGAAACCGAAAAAAATGGTTGGACAATGTACGCGTATTTCTTGGTGAGGATATTGTATTTTTCATCCATGCATTTGTTGGTAGGTTGGTCTTAGAAACCTATATAATTTTCTTTCTTTCTTTCTTTCTTTAAATGATTGGATAATGTATGCATATTCTTGGTGAGGACATTGTATTTCTTCATTCATTCAGTGGTTGGCTGGTTGGGCTTGGAAACCTAAAAAAATGGTTATACAATGTATGCATATATGTTGGTGAGGATATTATATTTTTCATTCATTCATTGGCTGGTTGGTTAAAAAAATGGTTATACAATGTATGCATATAAATGTTGGTGAGGATATTATATTTTTGATTCATTAATTGGCTGGTTGGTTGGGCTTGGAAACCTAGAAATATTAATGTACGTACATGTGTCGATGAGGATATTGTATTTTCATTCTTTCATCGGTTGGTTGGTTGGGCTTAGAAACCTTATTAAGAAAAAAAGAGAGGAATAACGTATGCATATAATTGATGAGGATATTATAGTTACTATACATTCATTTGTTGTTTGGTCGGGCTTGAAAACCGAAAAATTGGACTGGGCAATGTATGCATTTACGTCTGTAATGATTTCCGGTATATTTTCATTCATTGGTTGGTTTGTCTCGGATACGGTTGGACCATGAATGCACTGATGTTGGGGAAGATATTGTATGTTTCAACTATTCATTGGCTGGTTGGTTGGGCTTGAAAACTCCCAAATTGGAGGGACTATGTTTGCATCGATTTTAGTAAGGATACTGCAGTTTCGCATTTACTCATTGGATGGTTGGTTGGGCTTGGAAACAAAAACAAAAAGAAACAAACAAAAATGATGGCTGTGCAACGTATATGTATTTTTTTTCTTCATTCAGCAGTCAGGATAGTTGGCTATAAATGAGGCTGAAAATTAAGAAAGGTTTAGGGCTTTTGACGGTACAAGGTTTGGATGGGTTTTGATTGTTTTCCCATCAGTTCAGGTCAATTGTAGGGGGGGGGGTTCTATATATAGGTAAAGAAACCCGGGAGATGGGAATCAGTGTCCCTGGAAACGCCTGTCCCGGGATGCCGGCTGGATGTCTTCCTCCCGGCAGGTCACGTGACCAGGTTCCCCTCCTAGAATTCATGTTCAGGTCTTGAAGCCTCTCTCCCTCCTACATGTACATTCTGACACATTTGAGAAGTTTGTATTGAATAGATGATAACTGTTTGAAGGAAATCCGCGTCCCAGGAAACTCCTGTCCTGGGATCCCGGCTGGATGTCTTCCTCCCGGCAGGTCATGTGACCGGATTCCCCGTTGCGTCATTTGATGTTTGACCAATTGAATACTTACTGCACTATGACAAATCTTGTTATAATGAAAAGATGATGGAAATTGGTTTTAAAAACCTGTTAATTGTCCCCAGTAGAATAAAGTTGAGAAAATGGCGATTTAATGATTGAACTGTATTTATTCTCGCAAATGTCATATTTAGATGTTTGACTAACAGAACATTAGTTGTAGGTATCCCTGCACATCAACAGCAATAAACTTGCATTTGGGTTGCGTTTGGGTTGCAGGGACCCTTTAATGTACATGTACATGTACGACTACATCCCTAGAAAATAAAATTCTGGATTAATGGCGTTGGTGTATATAAGGTTTTTATTTTGTTTGTTTTATTTCTGTTTTTATTGTTTTGGAGGAGGCGCTGTGGTGTAAAACCTATAATTATCTACTGTTACTGGAGAGGAAATGGACAATATTCAACACCCCCTCCCCAGGTCGTGTATACTGTATATCTACTCGACTGTCATTCAAAACACGCACTCCCTCCCCAGACCCTACACAACCCCCCCCCCCCCCACACACACACACACACACACAACCACACACACTCGGATTTGAAACTTTCTAACAACGCCACTGATCTCGATACTATTTCAGTGAGGGATTATACGTTTATAATTTGTCGTTATTTTGTTAAAATGAGTCATGAACACACACGTATTATATGTTCGAGTGGTTTCCCTCACTCCGATATAGTAGGGTATCTAAGAGGGGTATCCGTGCACCCCCCCCCCCCCCCCCCGGACTATACGAAACCAACCTTTCTATCTTCTTTATAATGTACTGTAAGATATGGAAGATGTTAACAAGAAAACCAAAATGAACTCTCATAGTGAAAAGTCAATGAAAATGGGCTGTTATTCAATTTCTTAGGAGCTATAGGTCCCATTCAACCCTTTCGAAATCTCCCCCTATAACTTTTTGTATGATTGTTAGATTTCATTGAAACTTGGTCATTGTATTTAGAATTATATATACATTTTAATACCGACCAAACGTATGCAACTTACTGACTGTTGCAATGGCAACCGTATATTCTAATACAGACCAACATGGTTTTGAGAAGTTTTGATATTTTTGGGTGAAAGCTGATTCGGTTTTTAAACTTTAGTTTTAACATGGGTTTGATACAACATGTACAGAGAAGCCACATGCGACATCGGATATTTAAAAATCACTTATTATCAGAGTTTTAGAGTGTATTATTCATAAATTTGTTGAATACCTCTAAAGTTATGCATTATATATGCATAGAAATATCTCCTCTCAGCATATTTCATTCTACACGAGCAGGCTGATATTGTTTGTTCCCGTTAAAAAGAATAAAGACATCACTAAGCACAATTAGTGACATAATCGGTTAAACAAATAAATATTTTAAAACGATCATAAAGATAAAGATAAAGAATAATAATCACGCCTGATCTTATTTGGGTGTATTAATTAAAAAATTTACAATACCGTAACTGCCTGGTTAGTTTATGTTGGAACGCCTTCCTGTACAGGACTAAATTCCTTTAAAAGGCGTGTGCATAGATTTCTTTTGGCAAATCGCATTTCATGAGTTCCAATATTTTTCCTGTAAAATTGCTTTTTATGTATTTTTTAAATGAGTTGCAGTGAACCATTGATTAGCCTTCTGGATCCTTGGTGTTCTGGCTGGCTATTGTTCACACTTTGCATGTTATAAAAAAAAATTACACTGAATTCTATACATTCAAAGCAATATCTGTTTTTTGTTCAATTGTTAAAAAATTACATTAACATGAATAGCGGTTACCATGGCAACGGAAATTGATACAAGTTGGTTTGAATCATGGAGAATATCATTCTGAACTCAATCTCAAAGTTTCGTTGAATTAAGATCATCAGATAAAAAGTTATGGTCTATAAGGTAAATGTTTATGTGTTTTATGTGTTGACGAGAAATCTCAAATTTTCCTAAAATGGAGGTTTATATAATTATTATAATGTTTTGCAGCTTACTCTACTGATAAGCAATTAAGATGACCATTATCAAAATGGTGTTTATATACACCAAAGAGATGTATGATATCTTTCTTCTCTCTATTGTATCAAACCTATATTAAAACTAAAGTTTAAAAACCGATTCAATTTTCACCCCCAAAATAACAAAAACTTCTCAAAACCATGTTTATTTGTAGTGCAACAGTCAGTAAAATACATACGTTTAGTTGGTATCAAAATGTGCGGAATATAATGCTAAATACGATGACCAAGTTTGAATTAAATCTAATAATAATCATACAAAAGGCTACCGTGAGGGGAAGATGTCAAAATGGTTGAACGGGACCCCCTAAGAAATTGAATAAAAGCCCATTTTTTTTATCACCTTTGACGCCATCTTGATTTTCACCATGAGAGGCTCCCTTTTCTTGTTAACATCTTGAATATTTAAAAGTACATTATAAAAAAGTTTTAAAAAGTTGGTTTTGTTTAGTCCTGGAGGGATGCATGGATACCCCTTTTAGATACCCTACTAATACTAATTCACGTCGGATAACATTCTAATTTGTCATTATTTGGTTGATATCACACATACAGCGCTGGGGTATGGTCAAGTGAGGGTATGGAGCTAGTGTTTGCCAACTCGACTTTGGTCCAGTGCCGCAGCAGTCATCTTACAAGTTTTGCTGTTCTCTTATCAGCCAAGGTAACCTTACCTTCCCCCTTTCTCTCTCGTTCTCTCTCTCGCTCATTTTCTGTCGTTTCTTCCCCCCCCCCCCCCTCTCTCTCTCGTCCTCTGTCTCATGTTCCTCTCTTCCCTTTCTTTTTCTGTTTCCCCATAGGATAATCCTCCCGCACATGAATCCGTCCGTGGTTCTGCGAGTATACTTCCGTCTATTCGTCAATAGAAGATTCACATAATCAGGGATAATAATCCCTTCTTTCATTTCTTAAAAAAAATGCTGGTATTTCTGTAACGAGTCATTATAATTATATCATTCCATAAACGGGGATTAGCGGTCAGTGGAGGATCCAGGGGGGGGGGGCACAGGGGGCACGTGCCCCCCCCCCCCCCCCGGCCAAAAAAAATGGTATTTTACATTGTATTGGAGGATTACATCATCATCATTCATAGAACTCTTTTAGCAAAAAAGGAACCGTAAATGAAATTTAACGTAATTTGGAACACACTACCGTACTATGTTTTCATCCCTGATTTTCTTTTCACCTCTGAATTTGATACCCTTGAACGCAGGCTAGGCGCTCTAGATCTAAGGTATTATGCCTAACACACTAACAGTAAGACCTAGATCTAGTGCTGCAGACAAGTCTAGAGTAGATCTAACTGTTAGACTCTCAGTAGTATAGTTTCAGTTTCACGTGTCTGAAGGCTTGTAATGTATGGAAAGAGTCAAAGTCACACACACAGGCGCGTATTCTGAACTCCGGTTTAACTTAAACCATGGTCTAAATGTGTGGTTTAACTATGGGCAGCCAAATATATGACACACATCTTTAACAGTAGATATTCAATTTATCAGCATTTTGGGTACTCAAAATATTGAAAACTGTCTGGGAATGGTAAATGCAATATTTTTCTTGACCGTTAAAGCGTGAGCCCAGAATCCAGTAAACATAAGGAACATACAATATAAAGTTTTGACAATATTGGCTACCCATAGTTAAACCACACATTTAGAATACAGGCCAGAGAATCTAACGCTACCATCATTGGTTGGAAAAGTTTAATAGTTTACCAACAGCAGAACAGTATAAGTTAAAGGAATGGTCAAAATAACAAGACTGACCATTTATAGACTATGATAAATACCGTAAAACGTAAAGATCATACGTTTAATAGATCTTGTTCCACATCGGCTTCTCCCCCGTGATTCCAAATTCAATTATTATAACGCTTGAAAGTTGAATAATGATCCAAAGTAAAAGGCAAAATTGGAAGCGCTAAACGTTCGAATTAAACCTCCTCAGTCCATGGTAATTTACAGTAATTCTTTCTGATGAACAGGTAAAACCAATGATTGAGCCAGGTTTCTCCGAGCAATGGATCCAACTCAGTGTTGCCACAGCTAAAAATCGGAATTATACCAATTCTCGTCCCCATACACATTATGTGCTACCCACGCTCGTCCACACACTTCAAAATTGGACCCTTAATGGCGTATCGCGCGAGGTCTAATTTGCACCTCTATACGGCTTCACATCAGAAAAACATACCCGAAATGGCGTCAACACGCTCATCACTCGATCCAAAAATACCCTAAGTGGCGTATAAATTATCAAATTACCAAGTACAATACCCTTAATGGCGTTTGAAATAAATAACCCCAATTAAACAGGCAAGCAACAAAATAAGACTTCTACAGTTTGAACAGATAAACATGATTTACTCACATTTCTTTTGTAACAGAAAGACTACGATTTCTTTGATTATCGTTTACTCAAATAAGTAGGAGCCCTGTTTCATAGATCTCCCAGATCTACTGACGATTTCATCAACCCTTCTCCCATCGTCTGCTGCTGTTTGGAGCCTTCTGAAAGAATTTGTACTGACAGTTGAAGATGTTGGAGGTGAAGAAACACATGTAGAATTTAACAAGAGAAGAGCATCATAATCTTTCTGGGACAGCGCATATTGATCACTTTCAACATCATATTGTAATTCAACGGGAGATACTACATCTGCTAGATGAAAATAACTCAGGGATTTGTCCTCCAAGTATAATATCTCCAAGTTCAAGTACGCATGCGCTGTAGCGAGGCATGGTTCGAGAGTTGTTGTTGTTTTTTCCTTATTCTTTTTCGGGCGGGAGCCCCGTGACTGGCGCTTTCGATTTCGCGCAGGGGGTGAATATCTGATCCCGTTTATTCTTCACGGATGAAAATAGTAGGAAGTAAAATTAGAATTAACCTTCGTAGAAACAGATACAAAGCAGAATCTACTGATTATCACAACAATTCATTTTGTACCTAAATGTCGAATTTGAAATTTGTGAAATGGTACTCTAAACGGCGATTAAAGTTAAAAAACACCCCTTTTTTAAGGAAGACGTCGACGACGCCTTAAGCCTGAAAACAGACCCTTTTCGACGTTTTTTGTGGACGAGCGTGCGTAGCACATAATGTGGTGAGTGACCCCCCTGGGGTCTCGTCCCAAAGGTCCTCAGCATTTTAGTGTTTCCTTTTCAGTCCAAAATTCTCTGAAAAGCCTTAGTTTCTTAGATCAGCCGTAGATATCTGTTCTTAAAAGCAAATTCTCTATTTGAAGTCCGAAATTCAGAATGCTAGATCCTGGTGAAAATGTGCTAGATTTGGCCAAATTATGCCAGGAATAATGCTAGATTCCAAGAGGGTCAAAATTATGCTAAAAAGCATAATTATGCTAGATGTGGCAACCTTGATCCAACTACTATTAACGTGTTGTATTGTAATGCCCCATTTACATTTGGTCTACGATCACCGTAGGGTGACCGTAAACTGATCGTATCCCTCTAATCGCACGATCTCCCTGGGGTGGCATACGACGATCGTACGATTTTCGTACGGATTCACGGTCTCCGTAGCCTCTACGATTTTGTTTAGCGCGGAGTTATACAAATTTTTCAAAATCGTAGGATCGTAGCCCGTAAAAACATCGTAGGTGGCATCGTACGATCAGCGCAGGGTCATTGTGCGGAGGCCTTGCGCTGATCATGCAGAGAGCGTACAATTTTTTTTCAACAGGGGAGCAAAAAAGCATCGTAAAGAAATCGTAAGATCGTAAGGTATCCGCACGATCTTCGCACAGCTTCTGTACGGAAATCGCACGATCTCTGTACGATTTCCGTGAATATGTTACTGTAACCGCGCAGAAATCGTACGATCTCCCTACGACCTCCGTACAATCTCTTTACGATCATCGCACAGCCTCTGTACGGAAATCGCACGATCTCTGTACGATTTCCGTGAATGTGTTACTGTAACCGCGCAGAAATCGCACGATCTCCCTACGACCTCCGTACAATCTCTGTACGATCTCCGTACAGCCTCTGTATGGCTTTGTCTTTGGCCCCTCTACGATGCCCAGTACATGAAATCGTACGATGACCATAGCAAATGTAAACTAGGCATTAGTAAAGCCTTAGTCACAACTGCCCGTACGTTTTTTTCAGGACGCACGGTTTCTGCGTATAAGTAGTAGCGTGGTTGCGCGGGCTTCATACACAAGGAGCACGTATGTCTTGCAGCTAACGTGCGGCACGCAAGGCGTCAGTACGCCTCAGTCGGAAATTTAATCGTGAGTGTAACGTGCAAATGCCGTGCTATTTGTATGTGCTCCGTGCAGATGACGCAAGGTTCACGTCCGTTAATCGCACGTACACCGTACGTGTTGCGAGAACGTACGGGCCTGTTGCGCCACATTCACGCCGGTAGTAGGGTGAAAGCAAGATGAACGTACTAAAACCGTACGGTAACAGTACGTTCGGCGGTGGATTTCCACCCTCTTAGCCACACGTGTTCTCTTCTGACCCCTGCCTCTCTTGCTCCAGGCATTGTGATTCAAGAGTCAGTCCTGATTTAGAAAATGTCTTGAAGAAACGTCGGACCTCCTGAAGACACTGAAAATTCAGAGCGAAAGTGTGAGGACTCTGTTGCCCGCACGGTTTTTATACCGACCCCAAATTGGCCGTACGTTGCACGCACGTGTTTTCATGCGCCGTGGGTGGGACACACGAAGCACGCAAGTCACATGCACGTTTTCAACTTTGATTGGATACCCGCGTGACACGCACGTGGCCCGCAAGGAGCGCATGCGCACTTGCGTGACCATCACATGCGTGCCTCGTGAGTGCTGCCTGCGGTATTCGCCTCTTGCGGAGACTGGGAGTGTTCATTACGTCCTGTCCACGGGCTGCCTGTCGTAGCGAGAACGCAGAAAATAATGTGCATACACATTTTCGGCCTACGGCTTTAGCGTGCTGTCTACGAACTCGAAATTCCGTACGAACAACCTGCGTCCCCCTTTTCCCCAAATTTCTGCCCGTAAACCACCCGTAAACCACCCGTACAAGCCCGTACGGGCAGCTGTGACTAAGGCTTTAGTTAAGTGCGAGCAGCTAGCGCAAGAGGACTTTTGATAAACCATCAGCCGGCCGGCCGGATGTCGCATTTGATACATGGAGCGATGGATGGTTTGATAATTTGACACTTTAAAAATGAGGAGGGGGGGGGGGGGGGGGGGGGGGGGGGAATATACGGTATCTTGAAACGGTAAACAAAAATAGAATATACAAGCCTCCACCGGCACCACCAGCGTATGCTCGGCATAGATCTAGGCCTAGACAACAAAAAATAAACAAACTAAAACATATGGGCCTAGAAGCACTGGCTTACTGGTGGGGGGGGGGGGGGGAGGGGGGGAGGGGGGAATAGGGGTATTGGGGCCTGCAGCCCCCCCCCCCCCCAAAATAATAATAATAATAATAATAATAATAATAATAATAATAATAATAATAATAATAATAAAAATTAAAAAAAAAAAAATAATAAATAAAATAAAATAAAATAAAATCACGATCAAAAAGATTTGGAAAAGGATAAGAAAAAGAAAATTAAGGAGAAGGAAAGAAAGAAAAGAAAGTGGGAAAGAAAGAATTTAAAAAGAAGAAGAGAAAGAAAATACGTCCATTGTATATACTAGGCTAGAAAAAAAAAGTATTTTGGTGATTACAGTTGTCACAGTAGGCCTAGTACGTCTAAATCGCTGAATTTTTTTAGTACCTCCCCATTCATGTACAATATTGATCTTGTTTCTCTAAATTTCCATATTATAGGAGGGGAAATTTCCTCTTATACCCAAAATAATTAACCCCTTTAAAATAGGATCACACGCTATCATGAATTTCTTTCCAAACTGAGGGAATAATGAATTAAGGCTACAGCACACGGCTTCTACAGAAATGGCGGGAAGCGTCGCGTCGGGTCGCGTCGACAGTCCTGAACGCTACCATTCGTCCAAAGCTCCCCTCCGGTTTTGCCGAAAGGATGCGTTGGAACTTCTAATATAATATTCAGGGGCGGATCCAGGAGGGGCCGAATAGGCTGCGGCACCCCCCCCCCCCCCCCACACACACACATTTCAGGCTGTCCAGATGGGGGCCGAATCGGCCGCGGCCCCATTCCCTTTTTCAGGCTTTAATGTTCGTAGATTCATTCTCTGAAGTATAATGAAGTAGGTCTACTCTTTACTCTGAAATGTCATTCAACCAGCAAGATTGTATAATTATATGGGCGCTGACTCTCCGATGGTCTTCCAGAAATTACTCATCTAGATTATGACAACTAATGTTATTCTTCCCACGGTAATCAATATCTGCAATGAACGTTTGTGGAGGCCTACATAAGCCTCTGCGAATATCTTTGAGATGTATTCTAACCGTGCAAACAATTCTTACAAATTAAGCCTGTCACGCGTAACATGCCATGCGCAGCCGTGACATATCTCGGATCTTGCAGGTAAGTGGGGTATGTTCATGAAGAGGGTGCAAGGTATAGTCGCTGAAGAGGAGATGCAGAGAGGTGCACGGCCGGTTAGCAAACGAAGAACATACGAATCGCAGGAAATAGCCCACAGCCGAAGGCAGCTGCGGACACGCAGTTCGTACATAGACGTACGGTATTAGTATATTCTTCTTATATTTTTCATCCTTGCAGCCTCCTCAAGGGATACACGCAGTCATACAGAGTTATTTGTCTAGAGTCATGGGGGCGCTGTCCGTGCTTTCACTCACCTTGGCAGTTGTCATCTTTTTTGCCACTGGGTAAATAAACCTGTCTCTTAACGTAAGAAATACACACTAATGCCGGTTCAGATAACATGTCCCCTTTTTAGAACATACCATGTCCTTTGTCTTTGTCAAAATTGTATAATTTTCAGATACGATGGGCAAATTCACGTTTGGTGTGATTTGTATTAGGATTATCTTATTATTGCTTTGTATGAAGTGAAACATAGTACAGGGCCTCCTTGAATACGTAGCTCATTTAATTTTTTCAGTCTTACAACGCTAAGTATGAATATTGTAACTGTTTTTGGACTATTAGAAAAAAAAATCCAAGGCGTTTGCCGCGTTTCAAACTTTACCTTATTGACACTTTTTCAAAAGAAGAAAAGCTCAATGAATCAAAAGTGAGGGACAATCGTAGGCGAGAAGCCAGATTGTTAGAAAGAAACAGGAAAAAAGGTACACGTTAAGTTTTAAAATGTAAAAAAAAAAGAAATGTCAGGAGAAGTGGATGGGGTGAAAGAGCAAACTTTCCTTCCACGAAAAAAAAAATAGCATACTTTTCCCGCGGAAATCCCGTCGACCTTTTCATGGACCGTAAAGGGGAACGGTCTTGAAAATATAACGATTTTTAGCCATAAAAGGCTTCTTTTTCCAATGGCTATTTGCAGTTTTGTTAAGTTCTCTGAGCTTTTCCCTTTTTTCAAGCTCATGACACTTTTTGTGTAGCATATTGTAATTGTTATAGTTGTTGCAAATATAAATAATTCGTTATTGATCTGGTTCACAGCACCTGGAAGCTCCTGAAGATTCAGATTCACATGAACCTGGCTATCTCAACCGCCTTGGGTCAGCTTCTCTTTATGACTATGGCAGAGATGACATGGAATCGGGTAAATTTTGGGGATATTTCTGGCAAGGTTTAAAGTGTTAAAATGGTAGCATATACATCTGTATAATTTATAGCGCATGATAAAAGCCCGGTTCACAAAATCGTTCGCTAACGCTTCCAGAGAGGGAGGGGGCACAATATTCAGAAAAATTATATCTGACAAGACCATAAAAAGGGTCATCAGTGATTTTAGGGTGTATTTTCTTTCGCCAGGGGAAGACCCCCAAACCGCAACTGTGGTTATAGGACCGCGTCAGTGACTTGAAAGGTCCTTTTGCGCGTCAAGAAGGAGTGATATCGTTTAAAACAGTGATTGCAAAATCAACAGTGTAAACAATACTTTAAACAAGTTCTGCGGCATATGGGTTAATTGCCTTTTCCAAACTCGATTGTCGCAGGTAATGACGCAATCGAAATTACCCTGACAAATATGTTTTTGAAATGCTGTAATATTTATTATTTATCCCAATAATTAGTAGCCTAGAAAAAAAATGCATGGCTTCCTTAATGCGTAGTCGGTTTCATCTATCATCTTTTATAAATGAAATGTAGGTATTAAATCATTAAATTTGGGAAAACGATTGGGGTACAGCGTTTAGGTACTGATATGTATCCTAGTTTGTTTATGTATGACATATGTATGTTTTACCCCAAAACAAATCTAAGGAATTTGTCTTCTAAATAAGGGGGTGGCACAATGCAAAAATATCTTTGACAAGTTATCACAATTTCCAGGTGCATTTTTTTGTCTAACATATGAAATGGGGGCACAAAAAAGTCATTATTATCGAGGGGCACATATATTGTACTTAAAGTATATAAATGTACACAATTTGCTTTTAGACGGCAGGTACGAGACGGTTGTACCCCGCACTTAAATCTGTTAGTGGTCTAATTGGGTCATCTATAATTTGTGTCAACCTGCTCTAGATAATTTGCAAGTCCATAGCCGTCACCCTCCAATACCTCTTCACATCTGCCCTTGCCTGGACAATGATTGAAGGCGTGTTCCTCTATCGCACCACTGCTGTGGGCTTCAAGCCTCTGCGTATCGGTTTGTTGAGTCTCTGTGCATGGGGTAAGTATTTAAAGGCGGATTAAGGGGGATCAAGCCCCGTGTGCTACCCCCCCCCCCTCTTGAAACCTAAGTGGCGAACCCGAAGAACAATACCCCAAAGTGGATCCCTTTTTCATTTTTCGCCCTCCACCAAAAAAAAAAATAATAAAAATAATAATAATAATAAAAAGGCACGCATTAAAATGTGCCAACTAATTTAATGTTCCGCTCTCCCTTACGCTCCATTATAGCCTGTGGAAAATGGGGTTAGATAGGGACTTAACGTCCATTGGTTATATTTTTTTTCTTAATATACCACATATAATGATTTTTAGCCTCCGTTTGTTCAAACCTGCTGGCAAAAATTTGGCTATTGACTAGTACGTCACAATTACTGTGCATAGCACAGTTTCGAGTTCATCTAGGGGAACAATATAACCATGCACTGCAAGGCAGTCATTTATTAAGTAGATGTATGATGAATCCCTTTTTATCACAAAAGAAGGCAAAATCAAATTTCATTTCGATCTAATCATTTTGTGAGTTGCTTTTAAAGTGATGTATTTATGGAAAAAAAAAAATTATTAAAGTGCCAGGTAGGAACGGGAATTTTGTTGCGGTAACAATTGCTTTTGAGAGCCGATGCAGTGTTGCCGATGCAGCGTTGCCTATGCAACATTTATGCACGAGTTACCATGATGTGGCTGATTAATTGAACTGATGCCTATCGATGGTTCATTTGGAATGACGCAGGCAGGACGACCCCTTCTTTATTCAAAAGCCCATGGTTATTTTTGTACTTGTCGGTATTCATCATGTCGATAACCTTTTTGCTATATATTTATTTTTAGGAGGCTCTCTAGTGGTTGTTGGAGTTTCTTTCGGTGTTTTGTATGACGGCTATGGTTCAACAAGCTAGTGAGTTGCAAACCGGGGCCCTGTTTCATAAAACGTGTTATCAGTAACTGACAACAAGACACAATGACAGTAATAAGCTACTGAAACCATAGAATGTGATTGGCTGAGAGCAAAACTTTGTCATAGATCTGTTGCAATTGCTACGGATAAAAAGTTTTATAAAACGGGTCCCGGATCCTATTAAAGATTACACCCTTTACATAGTCCCGTATCCGCCACGTTATGGGATATGATCCTTAACCCAATCAGTTACGGTACATCATACCATGACTTTGTTATTACCTGTGATCGCGTTATACCAATTTGACTTTATTCTAGAAAGTTCATGTAAGATAATAGAAGGACATTTCATCTGCATATGTATTTCTTGATAAACAGTACATTTACCATTCCATCTCAAAATAAAAAATGGCAACGTTTAACCCTAAAAAGGCCGGGATATTTTGGCTATGCCACAGCCGGGGGGGGGGGGATTCCACCCCCCCCCCCCCGATATCTCGACCGTCGAGCGCGCGATTGCGCCGAAAATCGGCACACACGTCGTCCACAACGTAATCTACCAAACTGTGTAGTTAAATGCTCCGAAAAATTTTCACATTCATTAATTATGCAAATTTATGCATGAAATCAAAATTTTGCTCTAAATCATTAAATAAAGCTCAAAATATGCTAATTTTTGGTCTAGACACTCTTTCCAGTATTCTTAGCAAATATACTTGAAAAAAAATTCAGTATCAAAATTGATTTCTTATGTATTTTATTGTTTTTTAAATTTCTTATGTATTTCTTTGTTTTTTATTGTTTTTTTGATGAAATTTGTCGGGGACACTTTCGCGAACATAAAAAGCCTAAAATAAATTAATTTCAATCGGCAAATATGAAAATATTCATAGATTTCTAAATTTTGGCTGAAAACACATTTTGTATTGAAATTACACAAAAGGAAAAAGGTTAAGGAAACGTTTAAATGAGTTGCAGTGAACCGTTGATTAGCCTTCTGGATCCTTGGTGTTTTGGCTGACTATTGTTCACATTTTGCATGTTATATACAAAAAAAAACTAAAATAACGAAACAGTGTAACATAAAAAACGTAGAGGATAAGGTTGACAAAAACTCCTGTTTTAAATTTTTACGTTTCAGTTGCTGGCTTCGTCACGATGACAACACCATCTACGTCTTTGTCGGATGTGTATTCGCAGTGCTCTTGGTTAGTATATAAAGAAAATTCTCATTGAATGGAACCCCCACTCCCCCCCCCCCCCCAAAAAAAAAAAATACAAAAAATACAAAAAATACAAAAAATACAAAACTATTTTATCGGCGTACAAGCACAATGTCGTCAGGGCTGGGGGCTGCCGCCTCTTGGCCGATTATAAATTTTTACCGTTTCCAGAATCTAACACAATTTTTGACATTATATTCACCCAGTGTTGGTGCACCCATTTAGTCTTTTAATGTTAGTTCGACATTGCTAGATGTTTATTGCCATCTCGAGTACAGTAATTTCACAATCCTTGGGGGCTTGAGCGCCAACCCTGCCCCCCCCCCCCCCTCCACTCCCCTCCTCCCATTATGTCACATATTCTCACTTGAGGTAGAATTCTTTCAGTCTTGTTGTTTAAACCCTTGTAGAAATAAAGAAATATAAAGAGAAACAACATATTTTCCATCTACAGCGAAAATAAGATATGTGTGCCTAAGAATGCTTAGTATGGAATTTAAATCACCCCTCCCCGCTCCGCTAAGAATCGTATAGTACTATCAATCTTTAGGAATTAAGAGAAGAAGATAATAAAGAAAAACAAAAAATTATATAATGAAAGATAGAAAGAGAAGAAGATAGAAGGAAAAACAATCACAATGGTCTAGCGTATTTTGTATACACCACTATTAATGGTTGTGATTGAAGCTATTTCGATTATTTACTTCCAAGTTTACTCCTAACTTTGGATATATTTCTTCGTAAACAGGTAAATGATTGGGAAAATATCTTTAAAGTCTCATCTACCAGCAGCAATATTTCCATAGCGGCATTTATTCAAACACGTGATGATCAGACAATGATATAATGTCTTTATAAATTAGTTTTCAATGCAGTGCAGTTCAACTGGATGATCCTTTCCTTTGAGATTAAGTTTTTCGTGTTCAATTACAAAATATGTGATCATCAAACTGAGGCAGATATCTTTAACACAATTTATAATTTGCTTTCGTTTTTGCAGTTCAACTCGATGATCCTCTTCTTTGTGATGAAATCCTTCATGTCACTCAAGGCCAATGCCAAGAAAGATGAGATAGATAAGATCAAGTAAGTAATCAGACACGATTATACCTGACAGTCTCAACTTGCATAAGGCACGTTTGTCGATACAATGGGCTGTATATAAAACAAACAAATGCCCGTCAATTGTGAAAAAAATGATAGCAACAACGTTCTTCCCCCAAGCAAGCGCAAGCGCAAGCATGCTGGTATAAATGACATATGTTGGTTTTACGGATCACGATGTAATAGTCCTGAAAAGGACCGTTGAGTTGGAAAAGATGATAATTCAGTGAGGAGAGGAAGAGGAGATATATAGGTGTAGAGAGAAACAGCATGAGAGGTATCTTTTGTTAGTGGGTGAAGTAATGATAAGGATTTTCCTCTTGGTTTAATAGCCCTTTTCAGGACTGTCAGTTTGTAACCATATCTTTCAGACACAATTTTGATCTGAAAGGTATATGCTCCCCCAATCGAATGACGAACAAAAGTGCAAGAGAGAAAGAAAGTGGATCTCGCTGACCGTACCTACGCTACGCCGTTGACTGCCATCTTTGTTTTCTTATTAGGACAATGGCTCCTGCTATGCTGATTCTACTTTTAAAAAAGGTTATTGACCTCCCCCCCCCCCCCCCCCCCCCCATCCCCGCACTTATATATATATATATATATATATATATATATATACACACACACACACACCCCTTCACCCTTTACTCGATAGCCTTGTTCTTTATTTGTATTTCATATAAAGGAAGACCGACCCCCCCCCCCTCCTCCCACCCTTTCATGACGCCATCTTCTTAATAACTACATCCTCGATACGCCTCTGACTGTTAAGTTGATTTTCTTATTCATGTTATTAGGGCATTGGCTCGTGCATTGCTGATTCTACTTCCGATCCTTGGTCTGACATGGTTCTCGGGAGCCATCACCAGCATCACCACGTCTGACGACGTCATCTTCTTTCAGTATCTCTTCGTCATCTCATTCGGTCTGCAGGTACGTTGCCGTATTGCTTCTACTCAACCGTGCTAATTTTGCACATTTATACCGTTGATGAACTGATTATTATGTCAGTGTCGTTCCGATTATCAAGCGATAGAAGGTGCGCGCGAATTAAAATTTACATAGCCATTTTTAAACAGTTTGGCTAACTTGGCTCCAGTAGGTTATAATATGACAAACGTCACTTTGTTACGCAAGAATCAACTAAGGATTAAACGCCATGTTGTGCCCAACTGAAACCAAGATGGCCAAATCCTGTATATGGATAGCTCTGAAAATATATACGTCTAGAAGACGTGTCACTGAAACATGGCTTTTAACAGATTTACTCCATAAACTTCGCAAAGGTAAAGATTAACGTACATTTAT
The DNA here is from genome assembly GCA_025617745.1 of Heliocidaris erythrogramma. Lineage (NCBI taxonomy): Eukaryota > Metazoa > Echinodermata > Echinoidea > Camarodonta > Echinometridae > Heliocidaris > Heliocidaris erythrogramma. The sequence continues at coordinate 23,746,073 of CM046871.1, read as the reverse complement.
CTACCGGTCAGTGTTCATTACAATACCTTACTTTTGAAATCTATTCATAAAAAGCAAGATGAATAAATTTAGAATTAACAGAATTAATAAATTGGCCTAATGTATATATAGAATATTTCCTTTCAACCATGCTTTAGATATTTTATTCTATTTTTTTAAATTTCTTTGTTTCTTTTTTTTTCCAGGGGGTTTGTATTCTGATATTCCACTGCCTCCAAGTGCCTGATGTGAGTTTCTTTTATGATAATCATATTTGTCTTTCATGTTCATACATATTAATCATAACGAATAAAAGTAAAATAAGTTCTAGTGGATCATTATGTGATATAAATCCGAGTACAGCCATACAATCTTCACCTAACAGTAATTAGGAATAAGAACGTCCACATGGACCAAGGGTTACTTAAGAGTACACAGATAATTTGCAAGACTGTGGGTCCATAACTCCCAGACTTGGGGTGTAAATGGACCTGCGATCTCGCGGACATTCGTCCTCATGAACCTGTAGTATCTATGCAGTGTATTCCAGAAATGTGACAACTCGCGTTTGACCATCAGAAAAGTCTTCTATCTGTATTTAATGACCACTCTTTATATCACTTTCAAGAGTACTTTTTATTTTTAATAATTATAATTTTAAGTATTTTAAATTTGAATTATAGATACATGCATATATTTTATATTAATTGCCACTTCATTTTGCAGGAGGGATGAAAGTCATCTTTTTACCCCATCACAAAATTTTGATTGTAATGTAACCTTACTCTCGTGAAGAATTTTGACGACCATTATTGATACTGAAATGCAATTCCAAACAGACATTCTTCTTATTCTCCATCTGCTTTCAGGTAAAATCAAATTTGAAGAATCGATTTCACCGACGAGTCCAAGACAGCACCTGGGCGTCGAAAACTGGACCAAGATCAACAGCGACCTCTTCGTTTTGAACACCAGACAAGTGTTAGCATGGAGAGCATCGGGCGTATTCTGCTCTACACCGGTGTCGAGTTGATTATGACTTCTGGCTAAGAACATTACCAGCAAGGATTATATATTGTTATCAACTGCATGCAATATCTGCACTAGACTTGATTAAGAGAATATCATTGATAACATTTTACTTTATTTTTTTTTGGTTTGTAAAGGAGCAAAGATACGAAAGAAGTGACTAGGCTATTTAAAAAAAATATTGGCATTATAGATTCACCTTGAAAAATACGAAGAGCTTACACTTGTTAAGCATGTAATGTTTAAATGAACTTGCCTTAATTTGTACAGAGATATGAATATATTTGTATATAATATGCTTATTACAGCTAACAACAAAAAAGGAGCGAAGATACGAAATTGTGAGAAAAAAACAAACAAAAGGGAGTTGATATACAAAAGAATATACAATCGTGGCATTCGAGTTTCAACTTGAAAGAATGCACAAATAGTACAATCGCTGAACATAAATGTTCAAATCAACTTGCCTTTGTACAGTATAGATGAATATATTTATTACCTCAAATCAAGGAACAAGAAAAAATTTGCATAGATAAGAAAATGTGGGAGAAAGAAAAAAGTGACTGACATAAAGAAAAAAGCTATAGATTATTTGCCTTATAGATTCACCTTGAATAAAAATCACAAATAGTACACCTGGGGGTGTTTCACAAAGAGTTAACTTTTACTAACAGTCGCACTTAAATTCCTAGTTGTACGCGGTATATGACACATCACCGCATTGGCCAGATCATGATCAGGGGACGCGCGCTATTGGGTAATCTACCAATGAGATTACGCGTTTAATACTGTATGGGCATTGTCATTTACGCATGACTTTAAGTCAAACTTAACTCTTTGCGAAACATCCCCCTGTTGAATATAATGTTTCAATGAACTTGCCTTTGTACATAGATAATTATATTTACATGTATATAAATTCATAGAGTAGTTAAATGTTATGCTTATTGTTGGTCAAGGTCATAACTTTGAGGGTTTAAATGCGAAAACGTTCTAAAGCTAGGTCGTTTTGCTTCCTCGCATATATGTTCAGGATATTGTAATTTTGCCGTGGTATAGGTTGTAGTTTATGAATAACGGTTTAAAGAGTTCAACGTATGAAAAATCAAATGTACTTCTCGCTGCATTGCTCACTATCATAATTATAAAATTCATCAGCCTCTTCTACAACATGTATAAAATAGCAGTTGCAAAGGTTAAACATTTTCAAACAGTTTTTGATAATTTTGCGCCCCATTTGAGAAGGAATTTGAGAAAAATCGTGTTCAAAATTCGAATCTCTACCCCTCAAGTGCAGTGCTTAATTGCGAATTTTCCGTTAAAATGCTGAGGAAATTGCGCTTTTAGTGGATTAAAAGAGCAACAATAAAAAAAAATCACCCGCTCGGTCGATTTGCTCCCTCGCTTGTACAATAACGTAGATGCAATAATCGTGCTTAAGTTATTGGACTGATTTTTCTATCAGTATTCACAAGATACACAATTACTTTTTTTGCTTTGAACATTACTAATGTTAATGTTTGACAAAAAAAACCCAAAAAAACAACCTCTATGAGAGTCCTACTTTTTTGCAATAATTATGCCGTTTATCCACTTCAATATACGGGGAAGACGCTTCGTTTTTGGTTATTTCGTTACCAAATGCCTTCAGCGTTTAATACATACAATTTCTTTCACAGAAAAAGATCGACTCTCTATCTGTACATATTATATTATCCATAAAATTAAACTGCACTTACAATTTCTTTTGGGTAAAAATAAGTCAAAACCTATAAAAAAAATAATAATTCAATCCTAAAATGCGTGTTATTTTCTTCAAATTATGTAAATATGTAAATCCGTATTTTAAATTATCACTATCGGGTATTACATTTGTATATTTTTCTCTATTTATTCATTTACTATAAAAGATATGTCATATTTTGTAAGTAAGTAAGAACATTTCCTTTGCCAGTATGCCTAAGCACGCTAACTGAAAGAAAGACTCACCCGTCAATTGGTGGTTTTATTTTAAAATTGTATATTCATGATTATTTTTGCAGAGCTCTGAAGTGGAGATAAAATAATAGAGAGTGTTTGTGAGTCATTACCGAAATGATTTGTAAATGATTTCATTTCGCCGATAAGCAGATAAGGTTCTCCTTCTTGAGGATATGCATGTGCCCTGTGGAGTTGTTTTTGAATGTTTTTTTTTTTTGCAAGAGAAGGATCAAGATCATGAGGAAGATTAATTGACGCTTTCATGGTGAATTACATCGTAAAATACTATACTATGTGTGGTGTCATAGGTAAGGCGTATATAAGGGTGTTTTTCAGTGAGGGGCTCTTGAGTGCAGTGTTGTGTCTAAGTTCTAACATTCATTAGTTCATGTACATTTATACGAACTTGTATTAAACATGTTAGATGTCGTACTATTGTACAAAGATCCCATTTGGCTTTAATTGCAGTAGTGGCCATACCAAGGCCATTCTCTCAATCACTTGCTGTATTATAATATGACTATGCAGAGATGTACTTCTTTCTTTAACTTGTTTAAAGAAAAGGTTGAGTTATGGTATAAAGTTGAAAAGTAATTTGTGAGCTTTCTCGTTAGTTTTATGTCAGTTTGGAAGAATATCATGAAAGAAATGTCCACTGAAAAAGATTGCTTGCTTTTCAAATGCCACCATATCCAAAATGTGACATGGCTGAAATATTAAAACGAAACTTTCTTGTCATACGTGTGTGTAGTCCCATATACCCATTTTGGTGTGCCGTGTATAAGACTTTCAGCAAGACACAGTCAGTTTATTATCGTTTCGATGATTCCAACACCTCACAGTACACTCCAATTAAAATCAGCCTTTTCCAATTGCTTTGAGATGTGTTCTTTCTTAAATGGCCAGAACTCAACTTTATCTTAAATGCTGGCTGAAACACGCACGTTCGACTTTACACTGTTGCCTCATGCCAAGGGGTTTGTTTTATTATGGAATATTGATCATTAGTACTTTCTAGCAATACTTGCCGTAAAAATCTACATTACATTTTTCTCGAAATAATAGTATAATTGCTGATGCTTATTACTCATTAACGCAGCCGTCTAAAAAACATGGCCATCCTGCACTTATATCAAATAATGGTAATACAATAATTTGCAATTATATTCGGCTTCTGACAGTTTAAAATAAGGTATGAGCATATTAAGAACTGTACACTTTATAGTTTACTGAATATTTCCGAAACGCGAGTCAAAAGTTTTTAGGAGAATGTCAGGTTTGGATTGGACATAATTTTAAATAAAATTGTATTACCTGCTTATTCAAAGCCAAAAAACTGTTAATAAGGTGAGATTTATATTTACCGGTATTAGGACTCATCAGACGTAAAGTGTGCCATGGAATTATCAGACTCTGCAAATACATGAATTTAGATGCAAGAGAACACAACACTCACGGTACAACAACAAAATTGACAAATAGAAAGGGGTAGTAAGCTGATATACCTGAAAAATAATAAGCAATAAAATTCAAACTTCTGGAAAAAATGAGCCTTCCGTGTCTTTATCATTTGTTTCTCTACTATTTCTAGTATACTTTATGTGATATTTTGGTGGCCGAATGCAATTGTAAATGATTCCATTTTAACCAATTATGGATGTGTAGTTATGTTACTACAATTTTGTGACGTTTAAATGGGTCTCACACTTCACACCATGCTACATAATGCCATGGCAATCTATTGTTAAGGTACAGATTGACTTGAAGAGGATAGTAGTGTACAATAATTACAGCTGTACGTAATTTAAAAGTATTGCCTTAATCTCATCCGGCGAGTTGTGACCTTAGCTGTAGGCATAGGTAAGATATTAATTAAAAGTTCAAATACTTTGTTCTAAATTCACGAAGTTGTTGTTTGAATAAATCTGGTTTAAATACAAACTATGGCTTTAAACTTCATGGATACACTCTAAGGAGATCCGAATGTATATGTTATAGTCTTTAGTACTACATTAAATGCTCGTGGGAAGAGTAGCTCATCACTGCACTACTCCTTGGTCAGGTCATCTAAAATTAGTTCGTAATCAGCGTTTTCGCTCACTCTCATAAATTCGAACACCGCCCATAAAATTCTTGGATAACGCAGTTTAACGGTCTTTGAATAAACCTTTTCAGCATCTTTTGTTTCATAGATCAATCTCGAGCATTATTTGAATACAATGTTTAAACGAAACATTATGTCGGGAACGTGTTGTTTCACAAAAAAAAAATTTTCACGACATTTGGTGATAAAGGAGGACATGCTGAAAAGTGTCGCCAATAAGCACAACTGCATGACTGGGCTATTATAATTATAGCCATTTTTGTTGAGCTAATCACGAATGATATATTACGTGCTAACCTCTAGGAGCTAAAAAAAAACCAACAAAGGCTCGTTATAACATCTTGAACCGGATGAGAGTCATAATCCAAATATACACTCACACAGCTCGTAGTTTCGTTCAAATATTGTCTATTGAGCGGAAATCATAGCTGTTTTCATTACCTAACATCTAACGTTTGATGAGAAGCTTCTGTCTCCTTTCTCTTGAAAGGACAGGTACAAAAATGAACTTAATCAAGTACAGTGAACATGATTTATTCAATGCATACGTACCCATCTATTTTGATAAAACCATAAACAACTTCAATTGCTGAAGTAAAATGCACAGATTAAAGTTTCAAAGTAATTTTGGATTACCTGCAGAATACACTCCAAGCATTAGTACAATGTATTTGGGTTTGGGTCAGTTTCAGGGTCAGGGTTAGGTTACCAGAATACTTTAATTCATTCTGTTTAAGGTTAAGAAATAAATTAAAGGGGATCCATTTCACGAGACGATAAAGCAAATACCTTTTTTCCTGCAAGTCCATGTGTCATGTGACCACATAAATTTACCAATCCGGAAAATTAATGCTCCCCTTTGTTTATACATTTTTGAACAACTCTTTCAGAGCAATAGAATCTATTTCCATATTGATTTTGAATCATCCTTCTAAAGTTAATCATTTCCAATAAGAATGAGCTTGTTCCTTCTTTAATTGCATTATTCATAGAAAGCTTTATCATCCGCCATCAACATCTCTCCCACACACGCACACGCACTCGCGCACACGCACCCGAGCACACACTGTATATTTCTTCCTCTCTTTCTGTCCTCACTTCTCTCTGCCTCCCCCTCCCCTTCTCCTTCTCCCCTCTCTCTCTCTCTATCTCTATCTCTATCTCTATATCCATCTGATTGAAACAGGTTTGACTGGTTTGACTGGTAATGAAGTGATTACAAACTGCTAAAATAGCTATTTATGTGTTTTGCCTTTATTTGTAGCCCAATGCTTTACAGTTGTTGGAAATTTCTGTTGGACACATCTGATTCCATGATTAGCGAAACGGATTTAAAATACACTTTTGTACCAGTACGTATTAAGTTTAATCATTTGTTTATTACTACCTTTCTTTTTATCTTTTTTTTTTACATGGAAAAATTTTGTATTATACGAATTCAGAAATAATTTACCCTCAGAGTTTAACAACTGACTGAAGTCATCAGGGGAGCGTTTCATCAAGCGTTTTGTCAGTGATTTTTACCGAAAATTGTTATAAGATACTAAAATTCTTGCATCTGATTGGCTGAGAGCAAATTTGTCAGTAAAAATCATTGACCAAACGCTTCATGAAAAGCTCCCCAGAGCACCATCTATCGGTGATCCATCAATCCTAATAATAACCATAAAGCATGTAATTTCTCGATACGTTAGCCGTTACAGTGGTTTTTACCTCTTTAAATTTCACCGCACTGAGATTTATATAAGTATAAATACAAGGAAATGGGTGCCAAACGAACAAAATATTCGACAAGAAATAGCAAGAATGCAACGACATACTCATATTCAGTTAGGCTGTTAAACAATAAAATTTCAATGTATGATTATAGTAATCATGAATTAAGAAACATCACATTTCACAAGTGCACTTACTAGTTCATTAATAATTACCTAGTAAAGGTAATCTGTAACTTTATGGAGGCTTTATAAAATCTGAGCCGCATGGCCCTTAATGCTATCAGTGTATGTCGTAATATGTTGTAAAAATGAAGCCCTGAAAAATGCATATTAAACGCATCATCATGTGCTTTACAAAAGTGAAAATATGCAAGTGACCGGAAATGCCAGACCTTTCTCCCCATAGACTACATTGTTAAACTAAAGCGTACCCCAGTACGCTTTCATGAATTGCAGTACTCGGTCATAGATATCTTGAAAATAACATCATATATTGTAAAACCTTTTTATTCCTGCTTGTTTATTTATCCTTCTGAACATCATTATACAACAGAAACATCAAAATTCAACAATTTATTAAATCAAACCTCAAAATTACCAATTCGCTTGATGAAAAGCTTGATGAAAAGCTCCCCAGAAAACCATCTATCGGTGATCTATCAATCCTACACTGTAAAAAATTACTGTAGGAAGTACAGTAAATTACTGGCAACCCGGCTGCACAGTAAAATACTGTATCATTTACAGTTAAATATTTTTTTTTACAGTTATATACTGCTTTTTACACTTTAACTGTAGAATAAACAGTACAATACCATGAAAAATACAGTAATTACCCACGCCGATGAAATCGGCAGGGTTATGTAAAGGGCTCCGTATGTTTGTTACCCACGCCGATGAAATCGGCAGGGTTATGTAAAGGGCTCCGTATGTTTGTTTGTTTTTTTTTTTGTTTTTTTTTGTTTGTTTGTTTGTTTGTTTGTTTGTGTACAAGATAACAAGAGAACGGGTGAACGGATTTGCACCAAATTTTCAGGGAATGTTCAGAAAGTGACAGGAAAGAATCGATTAGATTTTGGTGATGATTGGTTGACCCCTGCAAATTCTGTGTGACCTTGAACTTTTGACCCTGTAGTAAAGTATAGGAACTTCAGTTCAGAGAGTGACAGGATAGAAACTAGAAAGTTTGATGACCCCAAACTTCGCCTGCCGATGCAGAAATATTTTGGTCAATCAAAACACTCATTACTTCGTCTCACCAAAAATCTATTTCAGGTTTATGAATTTTAGAAGACTTTTAGACCCATTATTTGCTATTTCACTTCAAATCCGCACGAGCCTGCAATGAATATTCAAAGCCAACGTATCCCAGCAACAAGGGATTTTTCGCGCTTGAACTGTACTCTCGTTGCGAAATCGAAAGCGGCTAGGTATACGGTATACGTATAGCCTAGCACGTCTAATTTCTCCTATTTCTTATCTTCTGTGCATTTCTGTTTATTTTCCCCGGTTCTTTCCACTTTGTTGTGGAAGTTTTTGTGATTTATTTTATCCTGGTGGACGTGTAGTACGTGATTTTAATTGTTTTCGGTGAAAATCTGGTGCGTTTGTTCGACGTGAGTGAGTCTATCGCACTCGCGAGTGTTCGCGTGTGTTGATCTGAGTGAGTGGCTGAGTAGCTGTAGTGTACGTACATAACTATACACAGCACTGTCGCGAAGTGCCTGGGGCCGGCTGACTGTAGTACTGAGTGAGTAAGCTCTGTGCCTCGCATGCACGTCATTTTCAAGTCGAGATCCAACTTCTTTTGTCGTCATATTTATTTTATCCAAGCCCGATGAAAAAAAAAACAACAACCCGAATTGCAATGTAAAGATAGAACATGAATACATTTACTAACACTGACATGACTGAACCAAGGCCGTACGCAGCGGGGAGGGGGGGGGGGGGGGGCAGTTGCCCCCCCCCCCCCCCCAGAAATTTCAAAATCATACTTTTTTTTAATCGGGTTTTAGACTTCAAGTTATGGGTTCCTTTGAAAGCGATCATCTTGCCCCCCAGGAAAAAAATTTCTGCGTACGGCCTTGGACTGAACACTGAATACAAATTGCTAACATTTTTTTTCTCACCACGCCACGCTCTCTGACATGTCTAATCAATTACTTTTAGGGGAGGGATGTTTCAATAATAAAATATCTTTTTCAGAAGAATTTTTTCAAGGGTGGGGACACACAAAGCTATGACCTGGATATGGCAAAATTTATTGGGGGGGGGGGTAGATGTGCCTCTTGTTATCCCCTTTGAATGGCTACTGCTTACAAAAATAATCGCAACAAAACAAAACCTATTGGGTTAAGGCGTGGGTCTGCCGCCTTTGACGGCCTTTCTAGTTTACTGTGCAGCGGGTTGCCAGTAATTTACTGTAAATTCCTACAGCAATTTTTTACAGTTTAATAATAAGCATAATGCATGTAATTTCTCGATAGCCGTTACAGTGTGATTTTTTTTAAGTGGTTGTGTTCTACCACCGTAGGTATATCCAAACATCATTCTACCTCTTTAAATTTCACCGCACTGCACATTTAAATCTTATATTCATTTCATTGTGTGAGTACATTGAGATTTCTGTAAGTATAAATACAAGAAAATGGATCGCAAAGGAACAAAAGATTCGACAAAAAATAGCAAGAATGCAACGACATACTCATATTCAGTTAGGCTGTTAAACAATAACATTTCAATGTATGATTATAGTAATCGTGAATTAACCAACATCACATTTCACAAGTGCACTTACTAGTACATTAATAATTACCTCTTAAAGGTAATCTGTAACTTTATGGAGGCTTTATAAAATCTGAGCTGCATGGCCCTTAATGCTATCAGTGTATGTCGTAATATGTTGTAAAAATGAAGCCCTGAAAAATGCATATTAAACGCATCATCATGTGCTTTACAAAAAGTGAAAATATGCAAGTGGCCGGAAATGCCAGACCTTTCTCCCCATAGACTACCGTGTAAAACTAAAGCGTACCCAGTACGCTTTCATGTATTGCAGTATTCGGTCATAGATATTTTGAAAATAACATCATATATTGTAAAACCTTTGTATTCCTGGTTATTTATCCTTCTGAACATCATTATACAACAGAAACATCAAAATTCAACATTTTATTAAATCAAACCTCAAAGTTACCAATTCCCTTTAATGACTAGGATATAATTTGCTCCAGGTCCTTATCCCCTGAAATATTAGGTGTACACCGGTCTCAAAGGCGTCAGTTTTATCAAGGTGCCACTTTTGCAACAGATGGAGCAAGGAATGGGGACATCCTAGTAGACTGACTGCGCATGAGAACGAGATTTCAAAAAGATCCTTGAAACTGATAGCCCACCAGACCGACAGCAATCAAGACCCCAAACAGCAACAAAGAAATACGTAAGGAAATATTGAAAAAGTCGATTTTGTCGGTCTTGTGATATCAGCTTTCGATCTTGTTGGCTTTTGGTCTAGTGGGTTGTCGGTCTCTTGGGCCGTAGCCACAGGGAATACCGCCGTTATCAGCCTGGTATCTGTCAAATGCATTGTTCCTCGACGTATTTGTGCTAATCCTCTCCATCATACGTCAATCATGAATTTGACTCATTGACGGTCAATGAGTCAAATTCATAAATCTAGTAACAGCCTAGCAATTGCTAGGTAGAATAAATAGTTGCTGTCCCATGACTAAAAATCGCCAGCTTGAATAAAATAAGTTAGCTCTCATCATCAAAAGATTTCAAAAACATTGGCATGTTTGTAGCAAATGCTTTTAATGCTTTATCATGTTTATTTAATTATTTGGCCTTTGATTACCGTATCAGTTTTCTTAGGCTATTACATAACTCGAACTGTATTTCAATTGTACGATAAAAGGAAATTATTCAATCAACCATTAACTAGTCTATCACATTTAAAAGCGGTGGGTGCAGTAGCTTTTCAATGCGTGTAAAGACGAGAAAACTTTTACTGCAAGGACGTCATGTCGACATACTCTCTGTTGTTAATCGCTCCGCATTTGGAATGCCTCGTCGGCACATCATATATTAATATATTGTTCAGCGGTATAGCAGGGAAATGTAGTTACATTTCTCTGGTTATAGTGAACAGTGGTGCTATTGTTCACTGTTTCTTCAGATCAACCTTTGACATATAAAAATATTTGTAATTTCTATATATTTAGCCAAATGGCTGCGTCCATACTCAGCTCAGGTGGTACTACTTGTAAGCAAATGGCGCTCCTTTTATCGATATGAGACCGCAGTTCTGTGAAAAATGTCTCATCTGCAAAGATCCTATTCCAGTGCCAGGTATACTTTTATATGATTATTTGCTTAAAATATTTTGTTGAGTAATGTAAATAACTAAGCTCACGACGTGGTGCAGTGAAAAGATTGAAGGACTGCTCTAATCTCTCTTTGATATATCTTAAGTCGAAGTGCGTAGATGAAGGGATTGATACAGGTATTCAGAATTCCCATGACCACTGTCAAACGATAGAACTTAGAGCTGAAGTCAAGATAGCCTCCAAGATTGAATTGAAGGAATGCCCATTGATTCGGTGACCAGCAGATGAGAAATATGATGTAGACTGCAAAGAGTACTTTAGTTGTGTTACGTCTCTGGATCCTCCCGACTGCGTTCACCTGGTTGTGGTTTCTCTGGTTGTTACGTCTGTTGTCACGCCTTGGGGATCTGCTCTTCCCAGGTTGGGTGGTGCTTGCCTCAGGATCAATGGATATATGCCAGCTTCTTGTAGGTTGACTAGAATGTGCCAGTTCGCTGCTTCCTGGCTCTTGCTCCGAAAAGGACGTCCCAGCCGTGTGTGGTTGATGCTGAATCTCATGTGAACGATCATTTGCGATTTTATTTAACGCTCGAAATTTGACAATAATGGCGACGAAAGAAAATGTCATGATACAGATCGGTATGAAATACTCCCAGAAAAACAAAGCTACAAAAAGCTGGCTGTTTTTTGCGTAGTAATTGCATTCTCCGTTCTGCAAAACGCCATACTGCGTGGACGCTGTCACAACCTGAAGAACGGGGGCTAGAAGCCACGTAAGAGCTATCAAGACAAACATTGCTCGCCGTCTGAAATTGGAGAGGTACCAAACAGGATGAACAACGGCAATATATCTTTCGATTGATATAGCTGTGAGATTAAACGTAGATATCGCGAAACCGGAGAAAACCACAGCAAGAGAGCCCCAAAATTTGCAAAAGAGATCTGCGCTCGTTCTGTTCATTGTCCTCGGAGATACACCAGCAACATTAGTTGAGACTGCTGCCACCAGAAGGAACGAGACAAGGGCATCGACGAGTGCTTGGTTGACAATAAGCCAGTTTGTATGGTTGCGGACAGAACGGCGTCCTAGGACAAGGACACACGTCAAGTTGCCGACGATTCCGAAACATCCTATGACAAGCTCACAAATTTCTACGTAGTTTGTAGAGGGCTGCTCTTCGGGTGTACTATCTTCGGAAACTGTCTGATTTACAGCCATCGTTTTGTGAGTGTAACCCAACCAGTTCAGACGTCTGTTCTCTTAGTGATAACAATTTTTTACCATAGATTGATTCTAGACTGCAACAAACTGTAAAGACGGAAGGAATGGTTCCTAATCAATCACATGGCAACACCAACCATATGACTTTGGGGAAGGCTGAGTGAAATCGCGATCTTACGTCGACGGCAATACAAACTCTCCAAAAAACCCACGAGATTGATCATCATCATCAAAATATGACTCAAATTAAAGTATGATCCTACTTGACATATCTAGGCCTCTGTCAATATCCCCAGGAAATAAGATCAGCGATGAAAAACGCGTCCATTTTGTTATTTGTTACTCCCATCGATGTAAAGCACCATATTGATGACGCTTTTTAAGCACCTTTTTGATCGTTACCCCTTTGTTGACACAGTGCACACGACATGGTGTTAATTGCTTTTCGAGAAGTGAATCTACCATAGGTGAACTAAAAAGAAGTATATGGTAGAAATCAATATGACTGTCCAGAGAGTTGCATGAACAACACAATTTTTTTTCCTGTCAGGATCATACACATCACAAGACTGTGCAGACTAGACTACTCGTTTCTCCTGAAATATCGCTCAAATACGGAGCGATCGTCAGGGATGACATTAAAAAAAATTGCCCTTGATAGTTTCGACGCGTTCCATTTTGACAGCTAAAATTGAGGATAAGGTGAAAACACAGAAACAGAGTCCTTTCCTTAAATGATTAAAGACCCGGTTTTTGTATATTTATGGAATCACACAATGCAGGAAGTCCATGTTTTTCCTTTGACGAAACCAGAATAGAAAAGAAAAAAAAATTGCAATCTTGCCCGTCATTATTAGCATGAATATGAGGAAATCGGAATAGAAAAGAAAAGTTGCAATCATTTCCGCCATTATTATCATATTTATATATCTTTCTTATCTCTGTAAACAGAGTATACGCTGTCGTATAAATAGGAATTATGACAGATGATTGAGAATTACAAAACACCGTAAAATGAATATTTGACTCATTATCGAGGGCGTTGTACACAACAGAGATTACAATTTAAACCCTAGTGATGAATTCATACCTTACGTTTCAAACTGTTGCTTGACAACGTGCCCTTACAAAGTTCATCAAATTATAGATCCACAGTTTTTCGATTTATTTTCAACAACACTGTAATTCTATAGCATCTTATGATATGACATAATTTAATATCTGAACGGAATCTATGCTGAAGTTCTTGACTAAATCCAGGATCGACCTTTACTTTCCAGCGTCTTATATCCCCCTCTCCCATTCTCTCTCTCTCTCTCTCTCTCTCTCGTTCTCTCTTTTTTTGGCGTACGCCTACTCTTATCCCTCTATCATTCATTCCCTACGTCTCTTTCCCTGAACTGCGTTATGGTTCTGTGGCTAGTCGAACAAATCACACAAGCAGCAAATTTACAACGATGATTTACAAAACCATATAATTATCTTAATTTCCCTACCTGTCATTAAAACCTATTTCATGTACAATGATAAAATACAATTGCAGAATAAAAGAGGAATTATCTCTTTCTTTTCGGCACCAATCCAACAAAATGTAAAAATGTTTCGATTTTGTTTTGGTAGTATGATTGTGGATGACAGAACTGGAATAGCGAACTTTTCTACTTGCAACAAAGCGATAAGGCAAACTATCTATCTTGGTATTGTTGTAATGAAATGTATGTCAGTATAGCACAAGTAAAGACTCTCCAGTCACGATTTGAAGGCCAGTTTCAATAATCAAACATATCTAATTCTATTAGAAGAGGTCATTCCAGACTTTCGAAGACCCCTTTCTGTGAATAATTTAATTCTGTCGTACGACTGACGCAAACTTGAAAGGTGAGTTCTGGTAGACACGGTAAAGGTCAAGAATTATTTGTTAGCTTTCTCATTCCTTTTTTCACCTTCCAATGAGGAAATGAGAAGGATTGCATTCTTTTGAAGTGCTCTTGTTTAAATTTCAAATATGACTACTTAAATTCAGAACTTCTTACCAAATTCTTATGCCGAGACATCCCGTCAGTTTCGTGGGTATTCGGTCTCTTGGCTTTAGCCTTTTGATGTAACATGTGTTCATAGTCCCTTGTAGTTGTACCCATATCTGTTTTCATTACCACTCACTGCATGTGATCTCCAGCAAGATATGAGTCAACTTTTTATTACATTGATTATTCAAAACTTACAAATTACACTACGATTCTTTTGTACTACCTCAGCCTTTCCATAATAACTTCTATAGTTTCTTTAACAAGGCAATTGCATGATCAGTACTCCACTTTGTCTTTAAGGTATTATAAAGCTGTCTGGGAGGAGCATGGAATAGATAATAGCAAAATGGAAAAAATGGCTTATAATTATGATGGACATGCTTGATATTACTGGTCAGATGGAAATAATCATCTGGAACTTGGAGTTGGGTTACATGCGAGGGGTATTTATGTGACCATTTATTTCACTCATACTCCTTAACCATTAACCCTGAAGTTCAAGTAAAACATTTTGAGGTTGATTTTATACATTCTAGCTGTACACAAATTATTGTTTAAAGTCATTTAAGCAATGCTGTCTTCTGACGATAATGCTTGTTATTTTGGCTATACACGATATGAATAGTTATGAATAGTGGTCCTTATGAATGGAGCGCCTTATAAATAGCGAAATAATTTGTCTATTGTTTGCTCGCTATTCACAATACCGTTATTCATTTAGTCACGCGTTATGAATAGCGGTCCCTATGACTAGCAAGGTTACTCCACCTAAAGCTGCCCTACTTTTCACATACACAGGCACGCTCATCAGGTACCCATCATATAGTACGGTGTACCTTTAACTGAAAATCTCGTTATCGTTATCGTGACCAGCGCTTTAGAATAAATTGAATTTGAGAGCACATTTGCTGTTCACTTCCTTTGAAATTTCTTGTATTTTTCTCTGTTTTGGGGTGGGGTGATTAATTATTCATCGCTATACTCTCAAAAAGATTCGACCGCTCCACTTAAGTCAAGTAACTGCCTAAATATTTCAGGTATCATACCTTTATGCCTTTTAGTGAAGAAATTATTGTCGATGACCAGGGATCGGGAAAGTTGATGAGATGCCTGCCCCTCGAGAGATACGATCTATTCAAGAAATATCGGGGTTAAGTACATGCTTAACATTGTATTAAATGAGCTTTAGAACGCGTTTATATTTAATGTTTGAGACATTGAAAGTAGGTGAGAACCATTAGCCTTCTTTTTGAGATTAAATATAAATACAAATCTCCACTTGGCTCGTCTTTTATTAAACTGCCTCAACTTCAGACTAGAATAATAGGCTAATGATAGACGTACGAGACAGGGGGCTATGGGGCTGCAGCCCCCTCTCCCCAAAAACTTGAAACTCTCAATATCAAAAGAACTGCCACCTCTAGTTTGGGCAGCCAGATGGCCTATATTTAGATGACGACATCATGTTAAAGGCTGTAAATTTAACACACACACGCACACACCCAAACACAATTACAATAGTATGCTGTCAGAATACACAGATCTCTCGCTTCGCTCGTTGGCCCCCTTGAAATTTGTCGGGCCTCTAACCAGGGACATATTTTCTTTTTTCTAGATATTAAAAGAAAGTCAATTAAATTTGGTATAACAAGAACATTTCCTTCACTATTTTTTTTTTTTTGGAAAATGGAAACTAAGATGCTTTTGTTTAGATTTGTGAAAGGTGCATCTTTCTCCTCGTTAACATTCACATGTAGCTTCTAATCACGGGAATCGCACCAGTCCCTTTGTAAAATTCATAACCATATGGTACCCCCTACATCCGATGTTCCGCATTATACTGCACCCATATACATGTTTGCCGTATCTCCCTGCCGCCCGCCTATCTCTCCCTTTCTCCCTCACTCTCTCTTCCACCTCCCTGCTCTGCCCTATCTCCCTTTCTCCTTCGCTCCCTTTCTCTTTCGCTCCCTCTGCCTCTCTTTCTTTTCCTTTACCCTCTCTGCTCTTTTCTACAATTTTCTTCATAGCACCTCTTTAAGATATTTTTCTCTCTAACTCTCTCTCTTTATTTTTGATCCTCTACTCTCATTCTCTCCCCTTTATTTTGCCACTCCCCGCCGAAAGAAATAAAGAAAACAAAAACCCATACTCCTAATTGCCCCTGTATTTTCTTACCGCCTCTCTCAGCTATCTCTCTCTTTCCCTCCATTTCTCGTCTCTCATAATCTCTCCTCTTTCTCTCTGTCTCCCTCTCGCGCTCTCTCCTTCTTATTCCATTCTTTCATGTTCTGTCCCCTTCCTGTCTGTCTCCCTGTGTTTTTCAATTATCCCTTCTGCCCTTCTCTTTCCCCTCCCCCTTCTCTCTCTCCCCTTAAATAAAATTGATATGATTTTACTTTCAAAATATAAATGGTCCTAGTTTTGGATTACCCTTTAAAAGCTACAGGATATCAAACATCATTGCAAATTTCAACACTCTGGCTTCAGTTATTATTCCGTTTCGAATACACTCCTTCGGGCTGTTCAAATTATAGGTTCAAATTGTTACTGACTATTTCCATCACAACTTCTCCCTGGACGGCACCTGCCTAAACCATGCTTACGTCATAAATTACGTCATAAACAACACTGTAGGAGGATGGCAAAATTAGTTTCTACGTGGAGGCAGAAGCTCACTTTACATTATTTCATTCCTTGCTGCTAAAATCAATCAAAAATCGGAGTCTTTTATATTGTTCCAGACTTGAATATCCAATACAGTAATGAAGTATAGATTTCTTTCGCGGGTAGGGAGAGGCCGTCACCCTGTGCGTTTCATGAAGCCGTTACTTGACAATTTATGAAGTCGGGCGATTCCGTGTAATGTGTGCCATACGACATAATGACTTTTAGCCATTTCCTTTCATCCAGTTCCTTCGGTATGAATATAAATGGAATAAAAGTATTTATTATACGGGACACTTTCTACGGAATCGCCCAGTCTTCATCTGGCTTTTTTGGTTCCTTCGTTATGAAGATTAATGGAATAAATGTATATATTATACGGGACACTTTGTACGGAATCGCCCAGTCTTCATCTGGCTTTTTTGGTTCCTTCGGTATGAAGATAAATGGAATAAAAGTATATATTATACGGGACACTTTGCACGGAACCGTCCTGTTCTCATTTTCCTTTTTTGGTTCCTTCGTTATGAAGATAAATGGAATAAAATTATATATTATACGGGACACTTTGCACGGAATCGCCCAGTCTTCTCTTTTTTTTTCTTTTTTTTTTTACCGTTCTTGATTGATCCGGGTTTATCAAAGAAGTTTGTATATTAAAGAAGATACACTTTATATCTATCCTACATGGAAAAGGCATTTACAGAGATAAAACGAATTCTGAAATTCAATTTTGTCAGACTTGCAATTAACACTGTGGTTATAAAGGGTTGTGTGCTAGGTGTGCGCGATCGTGGGTAAAAACGTGTGCGTGCGTGTGTAATGGAGAGAGAGAGAGAGAGAGAGAGGTCGGTCGGGTCAATAGACATGTTTACTAAGTTATTCAAATTTTATGCATACTTTTGAAACAAAGGTTGTTCTTGACAACCTGAAGCTTGCCAGAGGCTTGTCAGACATAGCAACAAGTAATGTATGCAAACTGGATTCCAAGTATTGTCGTTCATTCATTAATAACAGGTTAATGGAATACCTCGTTATTAGTTCCCCAGGAAAGAAACATCCATAAATTTGAACACTTAGTAAACAGGTCTATTGGTACGCCCTATATTAAACTTTAACTTTGTTAAATAGGTATTAGAATTAGCATTTAATGACCACGAGCTGAGAATAGTAACTTGCAGCTGGGCATAAAGTCGAAGTTTCTCATGAAACAACGCCTTGTTAACTTATTATGGAAGCTGAATGAAGAGTAAATCGGGCACATACTTAAAATGAAGGTGGTCACTGTAGCATGTTATTATCACGCAGTATTGTTAGCCACGATTCTCCGTGCTAAATGAAATGAATAATGTAAGCATATAACAAAAAATGCTATTACAAATGAAAGGGGAGGAGGCATCTATACCATTGTTTATACCGCTTTAAAGTGAATCGCTATTAAGCTCTTTACAAATCCAGATTACCATCATTATTCATAGCATTATTTCATCAATATCATTTATATTTTCATTATCATTATAATTATTACTGAATGTAGAAGGTATGGTATAAAGACTCTCTATCTATATAAACCATGAACATAGCGAGTACGTTAGGGCACTTTTTCATCCTGATTGGTATTTTTCATAGCTGAATGGACACTTTTGTCGATTTGGGGAAGGAGGGAAGGTGGAGCCATATGATTCTACTGCCAAAGATACCATGGCAGTTGCTGTTCCTATCCTAATAAGCATCCGCATGATATAAATGAAAACTGATCCTTTCATAGCGTGATACAAGTCCCTTATGAGCTTACCGTGTTGACACAGGATCAAGTTGACGACTGAGCAAATCATATGCTCTTTAATAACCATGGCATTCACGAGGTGATAGAGCGTCAGTTGCACTGATTCTATATAAAGAACTGAAGTGTTTGTATCATTCGACAGCGCATCGCATGATCGCAGTAGAGAAAGCACATTTTTTTACCCTCGCCGATGAAATCGGCAGGGTTATGTAAAGGGCTCCGTATGTTGTTTTTTTTGTTGTTGTTTGTTTGTTTGTTTGTTTGTTTGTTTGTTTGTGTACAAGATAACAAGAGAACGGGTGAACGGATTTGCACCAAATTTTCAGGGAATGTTCAGAAAGTGACAGGAAAGAATCGATTAGATTTTGGTGATGATTGGTTGACCCTGCAAATTCTGTGTGACCTTGAACTTTTGACCCTGTAGTAAAGTATAGGAACTTCAGTTCAGAGAGTGACAGGATAGAAACTAGAAAGTTTGATGACCCCAAACTTCGCCTGCCGATGCAGAAATATTTTGGTCAATCAAAACACTCATTACTTCGTCTCACCAAAAATCTATTTCAGGTTTATGAATTTTAGAAGACTTTTAGACCCATTATTTGCTATTTCACTTCAAATCCGCACGAGCCTGCAATGAATATTCAAAGCCAACGTATCCCAGCAACAAGGGATTTTTCGCGCTTGAACTGTACTCTCGTATGCGAAATCGAAAGCGGCTAGGTATACGGTATACGTATAGCCTAGCACGTCTAATTTCTCCTATTTCTTATCTTCTGTGCATTTCTGTTTATTTTCCCCGGTTCTTTCCACTTTGTTGTGGAAGTTTTTGTGATTTATTTTATCCTGGTGGACGTGTAGTACGTGATTTTAATTGTTTTCGGTGAAAATCTGGTGCGTTTGTTCGACGTGAGTGAGTCTATCGCACTCGCGAGTGTCGCGTGTGTTGATCTGAGTGAGTGGCTGAGTAGCTGTAGTGTACGTACGTACGGCTGACTGTAGTACTGAGTGAGTAAGCTCTGTGCCTCGCATGCATGCACGTCATTTTCAAGTCGAGATCCAACTTCTTTTGTCGTCATATTTATTTTATCCAAGCCCGATGAAAAAAACAACAACCCGAATTGCAATGTAAAGATAGAACATGAATACATTTACTAACACTGACATGACTGAACCAAGGCCGTACGCAGCGGGAGGGGGGGGGGGGGCAGTTGCCCCCCCCCCCCCAGAAATTTCAAAATCATACTTTTTTTTAATCGGGTTTTAGACTTCAAGTTATGGGTTCCTTTGAAAGCGATCATCTTGCCCCCCCAGGAAAAAAATTTCTGCGTACGGCCTTGGACTGAACACTGAATACAAATTGCTAACATTTTTTTTCTCACCACGCCACGCTCTCTGACATGTCTAATCAATTACTTTTAGGGAGGGATGTTTCAATAATAAAATATCTTTTTCAGAAGAATTTTTTCAAGGGTGGGGACACACAAAGCTATGACCTGGATATGGCAAAATTTATTGGGGGGGGGGGGGAGATGTGCCTCTTGTTATCCCCTTTGAATGGCTACTGCTTACAAAAATAATCGCAACAAAACAAAACCTATTGGGTTAAGGCGTGGGTCTGCCGCCTTTGACGGCCTTTCTAGTTTTTAATGGAAAGGGTGTGGTCTGTCGAAATGTGCTGACGACTTAGAATATGCTGAGATTTTATTAACAGCCACCAGAGAAAATTATCCTCTGATTTTTGGTATACTTATCAAGCGTTTTGTCAGTGATTTTTACCGACAACTGTTATAAGCTACTGAAATCCTTGCATCTGATTGACTGAGAGCAAATTTGTTAGTAAAAATCACTGACAAGACACTTGATGAAACGCTCCCCTGAAGGACTTCAGTGGCTCTTTTGAAATGGGTGTAAAGGATACACAAAATTTTGTTGACAACCAGGAACATGGTGTTGCAAGTCGGCCCGAGGGGAGCGTTTCATCAAGCGTTTTGTCAGTAATTTTTAGTGACAAATTTGCTCTCAGCGAATCAGATGCAAGGAATCAGTAGCTTATAACAGTTGTCGGTAAAATTACCATTATTCAAGCAGCCGAACCATATTGCCACTAATTATCAAATGTCCAAAGTTTTGTTCGCACACAGTATTTGGAAAATTGGATAGTTGAGTTTCGGCCAAGCATGCCAAGGGATTTGAGCCCCCCCCCCCCCCCCATTCCACGACGAAATTATGCCTGTACACCAATCAACAGGGGTAATTCATACCCCATCTTTTCTAATCACAACCTTTAGCGACACAGTTGACGGTGAAACCACGGTAGAAATCGTTCTAAACAACCTATTCAATGCTACTTGACCAATATTGATCAACCACTATTAAGGTAAGCGTCCATTCGTTGAACAAATTTACACAGTACTTATTATATTTAAAGGGCAATGATATATTCAGGACAATGACGCAATTACATCAGCAATTACACTAAGTATAAAAGGTCTTTTCGCATAGAACAGTCTGCCAATTGAATACATATACTTCTTAATATCTAAAATATATTCGTGTCGTATTTTACCTGAAAAACAGGATATACCTTAACAGACTTTTTTGAATTACCATTAAAGAATATTATTTGGAGTATGGATACCAATGTCTACTCTTTTTACAGATCAACGAATATAATTCGATAGAAATTAGAACAGTTTGATATAATCAATTCCCCCCCCCCCCAAAAAAAAAAAAACAACAACAACAACAACAACAACAACAACAACAAACAAACAAAACAAAACAAAACAAAAAAAAAAAAAACAAAAACGAAAATGTTCATAAATGTATTCGGATTGGCCATTTCTTTTTAAACTATTTCTATTACAATAAAATAAGATTCGGTTTTTTCTGTAATTGCTAAAAATATACTCGAGACTTTTACTACGAAAGACTATAAAGAAGCTACTCCTTCTGCATTTTCTTGGTTACAAGACAAAATGAATCAAGGAACCATATTCTTGTATCCTTTTTTAAAAAATCGGATAGTTCCAATTAATCGTTCTCAAAAATATTCCCAACAGTATGAGTAATTAGTGCAAAAACGAATACATATATATATATACACACATCTATATAGCGGAGGATAGCGTTGAATAAAAGCATACTAAAGCTTGATTGTGTTGCTTCTCAGTGTTCAACGCTGTTCTCCGATTCTGCAATACCAAACATATTTTTTAATATAAATATATATTTTTTTTTTGGGGGGGGGGAAGAAAAGTTAGAATTTTCCTATTCTCTCACGGAATTCGTAATTCATTTCGCTTGATGAAAGCACCAGGAAGTGTCGAAAAGTCGTGACAGATATATATATATATATACACGGGTCCGCGCGCTATTCACAAGGACCGCTATTCATAGAAAACCGCTATGCATTTAGTCACGCGTTATGGATAGCGGTCCTTATGACTAGCGAGGTTACCCCATATATATATATATATATATATATATACTAGTATATATATATATAGATATACCCCTAATGGGTACATTAGGAGGACAGTTTTTGTCTCATTTCTATAGACAACTGTCGACCTAATGACACCAACTGTCTACCTAATGTAGGGGTCGCTATTATGACGGAATAAACCGCATTGTTAGGTGTCGACCTAATGTACCCTTTAGTAAAATACTAGTATATATATATATGTTCTTACTTCGACCGCAATTTTTTGTTTATAAATAGAAAACTAATCCACTTTATGAGTAATATGAATTTCACATAACAGCGCAATGTTGCAATGTTTAAAGTTCGTACAGCGAATCTCTAGATTATACAATATTTGCGATTAAGGTCTATAATTGACGGAGCATTAATACGGGTAAAGTGGCCAACACACAGATAATTGTTTACAATTCATGACGTCATACTACAAAAGATTAATTTATCTGGTTTTCCAGTGCCTAACTGGGCGTTGTGGCGTGCGTCTGTAATCCAGCTACCAGTGGAAGTTATAAACTGATTCAGCGGAACCAGGTTCGAGACTGAGTCACGTCTTTCGGACGGTGACGTTAAAGGTCGGGCCCAGACGTAAATAATCATATCTGATTGATACAGTCTGTAATCATGTTATCATGAACCTTGTTTATTTTTATTATCATCTATAGAGGTGTTGTGGATCAGTGGATAAGTCCCCGGACTGTGAACCAAGAGGTCCGGGGTTCGAATCCCACTGCAGCACTAGCGTCCTTTGGCAAGACGTTAATCTACATTTGCCACTTTCCACCTAGGTGTTAAATGGGTACCCGGTAGGATGCGAAAGTTAATGTTGTTTGCTTAGCAATGTGAGCGTCACTGTACTGCCCACTGCTGGAATACTCCCCAGGGAGTGGAGAATGTGCATGCATCTGTAATTGTGAGCGCTTTGGGCCACTATGGGAAAAGCGTGTTATAAATACCAGGTATTATTATTCATATTTTAACATGGTTATAACAATAAATAATTACTTAGACATAAGTAAAACTATTTATTTTCTTTACTTAATATGATGAATATTTTGTTTTCATATGGAATGGGATCATGCTTACAAATTTTTAACCAAACTTTTTATGATCCCATGCACCACATTTACATTTATTTTTTTCTTATTTGTATACTTGTTTGTAATATGTTATTGTTTGTACATACATTTGACATGTTTTATGAATGTTTTTCTTTTTAATGGAGATGAGGAAATAAAATCAATTCAATTCAATTTATTTCATTGCAATTCAATATTTTTTTACCCATTTGCATTCTATATTGCAAAGAGCGTAAACACAAAAGATTTCACTCCAGTGAAGATCGCACCTAAATAGGCAACCCCCCCCCCCCCTAAAAAAAAAAACTCGGGGGCTTTCAATTAGGTCTGAATCGGAAACGAAAAAGTAAAAACTTGTCAGAAGACACAAGTAGTTCATCGGTTTGACACACGACACAAGTTCTTGATAAAACTGTATTCCCTGAGTTTAAGCTAGACAAATAAGTGCTTTTTGGAGGCTTGAATAAAACATAGATTTAAGTTCACGACGGTAAATGTTCAATCTTAGTACATAGACAAAGGGGTTAATGCAGGTGTTCAAACTACACATTATGATAGAAAACTTGTGGAACGTGGGATTGAGGGGCCCACCTAGATGATAGTAAAGGAATGCCCACTGATTGGGTGACCAGCAAATGAGATACAGAAGGTATACGGCGATGAGAACCTTAGTGGTGTTGCGTCTCTGTAGGACTCCGTTGGCCCCTGGTTTGATGTTCTTGATCGTGACCTCTGGCGTTGTCTGCCCTCTTCCAGGGCATCCACCACGTCCGGCAGGATTGGCCGGTGACATATCTGCACTGTTGACCCTTTCAGGTTGCTCTGTGTTGGCATCTACACGTGCAACATACGCTATGGCTGATGATATGTTTTGACCACTGGCACAAGCCGATGACGCAGGAGTGCTCAGTCGGGACTCAGGAAAGCCGTGGACTCTCTCATTGGCCACTCTGTTCAGATGTTGAAAACGCTTCAGGATGGCAAGGAAAGAAAAAGTCATGATACCAACTGGCATTAAGTACTCCCATAAGAACAATACAATTATCAAGCGGTTGTATGTAGGTGCGTATAAGCACTTTCTTCTATCCGTCACCTTATTATGCAAGATCGCGTTTATTATTTGAAAAAGTGGAGCGAGGAGCCAGGTAAGAGCTGCCAAAATATAGACAGCACGTCGCTTGAAATGGGCCAGGTACCAGACAGGAAAAACAACAGCAAGGTAACGCTCGATTGATAAAGCCACCAAGTTGAAGGTTGATATCGCATAAGCGCCGAAGACAAAAGCTAACGATTTCCACAATTTACAGAGAAGGATTGCTCCAAAATGTGTCTTATCCGTTGGTTGGTATCCTGCGATGTTGGTTGTCTCAGACGCTACAAGGAACGAAGAGGCGAGACAATCGACAAGAGCCTGGTTGGCGATCAACCAGTTCGTGTGATTGCGAAAAGAATGGCGACGGAGAATGATAACGCAGACGAGGTTTCCCGTGACCCCAACGCAGCCGATAGAAATGAGGCTGACTGATACTAGATCAATTATGTGACGATTATCGTCGCTGTTCTTATCTCCCCACGTCACATTCATGTTGAAAACGATATAGCTTTAAAAATCCGATGAAAATCCGCTGGATATGATTAAAGCTTGGGAATCTCAACGGTGTCTGATCGATAAATCAGGGCAATCGCCTATTGCAGGAAAGCGATAGTTGAGGAAAGAAGCACACAGTTTTAAAAATCGTGATGCAATCATCTAATGCATCTGTCTTTTCTGGATAGAACGGTATAGTGACGGTACAGGATGGCTCTAGCAAGTGATGATGCCATTCTCAAATTGTGAAGCATGTTCTGCACTCTGTGTTTGAAGAATGTAAGCCTGTCGCCCACTCATCACATTCAAGCGGTATAACAGTGAGGCCTGAAGACAGGAATAAAAGAAATCGGAGCTGCTTGAACTTTACTGAGAAATTCTCCTTTTCCATTGATCACTTTGCTGAAATTGCGCCCTCGAGAATATCCAAGTGCCTGAAAGCGTGATATTAAACGTTATCAGTAGAAAAATAAGACATGAAGAAGAAGTCTATAAACAAGTGAAAATTGTTTAATGGGGCTCCCTTGATAAAATACGTGTTCTCCCTCTCACATGAAGTACAAAGTATGTCAGGTAACGATTCTACTCCTAATAATGTTATGGCAGAGAGGCAAGATGAAACGTGAATATCAGCAGATCAAGATAAAAGTTTTCCTATGGAAGGTTTGAAAAATTGATTGATTTGCCGAAAATCCTCAGGGGTGCGTCAATACGGAGATAGCTACGAGTAATATGATACCAGCTGCTGACTATCGGCAATTAAGCTCGATGCTCCATTTTCTTCTCCCCACTGATTTTAAGGCTCCCATATACAACGAGAAAATGAGATGCACCTCAACTGTTTTCAGATGCCTTGCTTTCATATTTTCATCTTTTCATTTATCACATTTTGACTTGAACTTTTCTTTTAAATTAGTGGGACAATATCAGTCATGAGAGTGAAGGAGACATTTTGCTGTCCCATTTGTTTCTTACAGAAGAATTATCATACTTTAATGTGTAATGTGCGAGTGTGGTAAATGCAGTGGCGCAATCCATTCTGAAATTCGGGGGGTGGAAGGGGGACACCACATGATTTAACTGTCCGAAATTTTCTGACAAAAAAAAAAAAAAAAAAGGTTTTCACATTTTTGGGGTCTGGTTTCCCTCCAAAATTCTCTGACAAGCAAAAAAAAAGAAAGAAAAAGGGACATTGGCCTATCTTCAAAAAGGTAGGGGGGCATGTCCCCATGTTCCCCCTGGATTTGAGCCCCATAACGTTATCACAATATACACACGCACATACGCACATACACACATACACATACACTTTTTTTTTAAATAAATAATACATTTACATTTACATTCAATTTAATTATAGGTTTTCCCGGTCAATTTCGCAGATTTGTCATTCAATTTGATAAGGGAGTCATTCAAATTCGCGAAAAAGATTTGTGCCATGAAATTTATCATTCAAATTCATTTTGAGGTCATTCAAGTTCGCACTTCGGTCAAGACATTTAGCGTTTACATCATTCAAATTCAAATATGCGTGGAGAGCATTCAAATTCGCTACCTCGCTTGGAAGCGTCTTTTCGAGCATTCAAATTCGCACGTGGGCATTCGAATTCGTAATGAGTTCATTAAATTTAGCATGTATTTAGCGTTTGTGTGTTTTTGCCCAACATGACATAGGCCTACTATACAAAGGAAACATTATATATATAACATAATTCATGATAACTACATGTACGTTATGAATAACATTTTTCAGAGTATACATTGACAGCCAACACAGTGACACACTCACTATATATATATACAGTTAGACATGAAAAAACAGATTATGAAAAAGAATAAAAATCAATCAAGTAAATAAATGAAAAAAAAAAGATTATGAAAAAGAATAAAAATCAATCAAGAAAATAAATGAAACAAGAGCCCCAGGGGACACGACGCTCACCTGAGGTGGATCAATTCACATCTGGTGCATATTCTCTCTAGCACCACCAGGAGATATGTTAGAAATTGAAACAATTAGAAGGATGTACATGAGATGATGTTAGAAATTAACATAATTCCCCCCCCCCCCCACCCCTCCAGTATGTTACCCCCACAGACCCCCTATAGGGCCACCCAGAAAAAATTCATGAACAACTTTCATTTTTCGTCTATAGAGGTATCTCCATACACAATACCAAGTCTGAGCTATTCCTGGTTCTGGAGAAGAAGTTTGAAATTTACATAGCTTTTACAATTGGGGGCCACATGTACCATTTTAGTAACTTTGGGTCCCCTACCCCTAAGGATGATTCCTACCGAGTTTGGTTGAATTCCGATCATGTGTTTTGTAGAAGAAGATCAGAATGTACATTTTACCTGGCAGCGCCCCCCCCCCCCCCCTCCAGTATGTTACCCCGCAGGGCTCCTATAGGGCCACTCAGAGAAATTTCATGAACATTCATTCTTCATCTATAGAGGTATCTCCATACACAATACCAAGTCTGAGCTATGCCTGGTTCTGGAGAAGAAGATGTTTGAAATTTACATAGCTTTTACAATTGGGGCCTTCCCCCTGGGCCCCCCTGGGGGCCACATGTACCATTTTAGCAACTTTGGGTCCCCTACCCCTAAGGATGATTCCTACCAAGTTTGGTTGAATTCCGATCATGTGTTTTGGAGAAGAAGATCAGAATGTACATTTTGCCTGGCAGCGCCCCCCCCCCCCCTCCCTCCAGTATGTTACCCCCACAGGGCCCCTATAGGGCCACTCAGAGAAATTTCATGAACAACATTCATTCTTCATCTATAGAGGTATCTCCATACACAATACCAAGTCTGAGCTATACCTGGTCTCTTTGCCACTTCTTTTCAACTCGTCACGCGAATTTTCAAATTGCCTATTTTCAGGTTAACCAACACCTTATAGTTATTTCGGCATTGAGAGGAAGGGGTCTATTAGTAATTTGTATATTATATGTAGTATACTTTGATGGCAAAATTACATGTTTATTTAAACAAATTGACAATGTCCGGAAAATGATAACTTTATATTCGGGTGAGCGACGCTTGCCCCTCCTGGCGAAACTTTGCCCCTAAGCCTGTGATTGGGAGGTTGAGTGTATTTTACGGTCTAATGCTACAGAAATGGCGCAAATAATGTAATATGAATATCAGAATTCATTTCGAATCTACATAAAGTACGGATTTCGTAGAGCTTCGATATGCCATTCGTCAAGAACTATAACTCAATATTTTAAGCCAGCGAGGTTTCAGAGTGACCAAACAGAGCATTTAAAAGAAATTATGAATCACGGCGAGGAAGAGCAATGAATAGAAAATTAAGCCTCAGCTTGCACATGGATCATCTCTTGAGATATTATGTATATGGTTCACTGTTAGTAGATACATAATGCACAAGATGATCATACTTTCATCATTGATCCCCTCGCCATTTATCGCTCGCTCGGAGGTCTGATTAGAATTCAACATAACTATACTAACGATAAAGGCAATAACGATATTCATATTATACAAATTATACGCTGTCTGGAGATAATCTACTTTAATCTATGGGGTTGAGGCGAACTGATAAAGCTCTATTTCCCGAGGGGTGCAGAACACTGAGTAGCCTAAAGCCCAGCGATTTAACCGATGCCTCGGAAAATAATTATGCAGGGTATATATTTTTTTTGTATCCATCATCTTTAATTAGTTTCACTGCATTTGTAAAATTAAAGAATATACACATTTAAAAAAAAGAAATGCCTTAGTCATTATTGGCCCCTGAATGATAATCACAAGAAAATGTCATCATTACAGCTAACTAGAGTGAACGGGGGAGCATTTCATCAAGTGTCTTGTCGTTGATTTTTACCGACAAATTTGTTCTCAGCCAATCAGATGCAAGGATTTCTGTAGCTTATAACAGTCATTGCAACTTGTCATTGATGACAAGTTTTATGAAACAGGCCCCAGGAATACGTCATTTCCTTTGTATCGAGGGTGGCCCGAGCGCGTAACTTTATTGTCCGTGAAAATAGTATACTATTGTAAACAATTCGGGTGCCTTTTGTCCTAGAATCTTTGGATCCGTGCCTTTTTATGTCTCAATTCAATAAACCACATTTGAATGTGTCACCACTCCTCATACCTGCGCACACACTCATCTTTGTTTACGTAGTAACAAAAAATAAAATAAGAAAAAAAATGCACTGATAATTTGGCTTCCAAGGTCACCATTTTATTATTTCAAATTTTATTTGGCAAATAAATACAAACTAAATGACCCGAGTAGTAGAGTAAAATAAGAGGCGGTACCTTTTGCCATACCTTTGAATTACATGTACTTTGTATTCCCTCCCATACCACAAGTGGATCAGGGCGTCCGTCCATCCGTGCATCGTTTGTCCATCCTTCCATCCGTCTGTACATTCCGCTCTTTTTATACCGCACTATTGAGGGATTTCTGGACTCTCTCCAAAAATTATAAGGTTTGGCAGGAGAGGATTATGTGGTCATTATTTGAAAAAAAATGAATAAAAATTCATGAAACCGCAGTAACCTGAGAAAGTTGGATGGATTTTAATCACATTAATCTCACGTGAGGATGAGGGTCGTTTTGCGGGTGGGGTAAAGCATGCTCATTTTTAAAACGATTAATCGAGAATTATGATTTCTGGAATCCTAGTAGCCCTTCAGTAATCAGAGACGGTGGGATTTTTGGGTTTTTTCAGTGTTCAAGACAATATAAGTGAAGAAATTCTTAGATACCTTCCAGATTCCCTTTTATTGGTAGGCGGAGGCAATTTCCAGTCTATACCTCCATGATGATATAGGGAATCCCATCAGCTTTCTTAAATGGCAAGGGGTATGAAAGCGATCGAGTGATGCTCATCTTTCTAATGCATATCCCCTTTCATATATATATGTAGAGGTGTTGTGGATCAGTGGATAAGTCCCCGGAGTCCCCCGCAGCACTAGCGTCCTTTGGCAAGACGTTAATCTACATTTCCCACTCTCCACCCAGGTGTTAAATGGGTACCCGGTAGGATGCGAAAGTTAATGTCGTTTGCTTAGCAATGACAGCGTCACTGTATTTCCCATTGCTGGAATACTCCCCAGGGAGCGGAGAATGTGCATACATTGTGTTTATTACCCAGATGACCGGGGTAATAATATATCTGTAAAGCGCTTAAGAGGCTTTTACACTTTCACGGATCGCATCACGGATCATCCCGGATCTTATTCCGGGGTGATTCGGCGTGCGACACCGCGATTTCCTCTCAATGGCGGTGTGGATACGTTCTGAACTGGGTGAATACACGGACAAGTGCGGAATATTATTATGATATATGATATATGTTTACGGTAAAATGATCGGGTTTAAACGATATTACGGATCTTTCTCGATGATGACTTCCTTTCTTCCTGCAAACACGATTCCAGTTAAATAGAATATGAAAACAATTCCAGTGGGGATTCACACATCATATCGGAGACGTCGAAGGTAGTCGTCTATTTAAAAGCAGTGAGGTATAGCAGAAATATTTCCCTCACGTTTTCCACTGTGGAATTATTCATGCCTATGATTTCCACCAATTTCCTGTCATGTGCATGGTGTGCATGAATATAATTTCTTTTCTTTTTTTCTGTTTTCACCATTCTCCTTGTTATCATGTTCCCTTTTCTAATTGACTATCTCCCCCGCTCTCTCACTCTTTCCCTCCCTTACCTCTCTTTCTCGCCCCCCCCCCTCTCTCTCTATATATATCTTTCTTTCTCCATTCCCTCTTTCCTTTTCTCTTGCTTCTTCTCTCTCCCCTTCTCCCTTTGCACCTTCTTAGATATTTAATTTTCAACATTTTCTGATTGTCGTCATTTTCCTTTCCATGATATGTTTCGCTGGGATTGGGAGGGAGGAATAGATCGAAGGAAACTATTCGGTGCTTCATGAATTTGATAAGAATGTTTATGCACGTGTCACAACTATCGCTCCTAGCTACGGCAGATAGCCAGATACTATATATTGTGCGCACGTAGTCGCGCTTTCTGATTGGCCAGATCTCAAAAGATATGTCAGTACGTACATATCATATACAAATTATCTCCTTAACAGAAATATTTATTTGGGGTTCAGAAGTACGCAAGGCCGAGCGGTTGACACCACTCGCGTGTTAGTCTCCTCACAACAGTCGTTTATGATATTCAGACGTGAAACATTGTCGGAAAGCTCGATCAAGCACTGCTAGCTTACCACTTCGATGACAAGTCATCTGCATTCGCCCTGGAAAGATGAAATTTCCGTTTTTGCTTGTTAGTCAGTTGCGCTCCCGTTACATCAGTTTCGGGGTTTTGACATCCAACCTGACTCATGAACATCATCTAAGATGAATCAATCCATATACAAACATTTTTCTTATCTGGTTTCTTAAAATAAACATCAAATTAAAAGCTTTTTTCATTTCATTCACTCAGCGCTGTTATTGTTATTTATACCCCGCAGATACATAGGATTGAAATGCTTTCATAGTCGATGAATGCAAAAACAAATTCTCTCACACTTATCGTATTATTAGTAAAATATGTCAATATTCTTACTGAAAAGGTATTCTTTCAAAACACATCTCATAGCTGTTTTCATTCGTTTCTTGATGTTGCAAATGTCCTCGAACAAAACCCCGAAAAGATAAATGAGAATAAAATGTTTGTCCGCGAACAAAACGGGCGTTCGTCTAGCGAAACCGATTAATAATTGATACAATGCACTTTTATCGACAGTCATGATAGTTCTCATAATGGTATATATCAGGGGCGGATCCAGGATTGAGTATAAGAGGGGGCACACAAATGAAGTCTTCATTCTAAAGGGGGGGGGGGGGCACAATCGATAAAATGGCGGATCGTTTATGGTCAAAATGCATCCCCCTGGATCCGCCAATGGTATATATACGCTTATAGACAACTCACTCTGCATATGCGGTATATTTCGTTGGAGTTGAAGTATGACTGTTTTCGCAACATTCAAATAAGTATAGAATCAATTTATGCTAGACAAAACCACAGCACAACAGCCGATGTTATAGCAGACTCCCTTCTTCTCCGCCTTATTGTTCACGGTCAACTATTAACAAACCAGAGTAAGATAATTAGTTTTCAATACAACAGATGTAATTTTCACTAACAAAAGCTATGTGTACCGAGATAAAGCTTTGACTTAACCGATTGCCTACAGGAACCGGGTGGTCCTGCATTAAGCCTACAGGAATGAGAGAATTCAATAGTCAATGGCGTAGTTTATACTATCCTATTAGTCTAGGAGTCTGTCCCGAATATCCACCTCTTTTACATACAAGATATTGCTTTCTGAAAAGTAGTTAAATGATATTGTCAGGATTATGTAAACTCACCCATTGCCCATCTTTACCTGTTTGACAGATGTGTTAAGTATCTGGGCTATGTGGCTGTCATGCTGAAATTTACCATTCATTACAAAATTACAAAATACCTTGCAAGTTCTCTATCATGTCTATTATGCCTTGTCAAACAGGCGCAGACGGACAATGGGTGTGTTTTACATTAATCCTGACAATATCATTTGACTACTTTTGAGAAAGCAATACAATTTTCACAGGTTAATAATTTATTATTGAAATAATCATTTGACACCAAATTGCACCAAAAAAAAAGACAGTACTCAGAATTTTACTATGTAAATTTGACCTGAATTGAATTACACACATTGGAGTTATTAAGGTTATAATGGATAAACAGGGGTTTTCTCTACATCCAGGGCATTTTGGGGCAGCAATGCTTGGTTTAGGGGCACTTTGGAGTTTTTCAGGGGCGTGTTACACCCCTTCTCGATGGAAATTTTTGCCAGTTTTTATATTTTTGATTCAATTCAATTTGGTTCATGGGCCTTAAGGGGGGGGAAAATTCCAATTTTTATGGTCGGCCTGACAACCCATCCCAACAGAAAATTTTGTCATTTTTTTTTCGGGGGGGGGGGGGGGTAATGTATAGTCATACACCTTCCTTATGGTAGAGTTTGGCGCATATGTTAGATGGGTTGAAATCGACCCGACTTTGGGGCCCTGGTGGGGGGCGCTCTGGGTGGCTAAACCAGGCAGCTTTGTTCGAGCTGACAAGCTTTTTGTGAATGACATGGATGGTCTATAACTTAAGGGGTCAAATCTCATATGTAAAATGGGTGACTATTTCGGGACAGGCTCCTGTTCTATATTAAACACATCAAGTTTCGTGGATTCTCTCGAAACTCTTTTCCCGTCTCATGAATTAAACGAAAATAAAAAGGCCTCTTTCTTTTTTTACAATACGATCTTAACATCGCCATGTTACGGTGCAAGTATAGACCAAAGAAATCGTGCAGTTGCTTTGCTACTTTCAGAGTAATATCTTGAACTTTTTACCATAGTGTTAAATAATGCGAAACAAATATGTAAAACAATTTCCACATTTTCAGTGTGACAGTAAGAATAATGTTTATTTTGACAAAGTTTGTGGTTTTACTCATAATTAACTCTCAATGATATTTACTATCACAATGAAAGAAAAGCAAGGCTACAATTGTTAAAGGCCAAGTCCACCCTAACAAAAAGTTGATTTGAATAAATAGAGAAAAATCCAGCAAGCATAACACTGAAAATTTCATCAAAATAGGATGTAAAATAAGAAAGTTATGGTATTTTAAAGTTTCGCTTAATTTCGCAAAACAGTTATATGCACATCCTGCTCAGTATGCAAATGAGGGAACCAGTGACGTCACCCACTCACTATTTCTTTTGTATTTTATTACATGAAATACGAAATATTTTAATTTTTCCTTGTTATAATGTGAAACAAGGTTTGATTCCTCGCTGAACATGTGTAATAGCCATTGTTGCAACCTATACACAATTCAATGAGAGCTTCCTAATTGTGAAATCTGCAGAAATTGAAATATTCTATGTTTCACATAATAAAATACAAAAGAAATAGTGAGTGGGTGACGTCACTGGTTCCCTCATTTGCATACTGAGCAGGATGTACATACAACTGTTTTGCGAAATTAAGCGAAAAACTTTAAAATACCATAACTTTCTTATTTTACATCCTATTTTGATGAAATTTTCAGTGTTATGCTTGTTGGATTTTTCTTTATTTATTCAAATCAACTTTTTGTTAGGGTGGACTTGGCCTTTAAAATTGGTACGTTTCTGAAAGAAATTGTGATTTTTGTTAAATATTCATACAATTTCGATGGTAACTATAAAACACAAAATGCAAACTCATATCAAAGTGAAAGATGCGCATTGCAAAACTGGGCCCTGTTTCATAAATATTGTTATCAATAACAACTGCCCCATTTCTATGACAAATTTGATCTAAGCCAATCGGATTCAAGGATTCCAGTAGCTTGTAGCAATAATATTGTAACTTGTTATTGATTAGAAGTTTTATGTATAACATTTCACGCTTCCTCGTCTTTTTTGACGATGCTCTTCTCATTTCGCATTGTTATTTTGTTTTGTTGTTCTCTATGTATATTATTTAAACTTTTTTCATCATTCAATTGGACCACTTGGGTTGGTGTCCCCTGTGCCCCCTATAGCTACGCAATTGCTTTCAACATAAAATCTATATCTTGCAAGATAAACAATGACCTTTCAATAGAGCATTGTCGGTCCTCTTTTATACAGTATAATGAAATAATCACATTACTGATACTTGACCAAATATTTGATAAATTCAATTGTTATAATACTCTCTGCCATGTCCCTGCTCAGGAATAGACGCATCGTTCTTTTGCGTGAATGCGTAAATAACAAGGAGTGAACGAAAATCTAATTTCTGAATATGTACCAACTCGTTGTCTGCGTTCTTCTGGCAAAAATCTTATCGTGGCACAAAGAACGAAATCATCTCTTGGTGACCGTGCCTTCATAGCTGCGGCGCCTAGTTTATGGAACCACTTACCTCCTAATATCCGTTCCATAGACACTTTGGATTCTTTAAAGTTAAATTTGAAGACAGTCCTTTTTTCTAAAGCATACAGTGAAATGTAATTCAACACAGATTTGAAGTATTCTTCAGTCCATTCTATTTCTACCTTCTTGCTTCTCTCATTTTCATCATGCGCCTCGAAATAATTAACTAGATAGATGGCGCAATATTTGTGCGTTGTATTATTATTATTATTATTATGACGATGGGGATCTGTTGGCTGCGATTATCTACCCCGGATATCAATTACATGTATAAGTGGGCAAGCCGTGCAATAGAACGACAACAAATAGCATTGCATTGACCGCATGCAATAAAGATGTTGTCCGGTCTAGCAGACATGTCATAAGCATGATTGGTTTATGGATCAATTGCCACCCACGACACATCGGATCCAGGATTCTCTGGCCGGGGGGGGGGGGGGGGGGGGGCCACAAGTCCGAGAAATTTGCGACAAGAAAAAAAAAAGGAAACACAATATAAAGAGAGAAAAGGGAAAAAAGAAGCAGAATAAGTCATTACATTTTCCGGGTGCCTTTTTAGGTCAAAAATTGTATGCCTGAGTAGCACTTACCGGCGGGGGGGGGGGGGGGGGGGGGGGGGAGGGCAGCAGCAGCAAAAGTCACTGCGATGTGGCATTCATGGAGAAATCACATCGGAAGATCTGAATCGTTCTGAATCATATTAATTCTGTCTTGTTCTAATAAACCTTCCTTGAGCATCGTGCACATCGTCGATCTAGATTCGTGGATTTTTTTTTCGCTTCTGCGAAACGAGATGAATGACAAATAATTTCCTTTTTTCTGCTTAATTTTCTTCCACGAGGGAAGAAGAACAAGGCAACAGATGCGTCGGTATAGAGGGAGGGATGAATCTCGCCCTTTGTTAATTTTCTTTTTTCTTTTTTTCCTTTACTTCCTTCTTGGTGGAAACAAATTTGAGCATCTTTTGGCAAACTCGTAAACCTGTTTTTTTTTCCTTCTCGGCAACTCTAACGACCCCCACCCCCTTTTGTGTCCTTGTACTCCACCAACGCCCCTGCAAAGCAATAGTAGATCATTGCATGTGGTGCGCTTAAAAACAGAATGGACTTTTCGACAGAGTAATATGTCGGTGAAATCAGACTTATTCAGTTGATGGATTCATTCTGCTAATGCCATCAATTTGCATACTAGTATTCATCAAACGCTAGGAAGATGAAGATTATCATGATCTTAGGATCCAAAATGAATATTGCAAATCCCAGTTAAGCCTAGGAAGGGTACACGATAACCTGTTTTACCCGTTTCGCGCTACTAAAATGTCGAAGATTGCATCTTCCGGATTTGCAATTTGTCGTTCTGCGAAAATATCGAGATGCTTAAGTCTTTGCCGCAAGTTGGGAAAATTAATGGAATCGTATCTAACGAGAGTTTTTTTTCATCATTTTGATTTCACACAACCCTGGATTATATTATCAGGATAATTGCAAGCACGTTGTAGGCCTGATCTGACAAGCTAGGTCATCCCTTTTGACTGGAGGACATGTGCTTTGTTTCCTCTCTAATGTACAAGTGAATGGCGAAAGGAAGTCCATAAACCTTTAAAAATCATCTAATTTTTAAGAAGTCTACCAAATCTTACTGAAAATCATAGACAATGACAATAATTGTGGGTTTAGACAAACAATTCGCAAAGTTTACTTGTTTGCAATATGTGCAAAGGATACATTTATCTCTAGTAACATATTTGTTTGAAAAACTGAGAGCATTTCGAGTGCAATACCTCTCTTGACGCATACCATTTATTTCATTTATTCATCAAGTTATATATTTATTTATTTATTTCAGCATGGGTGCATACATCAGCCAGAGGACTGCTCTTACTTTCTTCCATTTCGGGAGTGTGTGAGAAAGCTCATAATCTTCACCTTTCCCAGTACTTAACACTCCATCTAAAGATTAAACAAATCTCTTACGACATGTATCTAAAGTATGTCACAAAAATAGGACAGAAAAATATGCTCTTACTGAATTCTAAATTGGGGTGCGCAAGAGAACCATTCGAAAAAATAGAGTTGCAAAATCGCCCAACCCTATCGGAAAGAACAGCGAGAAAAATTTTTTTTGAATGATTGTGAATACAGCACTCGCACATTACAATATGAAAGAGTTGCAGATGCATTACGTGGCCACACTGTGGTGCGAATTATGTGGATTTTCTCCATGACCACAGTATGTCAGACTAGGGGCGAATCTAGGATTCTGCACAAAAAAGGGGACGGCACAATTTCAACAAAGAAAATCTCTTACAAGGAAAACAAAATATATACCCCCCCCCCCCCAAAAAAAAAAAAAAAAAAAAAAAAAAAAAAAATTAAAGCATTTCAATTTTAGGACCCAATTTACAGCAACAACAAAACTCTGAAAGAGCAACAGACACGATACCTTCGCTGTCTAGGATTTTAAAAGGGTGCAAGGGGACACGTTATTTTAATCTGCCACTGTGTCAGATATAGTGTGAAAATCATTTTTAAAAACCCCAAAAATTGCTTAAAACTGAAAAGATCATAAAATCTTCTCTGAGAAAAAAACAAATCTTCCTGGTGATCACGTGGTGTGTTAATTAAACTGCTTCCTCACGCAAGGAAAGCGCAGACTGAGGGAGATAGCGGAGTAAGGAAGCATACTCCCCGACTTGATCAAAAAATGCTAAAACATTTTCAAATTGGCGCTACCCATCAATATACATTTTAAAGCCAATTTGATCTTTTTTCCCCCACCATGTCCATGTATCATTATCCGATATCCATGATATCAAACTGCCTTCTCTTGAATTCCAGGTGTGTTTTTGTTTATAAACCTTTGTTCATTACAATCAGCATGTAAGGATACTTTGTAAGTGAAATGTTCAATTTAGACTTGAAATTTACTATGTGCAATTGAAATAAACAATGAACGGTTGAAATATACAATATACATTTGGAATAAATAATATAGCTTCGAAATATACATCTACAATATACACACTATGAACATGGCAAACAAAGAAGCGGACAAAATATACAGCTCCTCATTGTACCTTCCACACTGGTTCTGGTAGACAAAAGAACATCCCTTCATTGCTATTATGTAAAAATATGTAGAACAGGTGTCACATGCATATTCACCTGTTCTACTTATTTTACACAATAGCAATGAAGGGATGTTCTTTTGTCTACCAGAACAATTGTGGAGGGTACATTGAGGAGCTGTATATTTTGTCCGCTCTCTTTTGTCATCGTGTTCATAGTGACATGTACTGCAGGTTCTAGATATGTACATTTTAAATAAAAAAGGATTTTTTTTTTTCACAAAGTTATCTATTCAATATTATCTGTTCTGTCTTATGTAATTTTCTTAACTACAGAATACAATATACATTTGACAAAGAAAAGTGTAGGTTAGAAATATACTTGTAATAATAAGTAATTTGAAGAAATGATGTCCGTTTGAAATATACAATGTGCATTTGAAATAAACAATGTGGATTTGAAATGTAGAATGTAGATTTAAAATAGACAGAGAAGATTTCAAATATACAATATATAATTGGAATGGAAATTGAAGATTTTGTTCTACAATGCAAATCCGTTCACCCTGTCATGCCGGTGTGACATTTATTCATGAATAATTGCATAGTGTAAAGTGCATAGTGACATTATAACATACATGTAGTACACTTAACGAAAACCCACACATCAATACATCATTTTCTCATGTTTGGTGCACGTTCACATTAATAACATTAAAATTTATTTCGGCGTTAAGGTAAATGGATATATTATACATGTTGTACTTGCCATATTAAAACAGAGGAGGTATTCCTTGAAGGTCTGCGTTTAAACCAAGTTGCAGAGACCACTGATATTCATACAGATTTTCACTTGTGTTGCCAACTACAGATCTTTTTTTTTTCAATCTATCTCAGGCGTTAAAGAAAAATATTCTACGATGCTAATGTACATGGATCAAACTAAATTAATCTGGCAAAAATCTGGCAATTCCTGAAATGTTCATCTCAACTTCGTGACAACTAATATACAGATTATGTAGTGCCCACGAGACATCTAAAAACACTAATGACGGTCACGCATGACTTAGTGATACATCGATCTACAGAATGTCCTTCAGGAATAAATGTCCTAAGTATATGTAGAGTAAAAACGATCTCAAAAATATGTTAATAAACCTGTTTACTAACTATTCAAATGTATGGATGTTTCTTTCCTGGGGACCTAGTAACGAGGTATTCATTAACCTGTTATTAATGAATGAACTACAATCCAGTTTGCATACATTACTTGTTGCTATGTCTGACAAGCCTCTGACAAGCTCTCAGATTGTCATGAACAACCTTTGTTTTAAAAGTATGCATAAAATTTGAATCACTTAGTAAACAGGTCTATTAACATATTTTTGAGATCGTTTTTTAAACAGGTCGCTTCAGCGAACCTAGACAATGACAACGGTTAAAAATTGTAGTCTCAACGTCTTAATTGAAGGTCTTTTGAAGGTCCAAAAATATGGCCTTCTATACCAACAATCATCAAAAATAGTAAAACCCTACAAGTTTTTAAAAGAAAATATAAAATTGAATCTTATGTGCAATAACTTTCGAGGCTCTTTACCCCCCCCCCCCCCCCATTTTTCTATATATATTGTTTGTTTTTTCATACTCCAAACAGTACGACATATTTACATTTTAATATTATTAATAACACTTTTCAGGGATGAACTCTAGCTTACGGTTTTATTTCCTTTTTAGTTCACTCCATCACTCTCATATCCAATAGGTTTTTTTTTCTCGTCGTTGTTAACCTTGTATTATGTATGTATGTCATTCTTTATGATGTGTTTGTGTATTTGTCAATATGTTGTTATTGTATTGCATTTTTATGATGAGTGTAAATAAAAAAAATAATAATAACTAGAAAGGCCGTCAAAGGCGGCAGACCCACGCCTTAACCCAATAGGTTTTGTTTTGTTGCGATTATTTTTGTAAGCAGTAGCCATTCAAAGGGGATAACAAGAGGCACATCTCCCCCCCCCCCCCCCCCCAATAAATTTTGCCATATCCAGGTCATAGCTTTGTGTGTCCCCACCCTTGAAAAAATTCTTCTGAAAAAGATATTTTATTATTGAAACATCCCTCCCCTAAAAGTAATTGATTAGACATGTCAGAGAGCGTGGCGTGGTGAGAAAAAAAATGTAGCAATTTGTATTCAGTGTTCAGTCATGTAAGTGTTAGTAAATGTATTCATGTTCTATCTTTAAATTACATTGCAATTGGGGTTGTTGTTTTTTTTTCATCGGGCTTGGATAAAATAAATATGACGACAAAATAAGTTGGATCTCGACTTCAAAATGCATGCGAGGCACAGAGCTTACTCACTCAGCTCAGTCACCACCCATCAACAAAGTCAAAGTGGATACTGGCGTGCATGTATTCGGCGAACCTCGATCAGCCACCAAATTTTGCAAATCCACACAAATTAAAAAGAAATACAGTGTTTGTATATATTTTACAACTACGAAATCCACTCAAACAGACATAAATGAGTTATAAACTAACTCAAATCTCAAATGACAGGACCGTTATAACCCAAAGAAAAAAGTTCAATCCTACTACAGTCAGTAAGGCACAGACACTGTACTCCCTGGGGTTATGTACTCCCTAGCCCGACCAGATCGCCGTCACTTCGCGACAGCGCTGTGTATAGTTATGTACGTACAGCTAGCTACACAGCCCACTCACTCAGATCAACACACGCGAACGCTCGCGAGTGCGATAGACTCACTCACGTCGAACAAACTCACCAGATTTTCACCGAAAACAATTAAAATCACGTACTACACGTCCACCAGGATAAAATAAATCACAAAACTTCCACAACAAAGTGGAAAGAACCGGGGAAAATAAACAGAAATGCACAGAAGATAAGAAATAGAGGAGAAGCCGTAGGGGTAGGGTAGCCTGAATCTAAATGAATTTGTAGTTAAAAAAGGTATCGCGCGCAATCCCTTGTTGCTGGGATACGTTGGCTTTGAATATTCATTGCAGGCTCGTACGGATTTGAAGTGAAATGGCAAATAATGGGTCTAAAAGTCTTCTAAAATTCATAAACCTGAAATAGACTTTTGGTGAGACGAAGTAATGAGTGTTTTGAT
This sequence comes from Heliocidaris erythrogramma, assembly GCA_025617745.1. NCBI lineage: Eukaryota > Metazoa > Echinodermata > Echinoidea > Camarodonta > Echinometridae > Heliocidaris > Heliocidaris erythrogramma. The sequence goes on along the minus strand of CM046871.1, from coordinate 23,704,913 downwards.
TGGCCAAAATATTTCTGCATCTGCAGGCGAAGTTTGGGGTCATCAATCTTTCTAGTTTCTTTCCTGTCACTATCTGAACTGAAGTTCCTATACTTTACTACAGGGTCAAAACTTCAAGGTCACACAGAATGTGCAGGGGTCAACCAATCATCACCAAAATCTAATCGATTCTTTCCTGTCACTTTCTGAACATTCCCTGAAAATTTGGTGCAAATCCGTTCACCCGTTCTCTTGTTATCTTGTACACAAACAAACAAACAAACAAACAAACAAACAAACAAAAAAAAAAAAAACAAACAAACATACGGAGCCCTTTACATAACCCTGCCGATTTCATCGGCTAAAAACATACGGAGCCCTTTACATAACCCTGCCGATTTCATCGGCGTGGGTAATAATAATTGCAGATGAAATCTTTCCTGAAAAAAAATCGTATACTTAGGTCTTGCAAATCTACAACGTTTTCCAATGAAAAACAGTTCAGCCATAAGATTTTTTTTCTCACAAAGTTATCCATTCCTATTTGCTGTCTTAAGTAATTTTCTTAACTATTTTCAAACATGTATGTTTGGCTGTTAGGCGTCTTGAGCATCCCTTTGAATGGATATTTGCGCTTTATAAATCTTGTAAATATTATTATAATTATTATTTTTATTATACTTATGATTATTATTATAACTATCATCATCATTATTATTATTATTATTATTATTATTATAACTATCATCATCATTTGTATTATTTATATTATTTTTTATTATTATTATTATCGTTGTTGTTCTCTATTCAGAGCTTTGAGGCTCATTGTCTGTGTCATGACTACATGCCTTTCTTAGAGCTAGTACTTCATCATTTAAGAGGGACTCACTTTTTTAGTTAACTCTATACGTTTCAGATTCATTATATCATTTGTAATCGTCATAATTACAGAATTATTTAATATGATCGGAGTATTACTGTAAAACGTATATACATTTTTAAAATCCTTTTTATGGTATCAACCAACAACATTTTATCTCATGAGAAGACAAACGCGCTGTCATAATGTCGTTGAAATTCATACCATAATTGATATCATATCACAGGATTATATCGATAATATTAAATCGAAAATATTATTCCGGTTTAATTTAAGTAAAATATAAACTACATTATCGACGTATACCATTCCCTTCCGCAGCTAGAACACAAAATGAGCTGTAATATTTGGAAATTAAATATTACTTTATAGAATATTGACCAGATGTCAATATGAGACGTGAAATATGGCATGTTTACAACTCAAGATTGCAATAACTTAATAATGCAATCAAATTAAGACAGTGGTACAGTATTGATTTCTTCAGTCTCTAGAGAAACGCGCCAGAAAGTTCCTAAACATCGCTCTGGCCTCGGTACGGTAAACCTTCAAGCGAAGTGCGAACAAAAAAGGATTAATACAAGTGTTCAGATTGCCCATGATGACCAAGAAGCGATACCATGCGGAGCTGAAGTCCACATATCCTCCAAGGTTGTACTGTAAGAATGTCCACTGGTTAGGAGACCAACAGACAAGGTAGATGATATACATGGCCAGTAGAACCTTGGTTGTGTTGCGCCGCTGAAGGGCTCCTGCAGCATCCTTATCTGAACGAGGCGCTGCGGGGGCGTTCCCTTGTGCAGATGATGAAGGTTTCGAGGTATCCGTGGAATCGGGTTTGTTTTGATCGCCAGCCGTCGAGGACTCCTTTGTGTTGATGACTGCAGGAACCTCAAGTTGGTTACTCGGGGGCTTTGGGGCCACCTCCACTGGAGGCATGTCACCACTCTTGGTAGTACTGCCATTCTGTTCTCCGGCGTTTTCAGTCGGTTGAGCAGATGGTGGTCGTTCAGAAGGCTTTGGCTGGGCTGACGTTGACGGTATCGGGAAAACGTGCGCCTTCTTGAATTCGCCGGCACCTCGCCCATGGGCCACTTTGTTCAGCTTGCGGAACTTGAGCATGATGGCCGCGAAGGAAAAGGTCATGATGCATGCTGGAATGAAATAGTCCCAGAAAAAAAGCATGACGAGAATACCTGTATACCGAGGTGTGTAAAGACAGTTACCTTCATCCGTTGTATCATAGTGCAGAGCAACCAGGAGAACTTGGAATATGGGGGGCCAAGTATCCAAGTCGAAACTGCTAGTATGTAAACGGCACGCTTTTTGAAATTCTGGAGGTACCAGATGGGGTGGACCACAGCCAGGTAGCGTTCGATAGACAGGGCGACGAGGTTGAACGTGGAAATAGCAAAACCACCGAACACCAAAACCAACGAATTCCAGAGGTTACAGTACACCCTTGCAGCTAGACCGGATTTTTTCACGGAACGGATTCCTCCAACATCGGAAAGCGTAGAAGCTACAAGAAGACCCGATGTCAAACAATCGACAACGGCTTGATTTACGATCAACAGGTTGGTGTTGTTTCTCACGGACTGTCTCCGAAGCACGATGACACATGCCAAGTTGCCAACAACACCAATCATACCGATGAAAACTGTTGCAACTTGAATAGGGGTAGCTACAGCCCAACCGGATTCTTCATCCTCAGGAGCTTCGGTAGTGCTACTAGCGTATGACACTGTATCAGACATGGTGGGTAAAGCGTAGACTTTCAACGAACAGCAAAATGGAGAGATGAAGAGCACGAATGTGATTTATAAGGAGTTTATTCCTGAACCAGCTCTTAACATGACGATAACTCTCCAATCAAAGTAAAGGATGCTTCGAGGCTAAAGACAACCAAATTGGCAACACGTCACATCGCGAGAGGCGTAGTCGCTTTGCGTATATATGTTTAAAAAACAACAACAAACAAGGAAACAAAGTAGATGCAGTGACTGGATCTTGCACACACGTCCATTTGTAGTTCGCGAAATAAGACGTTAAATGCGTGCTTATTGACAAGGAGATAAAAAGAATCGCAATCATAGAGAAGTTTCTTCATTATCTCTCAACTAAACGTCATACGTATTCTGTTTCCGCTGGGTAAGTGTACTCTAAAATGATATAGCGGCAAACAATTCTCTTCCCCCCCCCCCCCCCCCCCCAACTGTTTACGGAAATTTCAGTGTACGTTATCATAACAACTATTCATAGTGGTCACCTCACGGGACTTGTTCTGATATTAAATAAGTTAGTGATAACTCTAGTGAAATAGTCATGAACAAAACCTCAATAAATGTCATGGGCGGGAAAGGTAAATACCCGTAGCTTCATGTTAAACAAGAACATTCTTCATCCTTCTTCCTAACGAGAAATCGTCTTGGGAATTATCTTGAAAAGTCGAATGGCATCTGGAATGGTATATTCCCCTTCGAAAAGGCCGTCATTAATATCTTACAACGGAATCGGAGTGAAACGTCACATATTACTGTGATAAAAATAGATACACTTAATTTTCAAAAATGCTATCAATCCGCTCATGATTAATATATATTTGCAATAACTCATTCTTTTCATAAGCAAAAGAAAGAAATAATACCCGATTATCATACCACGCTTAGTTCAGTTTCTAGGTCGCGCACTTACAAATAAACGTTTCGCCATATTTTCGCCTTAAAACACTACATAAGAGGATAAATTGGGGGAATTTTCTCATAATCGCCTTAGAACACTTTGAACAGCAAAAAAGCTGGCATCGTCACAGGCAAAATTGTCATGTATTAGGTCCCCATGGTCAATAACATTTTAGGGACACTAATAACGGTGAGTCGAACAATTCTTCGCGTGACCACAAAATCGTATGAAATGCGAAGTATATAGTCAGTGGAATAGAAGCACTTAATTTACAAATACCCGGTCATGATTAATAAATATCAAAAACACTCATCTTTTTCAAACTGGGAAAAAGAATGAACCACTTTCCGGCAACGAAATGCAGGGTTGATTTTTTTTTTAATGAAGGAATATCTAAGTGGCAAATAAATAGGCACTGGCTTGAATTTTGATTAGCCATAAAGTAGCCAGAGGGGGTACTAACTTATGATATTTAGTATATACCATGAGACGTCGAATTAACTTCATTTTGATTTTTAAAAAAGGGAGGTTGGAAAGTGTAAGAGAGATCGGATTAATATTTGCATTTTTGTTTTATAATCACTGCAAAAACGTTTCCTTCCGGCTGCACAGCAAAATATCTCCATTGAACTCTAAAATTGGTTAACCACGTGATTGTGTTGGTGGCAGCCAATCAAGTTAAAGTTCAAGCCTCTTGATAGAAAATTTGCTTTGATTGCCGACGCATCTTTTGGGTTAAAGGCAGATCTTTCGGGGGATATGAGTTCGTCTCGTGGGATATGAGTTCGTCTCGTTGTACTGTCAGATCTCCATGTTCCAAACTGTGTGGTGGTGATACGTGAAAGTTCGGTGCTTAACGTAAATAATCATACCAGGGGCCCGTTGCACAAAACTTGCGTTGAACGCAACTCAGGAAAATCAAACACAACTTTATTTTCAGCCAATCAAAAGTGCGCATTAAGGACTTGCGTTTGATTTTTAGGTGCGATTAAACGCAAGTTGTAATACGTCACCACCCCCCCCCCCCCCCCCCCCAATACACTACTAGCAATCATATTTACTGGAAGACGTAAGTAAACTATATCATCATCGTTAAATAAGGCATAATACATCATCATTTAAAGAATCACCCATCAAAAGCTATAACCTATTTGCCCCCTTTCTATGCAATGAATAATTATGATGAACATGACGAAAGGAATCGGTGAGCAAATCATATCAATACACTGCATTTTAAGCATGTTAAGACGTTAAGATGTTAAGATAATGTATGGATATTTTGTTCCTAATGTGAAGGTGTTTACAGGTTACCCAAACCATTCTGTATACAAATAAATGCGAACGAACGGATGATACCCCAACGGAAAGAGCAATGCTGACATTTTTACTTTACTAACACAATTTAATATCTTATATTGAAAATAAAAATAGCGCTTTCAAACATTTTCGTATTCACCTATAATTTGATGATTCACTTCATATTTTTTTTCTTCTTCTTTCTCACACACCCTCCTTCTTCAAGCACGTTTTACTCTCTCATCACCATCCTATCCTTCCTTTCCTCATTCTCCATACATCTCTCATCATCTGTTCCCTCCTCTTTTATTCTCCCTCTTAAGATAAGTTCTGTTTTTATTCATTCTAATTTCTCCTTCAAAATCGATCTTATTAAACGACGAAAATGGCTTCATCTTCTTAGGTAACCTTTTGGAAATGTGCCCTTGGTTTTGCGAAATTTCCCCCGCGGGGAACTCCTTTTGTTCCCTCCAAATCCAAGGACAAACGTTCCTACTTTCCTCTGCCTCATAAATAATTGACGATAGGACGTCATCGATTGCTAATATCGATGTGAAGGGGCTTTCAAGGATGAAAAGACTCCAAACCAAATTTAAAATGTATTTAAACCAATATAAATCACTGCAGTTAAGTAATAAATCAGGTAGAGGATATGAAATGTCATTCGGGGAAACAAGTTTGATATGGCAAAATTCTGTATGCATGGTATATGGCACTTTAAAGGGAACCTGCAAAAAATCATACTGATTTGTTTTCAATATACAAACATTCCATTTACTTTATTCATTGATCCGGAATTTTGCATTTTGAAAGGCCAGTCTTTTAGAAACACTGAACCATAATTGCTAATTTGCTAATTGCTAATTGAGTTTTATTGCTTTTTCAAAAAGGCGACGTATATACCTTAAGAGAAGTGCAATATTAATTTCAGCAAAATAACAGATACTGATGCATTTCATAAGAAAGAGGAAGAATACCAGATAGACTTTCTAAATTATATATTCATTTTCATACATTTCATGTCAGTTGACTGAGAGACATAATAACTAGAAACAAGTACTGAACCAGAGGCAGCTCTCCCGGGGGGGGGGGGGGAGGCAGAATTCCCCCTCCCCTCCCCCACACGCACTTTTTCAAGTACCCCCCCCCCCCCCAAACGCCCCTTTTCATCTTTAAAAAGTGCCCCTTTCTTTCTAAAGTGCCTTTTGACCTTTATAAGTGCCCCTTTTAGCCTCAGCTTCCAGTGCCCCTCTTTTAGGTTTGATGGTTTATATTACCTGACTGCTAAGAAAGCAGGTCTATGCTTGTAAGAACCAGGGGACCGACGGCTTTAAGTCCTCTCCGAGGGATTTGGTAATGAGGATTAAATGCCATATCAAAATGAACTAGCGCATCCACTTGGTTTCGAACCCGGGTTATCCAGTTACGACACCACTGCTCTACCACTGAGCCGCCTGATCAGTGCCCTTTTTAATTTCGTGTATCATATTTTTCCCATTATGATAAGTGCCCTTTTTGTCTTCTGATAAGTCCCCTTTTTACCTATATATCCCGATGTCGCTTACAAAATATGCCGTAGAGTCCTCAAAAGAGCCATATACCATACCCTAAGAATCAGAGATAAATTTCATATTGTAATGGATTCCCTCTACTGATATCGAACAGGAGGAGCACAACGCCCTGAATCATGCAAGAACGAGCAGTGCCTAATGAGACGGGGGGGGGGATGCTACAATCCCCCCCCCCCAAAAAAAAAAATATATATATATATGTAATTTTTTTTATGCTTGAAATTTGGAAATCGGACTGTAACCCAATTGTTATGCTTGTTGCATGACAATAAATGAATCATTGAATCATACATATAATTCGAAAGGAAATGAGAGAATAATGGTTGCGTAACTTAAATCAAAGTTCCCCAAAGTTGTCCTCCCTTTTTGAAATTTTTGCAAAGGCTGAAAAAATGTCTCCCCCGGAATCGAACCCGGGTCGTTGGCTTAGAACCCCAATGCCTTAACCACTAGATCACGGAGACGGGTTAGTGGTTTCGGCGACACCAGATTCAATTGACCGACAGACTGACAAATCATCAACCTTATTAATTAATTCCTTTGTCGGGGGGCAGGTGAGTTTTGAACAAAGACATATATATATATATATATATATATATATATATAAATAATTAAAATAAAAAATAAAATAAAATGAATAAAAAATAAAAAATAAAAAAATAAATAAATAAATAAAAAATAATGAAAGAAAAATATATAATTACAACAAAAAATTCAATAAAAAATAAAAATAAAAAAATAATACAAAAAAGGAATAAAATGAAATAAACGAAAATAAATAAATAAATACAAAATTGAATGAACAGCACAAGCGTTATTTTGTATTACTGGCGTATTGGCTAGTCTCTTCACAGGTTTGACTAGCATAAGCTCTGATGTATAAATCAAAATGGCCTATCCAAATACCGGATCTGAGAAGGGAACTCGAAACATGATTCAACACCATCTTGGTATCAATATTAGGCCACACCAGGTAAGTGTTAAAACAACATCAGTTTGATATTGAGCTGCACCAGATAAGTCTGATTCGAAACTGGTGTTGTTTTAACACTTATCTGGTGTAGCCCAATATAGATATCGAGATAGTGTTAAATTAACAACCTGGTTTTTGCAGTGTACGACCATGACCCACAGTTTGCTTACCTGAACACAGAATAGGGAGTGTCGATTTAATTAACGTGACATTTGGTAGTAAAGATTCATGAAATTTGTTTATCACTTGCTTTTCCTTCTTATTCGGTCTTTTTCAGTTCGAATGGCGATTCGTCATACATGTAGTATGCATTTTATTCTTTTTTTCCCTTTACGAATCAGACTATAGGCTTCACAACTGTCAACTGTCTTTCTTGACGTACCGAGTCCATGAAACTATACCCCACTCATATCACTAAAACAGACTCCATAATCGACAAAATCTTGACCATTCGGGCCAATGTGATTCTTGTCTTCCTTTTTAAAAATTATTTTTTATTGTTTTCCCTCGATCATAAAGAAAATTGTATGCATGTACATTACAAATGATCTTCACGTAAATATAACTGCTAACTGAAGTTTCACATTTCAAAACAATAATGCAAATAAACTTTCATGCAAAATTTACTGGCGAATAGAGCTATACATTTCAAGAAGAATATGATTCATACATGGATTAAAGTTTCTTTTTTTTAATAATTACAATTGAAATGTAATTTCACATAAAGAATAAATGCTTAAATTTTGTACAAAATTGCTTTAATAGCCTTTAAAAATACTCCCCAAGTTATAGGTCCTTACCAACTGGCAAATCAATTTTAACATTTAAAAAAAATTCTTTTCTTTTCTTTTCCTTCCGTTTCTTGGTTTGGTCTATTTTAGATCTGGTGTTGATCCTGGCGGTGTATTAACAGTAATTACCCGATTTTCTCAATCCCAAAGTAATATCCTTCAATTACTTTCTAATCATTTCAAGCTTTGTACGTTAAAAAAGAATACACTTTTAAGACCATTATAAATATTTTATTCCATGTCTACCTCAGCGAATCGACACTTATACTTAGGATGTAACGCGGAACCTCTCCAAATGTTACGTGAGTAACCATGAAATTGCCAATACACTGATATGTTTAAATATTTTGTTATTTGAAATGTATATAAGTTGTTACTATCTTTTCTCTGGGCGTTGTGGCGTGCGCCTGTAATCCAGCTACCAGTGGAAGTTATAAACTGATTCAGCGGACCCAGGTTCGAGACTGAGTCACGTCTTTCGGATGGTGACGTTAAAGGTCGGTCCCAGACGTAAATAATCATATCTGATTGATACACGTCCGTAAAAACCCAATTACACACACACACTCTCTCTCTCGCTTTCTTGTTGAAACAAAATATTGTTGTACATGTGTTAATGATGTTGAATAAAGTAAATTCAATTCAATTCAAATTCAAAGCATTCCTCGGTGTTACAACAAGAGATAATACCACTACTTACATCACCATCAAAAACAAAATCAGCTGCAAATAATTTTAAGACCATTTATAAAAAATAAATTCTTATATCTTTCATTCAGTTCATTGACATTGATACTAGGACGAAATTATACAAAATACAAAGATCCCATTAAACAATAGTTAAATTGAAGTCTTCTCTGTAATGGACTTCCTCGTATCTCACATAAAATCTTCTACAGCAACGTAACTACATGTTATTTCAGTTGGGTTTAATACTGATGTTGGAAAACATCCTATGTAAAATGAGATTAACTTTATTATATGGTCTGAAAAACTCTGAATGATCCTGTCCATGGAGTTTCGGAGAGGAAAAGGATGAATAATTCAGGCCTTGATTTAAAAAAAAAGTGAAATGCGAATAATGATTTTTTTTTAAAACAGATTCCTTTGCCATTTCTGTAATACCATACGAACTCAAGAGAAATTTGTTCTTTTTATGTGAAAAACATAGAAATACACCAAAAAAAATCAGATTCCTTTTTTTTTCTATTTTCTGTCAACAATAGAAAAAAGATGAATATTGTGGAAAAAGGGGGATGAGGAGCACGTTACAATCTCATTTCATAAAACGTATACATGTTTTCCCTCTCTTTGTGTTGTTCCATGAAGTCAAATGTCTTACTGTTTCCTAAGGTTTTGTCAAGGTTATAAAATCAGGTACATGAAAAGCATCTTCCACCATACGAACATTAAGAGCGTTTAATGGCCTCTGTCTTTCAACGGATTTCCTCTTGTATCAGGTTACGATCAAATCCATACAAGGTTAATTCTTTGCTCGCCAACTGAACAAATATGTGGAGACATTGACGCTCCTTTGGAAATGTATAAATGGCGACATTTACGTTCCTTGGGGAATTCACGCGTTCACGTAGATTCATCCTCTCTGAGACCCTGAATCAAAGTTATTTCTACCTTAAAATTACAAAACAAATACACGAACTTTAGCAATTTCACACATTTCAGGAACGGTTTGTGACTGCGTAGGAAATGCAGTGTGATATAATAGAAAGGGCTGCCTAAAAATATCAATCACGAAATGGTGGTCTTCAAATAAATATATAATCGCAAATCAAGTGTATTGAAAAAGTCCCTGCGTGTTCCCTATATATTCCAATGTGTGTACACATAAAGACTTGAAAAGCATAATGGACCCATTTGAAGTCCAAAACTTAGCTTTCCGTTTTGTATAAATTAATGTAGAATATGAGAAATTATGGATCGAATCTCACATTCCTAACAATTTTTTAAAATGTGCCCGAAATATGGTCAATCCATCATAATATAGGGCAGCATCCATATTTTCATCTCTTTTCTTTTAATTGTTAACAGATAAAAAGAAAGAAAAATAAATTTGCAATCTCTATCAAGTTATTCCCCGTTGTTTGTTTTTCAATTCTGCAAGATATACATGTATAAAGTGGATGAATGATTAGACGCTAAAAAGAGACAATTCGCAGTCAAATTGTGCGGGATGTCAAGCAGAATTCCGTACCTAAATTTCGTCTCGAAAAGCATGCCAATCAACTCAAGCTCACTTGGAACTACGAGAAAATTTACATGAATAAAGATGTCTTTCATTAAATAAAACACACACAAGGGGAACGCCTAGCGTTATCTCGCCTGCATCTTGCAATTCTACAGCATACACTGACCATTAACTGCATGAGCGGTAACTGAGTTTTTCACTAGATTTATTGATTTCCACTGGTTTGAGGTGCGATAAAAAAAGTCACCAATGCTACTCTCTTGAAGGTAAGGATTGATACAAGAAAGTAATGTCAATGTGAACACATTTTACAGCGTCATGAAAACTACGGGACATAAGTGAAATTAAGGTTATCCTATAGTTCAGGAGGATAAAATAAATTTTGATTTATAGCATTTATGAAATGGACAGTTCATGCATGGTAATATAATTATCATAGAATGGGGCAGTGGATGTTAGATACACAAATAAGCAAGTTTAATTTCTAGGAGCATATGTCCGAACAATTTGCCTCCAATCACATTATAACATCATCCATAAGTGGGGGTTCGAGGTATAGAAAGTTGACTACTCTATGGAATGAGACATGAGGAAGAGCCATGAACATACACTGTATGTTCATTGGTAGGAATATTTAATAAAGGAATGTGAATAAAGTCAGGGATTTATGAAAGAATAATAAAGATAATATAAGAAAAGTTATTACATGTAAGTGATTTTCTCTGAAAGTTCATTGGCCTTTGACATTTTACATTGACCCATTTACAAACATGACATGCACCTTCAAGAGATATTATACTGGAAAGTATGTATATATATATAATATATACATGATTTGTATGTGGTGATCCTACCTCAAATGTACAAAAAGTTATTACATGAGGTGATTTTCACTCAAAGGTGTTGGGCCTCTTGACTTTGTCCTTTGTCAGATTCAACTCATTTTCAAACTTAACCTGCGCCTTTAAGAGATGTACCTATGGTACGAATTTTGTGATTCTACCTCAAATCCACAGAAAGTTATTGTGATTACAGACAGTGCTATTTGCAGAAAGTTGACTGACCTTTTGACCTTTGACCTTGGTGAGATTCGACTCATTTTCGAACTTGACCTGCGCCTTTAAGAGATGTACCTGTGGTATGAATGTTATGATTATAATTCAAATCCTTAGAAAGTTATTAGAATTAAAATGATTGTTGCAGAAAGTTCGTTGACCTTGTGACCTTTGACCTCATTCGGCTCATTTTCGAACTTGACCTGCGCCTCTAAGAGATGCACATGTGGTATGCATTTGTGATTCTACCTCAAATCCATAGAAAATTATTGTGATTACAGCATGATTGTTGACGACGCCTACGCCGACGCCATCGACGGAAATAGTGATGACTATAATCTCGCTCCGCTACGCAGGCGAGACAAAATTCGGACATAATATCATAAATCATGTAAGACATGAGGTATTAATTCGTTGAATACTTAATTATTTCATTTCTATAGGCTTAATAAGGACCCACCTGGCTCCAGTAGGCAAGTGGGTAAGTTCTCATTTTGCTATCATGGATACATATTTCCATAAGAGAAATCGAATTATTGTGTAAAATGATGCCAAAATAAAGATAAAATCACTCTACTCAATTTCCTCTCTATCACTATTAAAGATATTTTCATTATTGTTGGTAATACTTCTAAGCTCTGACATGAGCAATCTCAAAAGGAATGATGTGCTATGCCCGTGACTGGGGGGGGGGGGGGTCCATAAGCTACGCACTTTGTTTTCAGGGGCTAAAGGTTATTTTATTCAATGGATTTTGCGAATTTCTTTCATATATCTTTGTTTTCCATTTTCTGAAGTTAGCCTATCAGAAAAAAAATTAATTTCATGATTCAACATGAAAAGTATACAAGCAGCATGTGAAGTATTTCGTAATTTCTTCTTTTTCTTCCACCCCCTCCTAAATGAGAGATTCTTTCTTATTCAAATACTTCAGATTCTGTACGTTTTATACTTCTGCCCCTCCTAAATGAAAAATGCACACGATTCCAGCACAGAGTACTTTAGAACGATTTTTTTTTGTAGTTCTCTCAGTGCTCTAAGATTACCTCTAATGGATAATACATCCTTAGGCAGAACCAAAGATTTTTATGTGAACTTAATTTCATCGATGTAAATTGTATGAGGAAAATACCCCTAAAAGTGCATGTTTACAGAGCAGGTAATCTCTCCACTGCAAGTTACAGTTCATACGAAGGCAAGTCAAAGATAAAATGCAAAGGTCATAATATACCTGATGACTGTATGGACTTGACTGTACTATGGCTTTGAAATGCCTAAATATCTAAGGAAATGATATTTTCGATTTTGTTGTAATTCTTCTCCCCCCCCCCCCCCCTTATCTTTCTCTCCCTCTCTCGTGTCATTGCATGACACTACTTTCATGTATGGGACATAATCATAACTCACTGTCTATATACGTTAACCCCTTCCGTGCCTTGAGCGGCGAATCCCGCACAGAACGAAAAATCTTCTAATTGTTATTTAAAGTAGAACGTTGATGATTTTAAATATTGGCTTAATACTTATTATTGCATAGATGGCATAAATTAAACAAGGTTATCCAAATTCAACGCTTGGAAACATTTGAAGTAATGATTATTATCAATTATAAAATGGTAAAATACAGCCCCCGATATAGCAGCTGAAGAGCTCCTCGAACACTGCTGAGATATGTGACGACACACCCTGGACCAGTCCTGGCTAAGCAGACGATGTCCCATAACATCTTACACATTTTTCAGAGCCTATTTTGTCATCTCCTCTTCACTTATTTCTCTTCCTTCACTAGCGTCAGTCTTAATGTTAGTCTGTTGCCTCACTCTTAACTTCGTGTATGGTATTATTTTGATGAAAAATGCAGCGTTAAAAAAATAAAGGAATCAGTCACTTGTAAACAAAATAAGACGCCATTGTATTTTCAGCTGCTTGCACCAGGGCATGTTCGGCGTTTCAAGAGGGAACGAATACCATCCTGCTATTATTCGGACGGCTTTTCAATTTGAAAGTGGGGTTTATTTCATTGATCATTGACCCTTCTCCTATGTATTTACAATCAAACGGTTTTAGCTATCAGAATCAGTTTAACTTTCCCTTTATAATGGTGTGAAATAAGGTCATGTTTAAATACACCAAACTCTTTATAATTTGATAAATAATTGCATTGCAATTACGTTCATTCATTATAGGACGTCGTCTGCTTAAGCAGGATCGATTCCGAGTGTGACGACATCAAAACATCGCTATATTTCTGGCGAATCCTCGGATATTCCAGATGCTGAGAAGAGCTTTTATTTGTGTTGTTTTTATAATCACCAGATACGCAGTTGACATAAAACTTATAAGATTGCCATCTGTAAGCTTCCCAGTTTCTAGTGATACATTAATTGCCATATTTGTGATTTTCTTTGAATATCTACTTTAAGTTTGGACGAAAAGAGCCATCTGTTTTATCATGAAGTAGCACCAGGTACGTACAAAATCAAGCTTGTTCCCATAGAAGATATTTTGAGCCAAATTTAACAGTGAAACAAAAGTTGAAGACCAAACATTTGACTCTTCTAAGTTAATGCAAGATCTTCTTCTTTTTCTTCAATCCTGGTGGAAGAGAAGGGGTTAAATCTATCCCGACCATTCTTTGCGTTACTAGACATTTCACTGGCTTGGATATTACGTATATCCCACCGCTGCAAGCAATCCAATATTAACCTCGTTCACATATGACTGAGCAAAACGACGATATCTTTTCTGTTTCCACGTGTAAATAAATGGCACGTAGGGATAAGAAAACCGGATCTGCGTGCAAGAAATGTCCTAGGCGTATTCACTTATCCACTTATCCATATAATAATAATAACACTTATCCACTTATCCATATAATAATAATAAATAACAATAATAATGTGAATTTATAACGCGCACATATCCGAATGTTTCGATCAAGACGCGACAACAAATATAATATCATGCAGGTTACAAAAAAATATAGTAGATGATCTACATGTAATTACTAAAACTAAGATCTTAGACAAACAGATACGTTTTCAGCTGTGTCTTGAATTGTTCGATTGAATCTAATTGCCTCAAATACGGAGGAAGAGAGTTCCAGAAAATGGGTGGGGCCTTGGCGAAGGACCTGTCTCCGTAGGTTACCATTAATTCTTGTCCTCGGCACAAGCAGTCTCGTGGCCTCTGAAGACAGTGCCCTAACTGACTGAGTTACTGATATGCGTATCGAGTTAATTACGGTTAAAATATCCAGACATAAATGCGAAGCGCATTACCCTTGTCAATTTATCTCGTCCCGGTGGTTATAATAGTGGCATATGGGAACGAACGAGGCTTACTTAAAAGTTAAATGGAAAGACCACCTTGATCTTGATTTGATTTTAAGCAAAAGTAAATGTGAAAATAACAGAGCAGTGCCATTTTGAGGAAAATGCAAAAAAAGAACTAGAGACTTATTAATTGTTAAAGTTGTAATCAATCAAACACAACAGGCAACCCTGTGACATAACTTGTGACATAACTTGTGACACAATTCTCCCATTTGCTCTGTAATCATGACTTTCCATTTTCTTGTATTAAGAAAACATTTCATTACATCCGTGCCCTAGTTATATTATTGAACATGTTTCAACACACTCCCTCTTTGTATAACAGATCTATTCCTTCATCAAAACCGAGAAATGGAAATTCATGGAATTTGTTATGAAAGACAATCACAGAGATGCAGAAAGATTACATGTATTTCTACTGAGGCAGAGCTGTACCAACACAATGCAAACATGGATGAACAAGGAATAACTGCAGGCCACATAATGGTGATCAGTTTCTCGTATCAGATGCACTGCTAATATCATATCACTTCGGTTTCATTTTTTATTCTCCATTGCAGAGGATGACATAATGCATGTACATGTATAATACCACTGAAATGTGACTGATGAACTACTTCCACCGATGAACAGATGTAACATGATATAAATTGCAAGGTGCTAAATGTGATTAAACATATTTTTGAGACTATGTCAAATTTAAGAAATAATATGACGATAATTCCACTTAATTCAAATTGGAAGACATGGGAAAAATTCAAAATGTACATTTTACTTTCATGTGGAATTAATACATGTTTCCTAAATTGCTTTACAGAATTATGAAGCTAATTTGATACAAATAATTTCTTTTCAGGAGCAAATAAGTGTGATCTTAACTGGATAGAGGAAACAACTAATTCTTAAAAGATATATATGTTTATATAATTATACATGTATATTGTTTGTGAGTGTCTTGTTTGTACGTTTTGTATTTCTTCTTTGTGAAGCTTTGTTTTACTGTGATAAATGGTGGACCCAGCCCTCTTTGGTGTATGTTACCATTTTGTATAATTCTGTATAATCACGCAAAATTGTAATGGCAACAGCACTTCATCAGTATAAATAGGAATACCTTCATCATCAAAGAGTAAAACAGTCATTGGGAACTGTATATTTTTTGTTCATGCTGCAATCCAAATAGCTTGCGTGCTGAAGATTTTTGTTCAGCCTTGGCACAAATTTAGACAATTGATCTCCAGAAGCATCATATCAATAAGATAATACACCATAATCATTCTCATATCATATAAACATATAAATATATATATAAAATCTTATATATACAGAGTAGAGAATCGGAAGCTCAATGACTTTGAAAGAATTCCTTTCGGCTGATGAATTCATCCATACCATAATGCTTAGATCGCTGGGATATCTGCTATTCAAATTCCTCCACGTTCAAGGCAGGCTTCATTTCTTTTTCTGTAAAGGAATACAACCAAAAAAGAATAACAATAAGAGTACAATACACACATCACGTACTGCCATTACATGACAAATCTTTTACAGTTGATATGACTGAAGTTTTAAAGGTAAGATAAAGAAGTGGTTTGAATCCACATAAAGAGTGGAATCAAGTTTGTAAAAATGAGAAACTCTGATAATAGACATAAAAAGATTGATCACAAATGACTCTAAGAAATATACATGACGTCAGTGTTTGCCTTGAATTATAAAATACAATATGCAATTTTCCAATATTGTTTTATTTTTTCATTTTTTAAATTCTTCTTATGCTCAAATCTATGTACATGCACATGTTTCAAACAAAAGCTTGTTACCTGGTTTGTTACAACTAAAATCTGATTACTAGTGATATTTTTACCCTTCTTAAGATAAAGGCATAGTGCATTCCTATTTTACTCCACTTCAAATTTCTTTATACATTTCAAATATCACCTTTATACATGTAGAGGGACCCTGATGTCTAAAGTGATTCTGTCTGGGGTTTTAGTTTTGCCTTGATACGAAATAATGCTAATCTGAAACTTTCATGATACAAAACTTTGATTTATGTGGCCATTTAAAGCAGTGCTTATTTTTCATCTGTCGAATTAATGAATTACCATTTCTGAAACAAAATATGAAACAAATTCACAGAGTATTTACAAGAAAACATGGTAATGGGAGACCACGAAATAGCTGAAATGGATAATATGTGGTTCTGTGGAACATGTGAAATAAGTAAAGACTACTTTTTACACGTAGAGACTTCTTAAAATATAAATACTCTAAGAACTTAGGTCTTACAATAATAATTACATGTAAGTAAAATACTATACTACGATATCTGTAAGGTTTGAAACTGTAAATATTGGCAAGAAGTACGTGTATATACACAAACGCACACACAAATAATCAAGAACTAACAAAAAACACAAGAAAGAACAACAACAAATGTCCATTAAGTATAAACACAAAGCTATAAACTACAAGATAGGACTATATTCAGGAATACGGAAGGAAAAAATAAATACAGATATTGAGATAAAGTACTTTACATATTCCATTAACATCATTTTTTTTAAATTTCTTACAAAATGTTTTGACAGAGGTTTCTCTTTAACATCCAAGGGCAATGAATTCTATATTCGTGAAACATGGAATGAAAGTTACCAATTTCCACAGCTTAGCTTTTACATTTGGTAAAATGACTTATACTATCTTTTTGTATTGTACCATACGTACATATATGATAAAAGAAATGCAACATTCATATACAGATTGGGAAAGTTGTTGATGTATAAACTTATAAAGGTAGCAGATAGAAACCTGTGAAACTTGTAAATATCTAAGATTTCTAATGCGAGAAATAAAGGTGCAGATGGTGTTATGAATCCATTAAAAGTGATAGCCCTAACAATCATTTTCTGTATAATAAATATTGAAAAATGAACTACCGTATAGTAAATCCCCAGACATCAAGGCTGTAGGAAATATGTGGCTGAACAAAAGAATGATACAATAATGTACTGTGGAACAAAATGCTCAACAGACACATAATTCCAATCTATTTGCGAAGTTTGATTGACATGTTTGATTTATATGATCTTTCCAGGTTAAATGATTATCAATATGAATCTCTACAATGGATGCAACTTCAACCTCATTGGCCTCTCATTTTGATAAAATCTTCCATATTTATTTGGGGTTTATTTTATTACTCCTCTGACGCATGTTCACTCCCAGTAACTTATCATAATAAAGAGCACACAGCCAGCATGAAAGGAACAAATTTCCTTTCACATCATGTCTTCCAGAGTGAAGAGCTTTTGAGCTTGTGTATAATTAATTAAACAGCTACATGTATTCAAACTGGCTTAGTACAAAGAGGAAAGAATATTGTCAAACAGTTATGAAGGTAAAATAAATCTGATTATTATTTGTATGAAGGGTTTTCAGGCGACCAGAAAAATTGGCGTATTTGGTTTGCGCAAAAGTACCCGGATGACTGTGCAATTTTAAAACAATATCTCATGGTTTGTGTAAAAGTACCCGGATGACCGAGCAACATATTTCCAAATCTCATGGTTTGGGGTGCGCGTAACGCGTAAAGAAGTGAAAAAGCGTTTAAATATGAAAAGGTTAAGACAATGGATGTATGCATGCAGCCCTTACAAGATGCTTGGGTAAGGACAACTTATGTTTTCTATCTGTGTTTTATGTTGAAGTCAATACAAAAACATAAGGACATTTAATGGTGAAAATTTAATTGAGGAAATAGGTTTCTTACAATTAATAATATTGAATGGCTCTTCCTTAGTTGGACAGAAGGGTATATCGCACTCGCTTCGAAAATATTTCACTCATCGTGCCGACTCATGAAATATGCTCATAGCTTGTGCCATATACCCTTATATCCCACTCAAGGCCATTCAATATCATATAGATATTTAAGGATTATGAACGATAAGAGCTGAAGCCTAATGGGGGGGAAAAGAACACTTCTTTAATGATAAGAACCAATTTTAGGGGATACAAGCTTTTGTCTTAATGTTTCATTCGGCAGAAATTAAACCTAACTAAATATACAAAAAGGGAAAGTAAAAAAAATATATATATGCACAAAGTTGTTTAAAATTACCATAAAGGTTACAAATACTGAAAAGCTATACAAAATACACATTATGAAGAAGACAAAAATCACATATTACAGGCCTACAGAATAATGGATGAAAGCTTTCTAATTTGTGAATCAGTGTGTAGCTATAATCATTAATACAAAGAGGAAAGAAGTGAAACCAAATCACAATATGAACAACTGAAAAATGAATGAAAACAGGAATGATAAGTATTAATTATTTTTTTTTTACATTAGCGCCAACAGAAAAGGAGATAAAAGCTTTTGAATTTGTGTATCCCCAAAATATTCAATAATCAATTATAGAAGTAAAGACTAGAAGCAATATGGAAGAAACCTTTTCTTCCATCTTTACATTAAACCCTCCAGAAGAGCTAAAGCTTTTTAATTTGTGTATCCCTAAAGAGAGACTGACCCTAAGTAAACATACAAAGAGGAAAGAAACAGAACAAAAATAGAATATGAACACTGTTCCAAAAATTCAATCATCTTGGTAATAAAGACTAGAAAGTGATATGAAAGAAAACTTTCCATTTTTTTTTTACATTAGGGCCTACATAATAGAAAATAATCCGCTTTAGAATTTGTGTATTCCTGAATTAGTATTGATCCTTGCAAAGCACAAAGAGCAAAAAATAACAACAACCAATTTTATGAGTAATGATAAAAAAAAGAGCATGTGAAAGAACAGAAGGTTACATGTACTTCGAAAGAAATTTTTTTTTGTACAGTTGCAAGTAGGTCGAGAATGGGTGCTTAAATACCCTTTAGATTGTTTTATTATTCAATAACTGTTGAACCTGTCAAGGTACAAACAAAAATCCCTGGTGAGAAATATTCTTAATAAAGATCATGGTTAGTGCACAGAGGCTCAACAGAGGCAATAGACAGCTAAAACAAGGAAACATTTTTATTCAGTTTATGGAAATTATTTTTTTCTTTTTTCTAATGGTTGATGCTGTGTAAAGTACAATACATGTATGTATTCAAGTCATGCACAAATGAAGAACAGAAATAAAACCCATGAAAATCTTTCATAAGATATAAATTATTTTCTTCTTTTAAATAAGCTGACAGCCCTATTAATAATCAATTCATAGAGTCAAAATATATACGTACATGTACAGTATATATTTAAAGCTTACAATATGGAGAAGAAGAATATGGCAGAACACTGAACGTGATGTTTTTGCAACTTCTGTCCTTCATCAATAAAGGATGTGAAAACAGAGAGAAAATGGCAAAAATGACAAACATGGCTAAAATACTACAAATATCCAAAACAAAAGAGCCCTGACTTAAACTTAAGGTGAAAAAAAGTAGTAGGAGTAGTAGTGATAGTAGTGGTGGTAGTGGCAGTAGTGGTAGTAGTGGCAGTAGTGGCAGTAGTGGCAGTAGTGGTAGTAGTGGTAGTAGTGATAGTAGTAGTAGTGATAGTAGTGGTAGTAGTTGTAGTAGTGGTAGTAGTGGTAGTAGTGATAGTAGTGGTAGTAGTGGTAGTAGTGGCAGTAGTGGTAGTAGTGGTAGTAGTGGTAGTAGTGGCAGTAGTGGTAGTAGTGATAGTAGTGGTAGTAGTGACAGTAGTGGTAGTAGTGGTAGTAGTGGTAGTAGTGATAGTAGTAGTAGTGATAGTAGTGGTAGTAGTTGTAGTAGTAGTAGTAGTAGTGGTAGTAGTTGTAGTAGTGGTAGTAGTAGTGGTAGTAGTAGTGGTAGTAGTAGTGGTAGTAGTAGTGGTAGTAGTAGTAGTAGTAGTGGTAGTAGTAGTAGTAGTAGTGGTAGTAGTAGTAGTAGTAGTAGTAGTACCCTTATAAAAATAAACCATGTTATTACCACAGTTACCATAGTATTACCATGGTAGCTATGGTACTACCATGGTAATACTACAGTTACAATAGTATTACCATGGTAGTACCATGGTAAACGTTGACTTACTTTGCTGGTACCATGGTATTACCATATTATCAGCGATTTTACAATGGTACTGCCATGGTTTACATGATCCTCCCATGGTAATACCATAGTATGTGAGGTTTTACCATAATACTCCCATTATGATGCCATAGTTTGTGTTGTTATACCATGGTATTACCATGGTATACAATTGTCTGCATGGTTTTATCGTGGTAATACATGTATATGGATATCATATGCGACTGCCATGTTTCCATTGTACAACCATAGTATTACCATAGTGTCTGTTACAACCACATGCATGGTCTTTCAACATTATCCATGGTTATACCATGATGGTACAATTGTATAAAATAGATAATGGATGGTATCAATGCTACTGCAGTAGCATCATATTATGGGAATACATGCATAAATTGCAAGTGCTGTACTAGCGGTCATATGTATGTACACGCTTTCTACACTTCATCCCATGGTGGTGTAGTTTCCTTGTTATTCCATGTTCTCTGCAGTAATGTTGTTTCCACATTTTTGTAATCAGAATCGATCAGAAGTGCACTGGATTTAGCAACATTTCATGACAGAAGTCTAACCAGTGTCCAAAATATTGTACTTTTTGTGTTTATTTCCACAGGGCGAGTAGCATGTGCTGGAATTCCAGCAGGATTTATATTGTCAATAACACCTCTAAACTCTAAACTCGTCAATGTCAGGTTTAAAACTTTAAATCTCATTCTGATCAATAAATCTAATAAAGTTGTCTGCTCTCAACAACATGCTATTTTCCATGTACCGTTTAAAATATTAAAACTTATCTGGATACGTTCTAATATTTTTTAACTTTAACGGTCGATAAATTAGCTTAAAATGCACTTTTCTGCTTTCGTACTTTGTGGGAGGTAGAGAATTACATAAATGTTATCATTAAAAGTGAATTTAGATCATTCCTTTGATGAGCCCTTTTAACGACATGCATACCAAGAACACAGTCTTTAAGTATTTAAAATGTTATATGTAGAACATAAATTTCTGATTGTGTTACACGTGAATAATATAGCTTTATCTCCACATTACAACCATTATCTCATTTTGAATTAAATAAGTGACGAAAAAATATGGGGAATTTATAATCAGACATAAGTAACAAATCAAAAATAATCAAAAATATTCCAGGTTATGGGTGAATATGTATGTGTATGTCATAAAATCTGGAACACACGATATAGTACTAACTTGCTAAAGGGAAATTTTTGTTTCCTCTGTTTTTCGTAGGGACAAAGTACCACTAACATACTTGAATTGCTATGAAGTTATGAACCATACATGGAATTCTCTTATGATGTTGAAAACTGTGTATATCTCATCCCTTAAAGTAGATATTCAAAGAAAATCACAAATATGGTAATTAATGTATCACTAGAAACTGGGAAGCTTACAGATGGCAATCGTATAAGTTTTATGTCAACTGCGTATCTGATGATTATAAAAACAACACAAATAAAAGCTCTTCTCAGCATCTGGAATATCCGAGGATTCGCCAGAAATATAGCGATGTTTTGATGTCGTCACACTCGGGATCGATCCTGCTTAAGCAGACGACGTCCTATAATGAATGAACGTAATTGCAATGCAATTATTTATCAAATTATAAAGAGTTTGGTGTATTTAAACATGACCTTATTTCACACCATTATAAAGGGAAAGTGAAACTGATTCTGATAGCTAAAACCGTTTGATTGTAAATACACAGGAGAAGGGTCAATGATCAATGAAATAAACCCCACTTTCCAATTGAAACGCCCTCCGAATAATAGCAGGATGGTATTAGTTCCCTCTTGAAACGCCGAACATGCCCCGGTGCAAGCAGCTGAAAATACAATGGCGTCTTATTTTGTTTACAAGTGACTGATTCCTTTATTTTTTTAACGCTGCATTTTTCATCAAAATAATACCATACATGAAGTTAAGAGTGAGGCAACAGACTAACATTAAGACTGACGCTAGTGAAGGAAGAGAAATAAGTGAAGAGGAGATGACAAAATAGGCTCTGAAAAATGTGTAAGATGTTATGGGACATCGTCTGCTTAGACAGGACTGGTCCATGGTGTGTCGTCACATATCTCAGCAGCGTTCGAGGAGCTCTTCAGCTGCTATATCGGGGGCTGTATTTTACCGTTTTATAATTGATAATAATCATTACTTCAAATGTTTCCAAGCGTTGAATTTGGATAACCTTGTTTAATCTATGCAATAATAAGTATTAAGCCAATATTTAAAATCATTAAAGTTCTACTTTAACTTTACCTACATGTCTAATTATAGGCCTATACAAGTATTTTTGCCTTCTGTATTCACAACTCAAGATATTCACATGATTTTATTTGCACTGTACAATAGTAAAATGCATCTTATACTGCTGCTTTCAAAATTTTAGTAGTGTACTTGCCTATTTGTACCTTTGCAGTAGTAAAAGGCATCATCCTTGGAATAGTGCTACTTTTAGTGCTGTCTTTTGAGTAAGAGTTACAAGTCTAAAGATATGCTGCCACCAAAGAAAAAATAAACACTGTTGAAGGATTGTTAATTCTATAGTTACATGCATAATTTGTTTCCTTGCAGTGTCAAGTGCAGATGAAATTAGGATACCACAGTAATACCATGATATTGTACCATGGTGTTACCGGGGTACTGTACAGTGGTACTACCATGGTACAATGTTGAGGTTATGTATTACCATGATATTACTGTGGTACCATATCATGGTATTTCTATGGTACAATACTTGTAAAAAAGAACCATGGTATTACTGTCATAACCATGGTATAACCATGGTTTTACCGTGATAACAATGGAAAACCATGGTTTTACAATGGACCAATAACCATCCATGGTTTTGCAATCAAAGCCATGGTAAAACCATGGATAAACCATGGTTAAACCTCGGTTTTACCATGGATAAAACCATTGTTAAATAACCATGGATAAACCATGGTTTTACCATGGTTAATCCACGGTTTTACCATGGTTAAAATACCATGGTTAAACCATGATTTTGGCTGTAAAAGCATGGTTATACCGTAGTTTTGGTTGTAAATCCATTAATATACCATGGTTCTACCGTGGATTTGATTGTAAAACCATGGTGATACCGTGGTTTTGATTGTTGATGTTAAAATCCATGGTTCTACCGTGGATTTGATTGTAAAACCATGGTTATACAGTGGTTTTGGTTGTAAAAGCATGGTTATACCATGGTTCTACTCTTGGTTTGGTTGTAAAACCATGGTTATACCATGGTTTTGGTTGTATAACCATGGTTAAACCGTGGTTATACCGTGGTTTTGGTTATAAAACCATGGTTCGACCGTGGATTTGATTGTAAAACCATTAATATACCATGATAATATACCATGATTTTGGTTGTAAAACCATGGTTATACTGCGGTTTTGGTTGTAAAACTGTGGTTATACCGTGGTTTTGGTTGTAAAACCATGGTTCGACCGTGGATTTGATTGTAAAACCATTAATATACCATGGTTATACCGTGGTTTTGGTTATAAAACTGTGGTTATAATGTGGTTTTGGTTGTAAAGCCATGGTTATACCGTGGTTCTACTGTTGGTTCGGTTGTAAAACCATGACTTTACCATGATTTTGGCTGAAAAGCAAGGTTATACTGTAGTTTTGGTTTTAAATCCATTATTAACATCAAAAACCAGCAGAGTCTATATAGTACACATATTCAAAATAAATAACAGAGTCAAACTGGTACCAGAAACCCAGTTAAAACTAGTACAAAATATACCAGTTAAAACCATTTTATCACCAATTGGCGCATTTGCTTAGTGGAAAAGATACCAGTTGAAACTAGTATAGCCGATTGTCACAAACTTTGTGCCAGTTTTCCAACTTGGTCTTTCCATTATGTTTGGATGTATTGTAGACATACCAGAGTAACTCTGTTGCTATTGCCACTGGTAGCTACTAGTACAAGAGTTTCATATCTTGTAAGTAACATACCAAGGTCAAATAGTTAAACTGGTTATACTGGTTTTCACTGGTCTAAGTGACTGGACTGTAGAAATGGTTATAGAACAATAGTTAAATAACCATGGTTATAGAACCATGGTTAATCCACGGTTTTACCATGGTTAAAAAACCATTGTTAAACCATGGCTTTACCATGATTTTGGCTGTAAAAGCATGGTTATACCGAAGTTTTGGTTGTAAATCCATGGTTCTACTGTGGATTTGGTTGTAAAACCATGGTGATACCGTGGTTTTGGTTGTAAAAGCCATGGTTTTGGTTGTAAAACAATGGTTTCACCATGGTTAAACCACGATAAAACCATGGTATGTCTGTTCCAATTTACCATGGTAAAACAATGGTTTTACCGTACCATGGAAACCATGGTGTTTTTTTTACAATGGTATTGTACCATACCATGATACGGTATTACCATGGTATTACTATGGTACCATACCATGGTGTATTACCATGGTACCATACCATGGTGTATTACCATGGTAGAGTACCATGATACGGTATTACCATGGTATTACCAAGGTATTACCACCGTTCCATACAATGATACGGTACAACCATGGTACATTACCATGCCATGGTATGTTACTACCACGGTATTACTGTGGTCCAGTACCATGTTTATTACCTTGGTACCATGGTAATACCATTGTATTGTACCATGGTTATACCGTTACCAATTTACCATGTTCCATTACCATACCATGGTAATATCGTTGTACTACCATGGTATAACCATGGTACTTTTTTATAAGGGTAGTAGTACCAGTAGTGGTAGTAGTAGTAGTAGTAGAAGTAGTAGTAGTAGTAGTAGTGGTAGTAGTGATAGTAGTGGTAGTAGTTGTAGTAGTGATAGTATAAAGTAGTAGTAGTAGTAGTAGAGGTAGTAGTAGTAGTAGTAGTAGTAGTGGTAGTAGTAGTAGTAGTAGTAGTGGTAGTAGTGGTGGTAGTAGTAGTAGTAGTAGTGGTAGTAGTAGTAGTAGTAGTAGTCGTAGTAGTAGTAGTAGTAGTGGTAGTAGTAGTAGTAGTAGTGGTAGTAGTAGTAGTAGTAGTAGTGGTAGTAGTGGTAGTAGTGGTAGTAGTAGTAGTAGTAGTAGTGGTAGTGGTAGTAGTGGTAGTAGTAGTGGTAGTAGTAGTGGTAGTGGTAATAGTAGTAGTAGATGCAGTAGTAGTGTCATTTATTATCATCATACAATTGAATTAAAATCTTGTCTTACCTTTTTCTTGCCTTTGCCTTTTTTCTTCTTCTTTTTACTCAGTCCGGAACCCAGCTTCATGATTTCTCCAAACGTGTCTCCGTTCATCCTATGCGTGACCGAAATCTTGACTCCATCCAAACCAGCCTCTTTCCTAACCCTCAGTCCCTCCATGATTTCTCTCCCCCCTAAATCCCCAATGAGATTGTCGTCCAAGTCCAGCTCCTGAAGGCAAGAGGAATTCTCCACTAGCCTGTAGAGGAGGGAGGGATGAGTTCATTGATAGCGTAATGTGATAATTAACCCCTTCCATGCCACCTGACTTTTGAGCAATTGTTAAAAATGAACTTTCAACAATTAACTATTGACTTTCAAAGAGTTTTTTCTTGAGCAAACTGGGCAAAGATATATTGCAAAGGAATAAACATTATATTGAAGGCACAGGTTTCTGTATGAGGAAAAATTTACAAGCCATTCTGAGCCTAAACAAAATGTTCAACACTCAATTTTTTTGGCGGGATTTGCCACCCACGGTAGGGGTTAATAGTGTCACAAGTAACTATCTTTGTTCAGTTGTCTACGGGTGCATTTTCAGCACTTGCTAATGTAACCAAAAAAAAAATCCCTTGAAGCAATTTTTCATGTAATTTATGACGTTTTTTTCCAGGGCTCTATTCCAGTTTTTGAAAGTTCCATACTTTTTGCAGAAAAAAAAGAGGTTACGTCCTCTTGTAATCCCTGTCCCACCCTTCCCCCATCTGAAGTCTTTTTCCAAAGGATAGGAATGTTCCTTTATATAACAAATCTTTGGTGCACAGAGTTATCCTATCAAAAGTAAAATAAGTACTTCAGAGAAGTGATCTACAATTGAACAATGAAGAACCAAGTATATGCAGTCTGCTTTTGGTCTCCTCCCCACTGAATCCCTATTACCATTGTTGTCTTAGTAAATCTCCAAATATATAAATATTCTACCAGACAAACTGGCCTATTCTGTGCTACCACATTTCTGAACATTTGTCATAGATGAATTTTCAAGAATTGAATTAGTGACGGTGCTCCATTGATAAACTGGCACAAAATATCTACCATTTGAATAAATTTTACCATGAAGGTACCTGTTTTTGTTTGAGGAAGAAAAATATAGCTATTCCTTGTCAAAAAATATTGTTCAACACTCCAATTTTCTCCAAGAAAGATTAGCCGCCTATGGTAAGGAAAGGGTTAAACCCCAAGAGCTTTTGATAGGAAGTCCAGAGAGGAAAAGCTGTGGAACCATACAAGTACTTACGTTCTGAAGAGCCTCATGGCTATGATAGGAGCGTAGGTTGAACCTTTCCCATACATGTCTATACCATTGTCTGCTATGTGGAGCTTGTAGATCAGTGGTCCCTTAGGAGGAGGGCCAGGGGGCTCTTTAGATTTCTTCTTTTTCTTCCCTGCAGAAACATAATATGATAGTGATGATCGGTAATGATGATGGTGATGATGACGATGATTATGGTGATGGCTTCTTACATGGTGCTGATATCCACCTCTTCCTCTGAATACATGTCTCACATTATTCAGTTTACATAAACATGTGTATTTTAGTCAAGAAAATTTCTTTTTCCATTAATATCCTGGATAGCAATCCTTTTTTTCCTTTCATTGGTGTCAAAGTAACGTCACATAGTAAACGTAACACAGTAAATTTCGCATTTTGTTAGTACATGTATATTATTATTGGACTATATTAATTCAATTATATTTATATTATATTTAATATTTGTATTTTCCTTATATTCATTATGGTCTTACATAATGCATCTTCCCAAATTACAGATCTGAATGTCATACTTTGCAATTATTTCTCGAATTGTCATTGTAGTATTTAGCTTGGCTTACTTTTTAATGGTTCATATCAAATCTTGCAGTATATAAGCAATTAGTATATTCAATGCACACTTTTCATGCATAACTTTGCTCATACCAATACTGAAGAAAGATGTTTAACTGATCAATTATCTGACATTCACAAAACTGTACTTTCGTCAAGCTTGTTTTAAATATCCTTGATATCACATAATAATCCGTTTAAGGTTGAGATACAAGATTCATAATATTATGTTGTTTCATCTATCTATGCATGTATTTGTGATATTCTTTAATATTTGTTCCCTGGTTGCGCCAGCTTGGTCGGGGAGGAAGACCTGTGGGTCATGGTTATTAAGTTAGCCCTTTCCATACCCAGGCAGCCTAGCTGGCGTAGCCAGTATTTTCAATCATTAATTTTCTTTTTATGTACGAATACTCTGTTTCCTCTTGATGTATGTTGCCAAATGAATAATAAATAATAAATAATAAATAAAAGTTGAGAAGAGATAAGTCTTTAAAGTGTGTCAATCACCTGAAAATATAATTTATGTACAGCTAGAAAGTATTAAATTAAGCTCAAAGAACTTTATCTGGTATTGTACAGGTCAACAGGTAAGGAGTATGAAGGAAATAATAAAGGATAACATGAAAATGCTTGTGCGGAACCGGACTCACCTTTCTTCTTCTTTTTCTTTCCACTTTTCGAGCTCTTTGCTGAGGATGGCTTGGAATCTGGCTTTGAATCTGCGTCATCTAGAGCGGTCCTTACACGATTCCTTTCCTTTTCTGTCAACAAGGAGGGGGCAGGGGGAGGTGAAAAATAAATTTCTCATTGTTCAAAGACATTTTTGTTTGGTAGAAATGTAGATATTGTTGTTTTATATTATAAATATCCATCTTCCTCTTAATAGCACATCGATAACACAAAATTCAATCTTTTATAATAGCACAATCCTTTGGAACGGCCTCCCAACTAAATTTAAGAATAGTAAGGCTCCAATTTAAACGGTCTTATATTCATAAGCGTTATCTCATGATTCACAGTGTTAAATGTACTAGATGATTACATATGTTTCTCACTTTTTCTTCCTTCCTGTCTTTAGCGTTATCATTTTCTGTACACTTGATATTCTTATCATTCTGTTTTTTATGTACTTTGCATTAAGGGTTCATTTCGAACAAGCCTGAACAAAAAGAATGAACAAAATGCCATAATTAAAAAATATAAATTGGAACACAAACAAAGCATGCACTTTCTCTTTAGCTCCAATTTATATTGTTTGATTTTGGCTACATGTTTATTCTTATGCTTTACTCTGATGACTGCAAGATAAAAGGCGTTAGTATGTCTTTGTTCAAACTAATCTTTGATTACATAGTACTACGTAAGCTCTTTACATTTATGATAATAATAATAATGATAATAATAATTTTGATATTTTTATAGCACTCATATCCACCATGCAAGATAGACAATGTGCTCCAATATTACACTGGCTCTAGCTAGGCTACTTTTTTGGGTGTTAACCCGTTGCCTACGGGAACCGGGTGATCCCTGTATTAAGCTAATGGGATTGAGAGAATTCCGTAGTCAACGGGTTAACAGCATTCAAGGAATTCCTTCCTACTGGTACCCATTTAACATTTGGGTGGAGATTGGCAAATGTAGATTATTGTCCTGCCAAAGGACACTAGCGCCGTGTCTGGGTTCGAACTCTCACACCCTCTCTTCTCATCTTACTCTCCTCTCTCTGCCTCTCTCTCTCTCCCAATCCCCTCCCATTCTCCACCTCTCGTCTCCATACACACATATCTACCTGCTAATAAAGCTAAAGCTTCTTCATCTGCTTTCTTCATAGCTTCCTGGGCTTGTTGATAGCTCTCTGCTTCAGCGTGGTCCACTGCTAATCTTATCAACTCAGACACCCCCTCTGCTTCAAGGTTATTCCCATTCAGGTACACTTCCCTGGGATGGGGAAAGAAAAGGGGAAAGAAAAGGAGAATGTTAAAAATACAATGTACATTTACATCTTCAAGAAATTTTACCTGAAGGCAATTCTGGTTATGATTAGCCAGCACTATTACACAGCTGTATATTCAGAGGGGCAGGACATGTTTTACAGGATCAAGCATTTTATGAAGGGGTGATAGTTTTATGATCCCCTTTCTCTACAAAGCAATACATAATATGTCTATTAAAAATGGTTCCCTTATTTAAGGAATATATTGTTTGATAAAAGCCTAAAGGGTGTTCACTTATCCTAGCACACAGAGTTAATTCCCTTCTAGCTCTCAACAGACAACATGCTTGTATAGGGCTGTGTGTATTAACTGTAATAAAGGCAACCAGACCAAGAGCTGTCCCGCTCAGTACACCAAGATCACAGTGACATAAACTACGACTCATCATGGTCTCATTCTTCATTAATTAACCAGTTCTATGACCCATGACAATTGACAATTGCTCAGCGGTCACTATCCTACACTAACCAAATTTTCATCTTTAACCCTTTCAGGACAGGAAATATTTAAGGGCTAAATTGATCACAATTTGTTCTTCAAATTGGCAACAATAATATTTTTCTTTTAGTGCTGCATGGTTTTAATAAAATGTTGTCTTTGAAAACAATAAATATGGTTAGAAACTTTATTGAAAAGTTGAAAAAATAGCAAACTTCAATAAAAACACCAATGATTTCGAAACTCCCAATTTGAGAAATTAAAGCTTATTCTCCTTTGTTTTAATTCTTGCCATTGAACGCAATATGGTCATGCAATAAAAATGGACACAGTATGTGCAGAAAACTGTTTTGCTCTTTCTACTCATGCATCTGGTATAATTTATAGAGCTCTGGATCAAAAGTTATTGAACCAAACCAAAAAATGTGGTCAATGGTCTGGAAAGGGTTAACCCTGGAAAAAGCACTATAACCTTAACCCTAACCTAAACCGAGAAACCTACTTGCAACCCTAAATCACTATGTTTTTTACAAAATAAACCTGAGAGGAAATGTTGCTGGATCAAATGTTGATTCGCTGTATGAACCTACCTGATGGCTGTAGTAGAAACGATCTGACCAAGGGCTGTCCCACTCTGCACCCCCAAATCACAGTAACATAGACTCAGACTTATCATGGTCTCGTTCTTCATTAGACCTTTACAAAGTCCTATGCATCCACTGTCTCCAATCCTAGAAACAGACAAAGAAAATATATAAAATTCTTCATCCTCCAGCGCATAAGATCAATCGTAACATGATTTTAACATGATACACCTCCATTCAAAAGTATGAAGGAAAGCACTCATCATTATAATATGTTAGAAAAGAAAACTTCCCTTCGTTTTTGTTTTCTATGCCCACAAAAGGTTAAAACAAACAAATCCTCTGTACTTTCCACCTATTCTATCAGTATATATTTCTTCATTTTTGTTGACATTACATTTATTATCTTGTATACATATCAGTTTGGATTGATTTACATCAAATCAAAATGGAGGTGAAGTATGCCATTACCTGAGGCATTATTCTTTATGAGTATGGATTTGTTCCCCTTTTAATAATGATTCTATGGACCTGGTGAAATCATCAGTATGGTGAAAAGCAGTCTCATTTGTTTAACCCCTTCCATGCCACCAGATTTTGAGCTATTGTCAGAAATGAACTTTCAATAGTTAAATATTAACTTTTTATGAGTTTTTTCTGGAGCAAACTGGGCAAAGACATATTGTACAGGAATAAACATTATATTGAAGGCACAGGTTTCTGTATGAGGAAGAGTATTTAAGCCATTCTGAGCCTAAACAAAATGTTCAACACTCCAACATTTGGGCGGGATTTTCCGCCCACAGCATGGTAGGTGTTAACCCATTCCATGCACCGGACTTTTGAGCAAATGTCAAAAATTAATTTTCAGGAGTTAAATATTAACTTTCAAAGAGTTTTCCTCGAGCAAGCTGGGCAAAGTTATATTGCATAAGAATGAACATTATACTGATGGCACAGGTTTAAGTATGAGGAAGAATTTACAAGCCATTCTGAGCCTAAACGAAATGTTCAACACTCAGAATTTTGGGCGGGATTTGCCGCCTATGGCATGGTAGGGGTTAATATCCCTTTTAGGAGGTGAAATCTTTACAGCATATTTATATTGCAAGTATCATGAAGCTGTAGCTTCATGCTAGTACCTTGCTATTTATCAACATAAATCCATGAAATCTGCCAAAAAGCTTTGAGGGCTTACCCAAAATCCACATTATCTTTAAGAAGTAAGATGAAGTAGTATTATATTGTTTTGATATGAGGTAACTACTGTAACAATTTCTAGACCTACTCATTATAGTCAAGAGAAAGAGTGGTGAGACTGGTTAACCCAGAACAGTTCCTCAGCAGTCTCTCAGCTGCATAGGCCTCTACATGACAGTCGATCAGCTCTATCCTCGAGATGGGATATGGTCCTTTCTCCATCATTAAAGCCTGTAGATTAGTGAATCATATACATGTACATGTATATCAACAATAATTTTTCATACAGGTAATCTATCAAAACATTGCTCTTTAATATAATAATAATAATACCTGGCATTTATAAAGCGCCTTTCCCAAGTACTGGCTCAAAGCGCTATAGATATATATTATTACCCCGGTCATTGGATTCTGGCATGCCCGCACACAGTGTATGCACATTCTCCACTCCCTGGGGAGCATTCCAGCCAGTCGCCTGTTAAGCGCACACATGCTAAGCAAAGGACATTACCTTTCGCCATCCTACCGGGTACCCATTTAACACCTGGGTGGAGATTGCAAGTGTAATTACAGAGCACTGACAATTACCATACGTTAAAGAAAAAAAATACTCGATTTATGCACCAGTCTTGCACTGAAGGTAAAAGTTAACTACCTGTAGCCAAAACCAAATATAATTTCAAGATTTAGTTGAAAGTTTTATGATATTTTGGAACAGAACAACAGAATGTTAGCTTGCAACATAATGTACTTCAAGAGAATTTGTTTTACTTTATCAAGATTTCATACTTAACTTCAGCAGGAAACCCATGATAACACCATGCAGCATACATGTGTACAAGGTAATTGCTTTGTAAGGGCAATGCCTACTTCCATCGTTAGCAGAACTCAAGATGACATTTAAATGGTTTTTTGAAACAACTCACAGAGCTACATGTACTTCATACTCACTAAGTTGGCAACATCAGCGTGCTTGAGAGGAATGTCCCAAACATGGAGTTCTTTGATGTACTTGAACCTCTCGGCTCTGATTGCTAAAATGAGCGGGTCAAGCTGGACATTGGTCAGATCTGGGTCCTCAAAGTCTGGGATTGGCTCCAAGATGAACTGTGTCGATATACATGTAAGAAAAGTCAGGTAAAATAAAATTAGAAAAAAGTTTGATTACCTTTGATTCTCTCTCTGTCAGCTCTCTCTCTCTCTCTCTCTCTCTCTATCTCTTGTTTCCTTGTTCATCCCTCTATATCTTAAATTTGAATTTTCTTTCAATACACATATTTCTCTCTCTCTCTCTCTCTCTCTTGCACTCTCTGGTTTCTTTGCTTAAGGTGAAGTGTGCCCAATATGACCCTGCAAAGACTTCTTTTTCATTGGTAGTGTTGGTGTTCATACATACAGTCAAAAATTTTGAGATTTTATATTACTGTTTAGATGTTTTATATGAAACATCTTTTAA
The DNA here is from genome assembly GCA_025617745.1 of Heliocidaris erythrogramma. Lineage (NCBI taxonomy): Eukaryota > Metazoa > Echinodermata > Echinoidea > Camarodonta > Echinometridae > Heliocidaris > Heliocidaris erythrogramma. The sequence continues at coordinate 23,671,312 of CM046871.1, read as the reverse complement.
AAGCTACACATATTGCATTAAACAATAGCAACACGTAAAAGAAGTAAAATTAATTTCTGGGTTTGTAAAAACTTATAAAGTAAAATACAGTACAAATTTTGTGAAAATCTAATTTGGTCATTACAAAAACACTATCTACAATCAAGTAAAATAGTATCAACTTTACCTTGACTGCAAGCCTGTTGTCCTCATAGCAGTCCTTGAGGAACTTCTTAAGACCAGGACAGACTACAGAGTTCTTGGTCTGGCACTGGGCCATGTAGACCCTCTGGAGTCTTTTCACAACATCGGCAGGGTTCTCCAACATCCCCTTCGGCTTCTTGCTCTTCTTCTTCTTCCCTTTCCCCTTCCCTTTTCCTTTCCCTTTCTTGCCTGGCATGATGTACTCTCTTGTACTCTTAACTGGTTACAATCGTCTGTTTAAGACTCACATTTGAACATCCAGTGATCCTTTTAAGTCACTAAAGCTGCACAATAAACAAACCAAGAAAGAAATTATACAATTATCTGACAAATAGTCATTGTCAAGGGGCAAGAAAAATAAGAAGAGAGATTTTTAGTTATTTGAAAAATATTCATTGCTTAGAGTCTTCTTAATTTCCTTTAAGTACACCCCAAAAAAATGGACGACCTTTTTTTTAAGTACACCCTGCCCCAAGGGAAAAGGTGCTATGGAAAAGAAAACAGAAATTAATATTTCAGTGTACAACAAATACATCACAGTAAAAAATCTTTTTCTCCAAGTTATTTTCATGCAATTTAGCTTAAAGAGCTCATATGTTGATTTTTTCCGACCTCCAATTCCAAGAATATGGTTTGTAAATAAATAAACATATTGAAATAAAGGTTTCATTAATTTTAGCAAAAATGTACCCTTGATTATTGCACTTATTGAGCCAGATTTCTCAAACAGACCGATAAACATCGAAGCGGGGTTGACCTGCTATGACGTCACTGGGTAGAGTTGATGAATTCATCCAGGTCAATTCATCCGGTGCATAACGCGCGCTATTGAAATCGTGTGTAAAAAAAACAACATCAACGAGAATCGCTTTCTTTTGGGGGAATCCTTACGTTTTGTGGCAAAATGCCACGAAATTGCGTTGTGTGTGTGTGTGTGTGTTTCTTCACCTTTCCAAAGCTCAATAAGCAACGGAATTTGTGGGTGAAAAGATTTCACAGCAGCAACACACAGCAAGCATGCACAAATTTGTAGCGACCATTTCGAAAAATCAGCCTTCGAACGTCACTGCAAGATTGACTTTGGAGATGTAGCTGGCCCGAAATACAAGGCTAGGTTGAAGAAGTATGTCTTGCCCACAATACAGAGCATCAAATATTCAAAAACACCAACAATTAAGCCGCAGGAGACCACTGTCGGAAGTCAGACTGAGAACTAAGGTGAGCCGTATTGTGAAATTGTATTGTTGAATCAATGCCGACATGGTCGTTCTTGCACTGATTTTGTGGACTCAGTTCGTCATAGTATAGTTTTTTCCAAAAATGTCAAGTGACAATTTGATATTTCACTGCTGTGACCAATATTAGGAAGAAAAGAGCGATTCTCGTAGAGTAGCTCTGTCCTTTCTTCCACAGTACTCAGTAGTGTATCAGATCTAGCCCAGTTCTCAAGCGGAGCCTTACGGGTTTCACCGCGTCGCTGTAGGCCTACATGTAGCCTACCATGTGTACGGGTCTGACTACTGGGTATGATTGCCTGCGATGTGTGATTGCCGGCCGGTTTGTGTAGATTTGCTAAGGTTTATTTCTTTTTAACCCATTGTTTTGAGTATCAAAAGATCTAATATCTGTAGACATTTAATTATATAGTTCTTCATCAAATTTTGAGATATAAACCATAAATAATTGTGAGTACAAAATGTTCGTATCGGCGGCGCGCGTGTGTGTGTATGTGAATATCCAATCTTGATGATGCCTTGATGGCCCAGTTGGAAAGCAAGTCGGCTCAGACTTTTTAAAGTTTTCGTGCATGTAAACTTGTGCGAGCTGTCTGAAAAATGGTTGCTTGTTGGAATAAAATGTAAACTAGTTTTCATATAACACGAAGTATAGGAATGTAGCTATGAGCACTCATAGCTACATTCCTATACTTCGTGTGTATAATGTAGGCAGTCATACACCTCAACTTTTTAAAACACCACTGCACAAAAGTCACAAACATTCACTCAAAATCGGCATTTAATTTACAAAAACCGACAACAAAATATCCAAGAAATACAATAAATTCAACTCCCCGATGTTGGAAAAGATATTTCCAAAAATCAAATCCGTAATTTACTGTTGATTCTCGCGAAACGAGCTATCGGAGTCAATGTGTACATTTCCTGGTCGCCGCGGGCGCTGACATCTCCCCAAAAGAGTTTTGTCCTTAAAAATTCCGTTTTTCTGTGTGCGCGATCGTAAAGATCGATGTGCGCTTGCGATCCCGAGTTTCTTCGTGGACAAAAATTTTATTGGCCGATTTTAGTCTAAGACATCGGCAGTATGTAAACAACACGCGATCGCGAAACAAATCGGCGGGGATTTCTCCGGTTTTGGACAAGATTTTGACTTTGGATTTTGCTGAAAATATCAAAAGTTCTTCCTAACGGCCATTTGAGGTAGGAGTGAGATTTTTAAGGCCTGAATTTGAAAGCAAGTATTTAAAATATTTATCTTATTTTTCCCCCCATACCTTTACTACACGCGACAGAAAATACTAACTATTTTTGCATATTGTATTCGTAGTGGTCAATATGACCACTATTCGTGGTGCGGCTATGAGTGGATATGAGTGCGGTCACCCAGAAAATTTACTGCGGCAGCCCGAACATGTAGTGTTCGGGCTGCGATCAGCAGTCCTTTGATTGCTTGGATGTCTCTTAATTACAAGGTCGTTTGTCAAAATGATAGCCATGAAACATGACATTATTTGATTTTAGGCTACTTTAGGTACTTACAATACTTTACGATTGACTGTCGTCTTTCTTTTCAATGAGGATGATACAAAAAAGGCCTATTCATCTCCAAAAGCCTGTACTGAAAACTTCCGTAGGTCGGTGTTTTGCTTGCAATGCGCATGCGTCAGACACTCACGGGTACATTAATGTAAAATAGTTGGTATTTTCTGTCGCATGTACTAAAGGTATGGGGGGAAAAATAAGATAAATATTTTAAATACTTGCTTTCAAATTCAGCCCTTAAAAATCTCACTCCTACCTCAAATGGCCGTTAGGAAGAACTTTTGATATTTTCAGCAAAATCCAAAATCAAAATCTTGTCCAAAACCGGAGAAATCCCCGCCGATTTGTTTTGCGATCGCGTGTTGTTTACAAACTGCCGATGTCTTAGACTAAAATCGGCCAATATAATTTTTGTCCACGAAGAAACTCTGGATCGCAAGCGCACATCGATCTTTACGATCGCGCACACAGAAAATCGGAACTTTTCCGTGTACGCCATAGGGACCGAATTTTTGAGGACAAAACTCTTTTGGGGAGATGTCAGCGCCCGCGGCGACCAGGAAATGTACACAATGACTCCGATAGCTCGTTTCGTGAGAATCAACAGTAAATTACGGATTTCATTTTTGGAAATATCTTTTCCAACATTGGTGAGTTGAATTTATTGTATTTCTTGGATATTTTGGGGTCGGTTTTTGAAAATTAAATGCCGATTTTGAGTGAATATTGGTAACTTTTGTGCAGTGGTGTTTTAAAAAGATGAGGTGTATGACTGCCTACATTATACACACGAAGTATAGGAATGTAGCTATGAGTGGCGTCAGACAAGAAGGGAGCATTATGAATATTCATTAAGACGAGTGGCAGGCAGGAGCTCGAGCGAGTAGAGATCGCCGGATCACAGTGGATAGGCCTATATGAATATTCATTATTCCTGTGACGAAAACTATGCCGTCGTTGTAATAAATATTCATAGGCGCATGCGCAAGTGCCTATTTTCGCTTCTGCTTCAACAACATGGCGAATGGGACTGGTTTCGAAAATTGAGAGTAAAAAGTGACATTCATCGATTCTACACATTTTTTAGGAAAAGCTGATTTGCGGAAGGTCTGTTTAGGTAAGTGGCATCGTATATATGATACTTTAATTTCAAAAAATAACTTATATGGCCATATTTTCAATGGTCATTTGAACATTGGTAAATTGTGAGACCCACTGAATCGTACTGGTTTCACTCAGGACGCTGCCACTTCGTGGCAGCGTCCCGGGGGCGCGTTTCCGTTTTACACCGTTGCCTAGGCATTTTTTCGATTAATCGCTTCGAACGTGCTGGTTTCAAAGTCTAGGTTTCAGCTCGCTGCATGCGCTATGCTCGAGCTCGAGCTTGCTCTGCACGCGCGATGTACATGAAATCAAAATGTACACGAGGGAGCCTCATCAGCATGAAAGGAAAAAAACAAAGAAGACGGCCCTTTCACGCTTCCTTCTGTTTTGCTTTTCCTTTCATCCCCCTTGTCTCTCTTATGTATTTCTTTTCTTTTATCTTTCCTTATATATTTCTTTTAGCTTGTTCGCGCACAAGATGGAGTGTAGTTACTGTACAGTAGTGCATATCTTTGCTGTCTGCATCGCTTTGCTGTCTGTGCAGATGCTGTGCTAGACAGCTGAAAACCGTCTGTTTCGGAGGAGTCTTTAACATTTTCTTATTTTTACCTTCTCCTCCTACACAGACGGCTACCCAACCTTCGCGGTAGATAAGGGGATCTTACAATACATGGCCTATGAGGAAATCCCCCCAAAAAGGGGGATCTGATTTTCCATCCCTATAAGCCATCCCCTTTCTCTAAAATTTCACATAGATGGTGCTAGGGTTCTCATATTTCAATACATCATAAAAAACCCCGAAAAATATACAGATAATTAACAAAATTTCGGACTTACTCTGGTTTGAACTCCCTTCGCACTGACTGAGTATTCGCTGCGTTTTACTACACAATCTCTATACGCTTCCGACTAGGCCTACTTCCGGGTCATGTGATTATAACCAAGAATGGCTGTCAGCGACTCGCTACTGACGTGCAACTTCCATGCTTCAAATGATCAGATTCGTGTACCAGACGAGGAATTTGGGGTAAGAAATTTATTCAAGCATATTATATTACCGTTGTTCTCATTCTGAGTTGTTTATTTTAATAAAATAATGTATTTATTGGAAAATGAAAATTCGTCCTTAGTCCCTGGTACAGAGTGAGAGACCACTCCCGGGTACATTTCTGTAAAATAGTTGGTATTTTCTGTCGCATGTACTAAAGGTATGGGGGGAAAATAAGATAAATATTTTAAATACTTGCTTTCAAATTCAGCCCTTAAAAATCTCACTCCTACCTCAAATGGCCGTTAGGAAGAACTTTTGATATTTACAGCAAAATCCAAAGTCAAAATCTTGTCCAAAACCGGAGAAATCCCCGCCGATTTGTTTCGCGATCGCGTGTTGTTTACAAACTGCCGATGTCTTAGACTAAAATCGGCCAATATAATTTTTGTCCACGAAGAAACTCGGGATCGCAAGGGCACATCGATCTTTACGATCGCGCACACAGAAAATCGGAACTTTTCCGTGTACGCCATAGGGACCGAATTTTTGAGGACAAAACTCTTTTGGGGAGATGTCAGCGCCCGCGGCGACCAGGAAATGTACACAATGACTCCGATAGCTCGTTTCGCGAGAATCAACAGTAAATTGCGGATTTCATTTTTGTAAATATCTTTTCCAACATTGGTGAGTTGAATTTATTGTATTTCTTGGATATTTTGGGGTCGGTTTTTGAAAATTAAATGCCGATTTTGAGTGAATATTGGTGACTTTTGTGCAGTGGTGTTTTAAAAAGATGAGGTGTATGACTGCCTACATTATACACACGAAGTATAGGAATGTACCTATGAGTGTGAGAGACCGAGTTCAGTCTATGTAAGGAGGTGTAGTGAAGCAAGACGTAGTCCAGTGGAACACCCGACGAACAGAGACTGAAGCTTTCGGTCTAATGCTGTGCATGCTAGACCTCACTGCACTGGGGGGGGGGGGGGGATCATTAAGTGTGCGCTGACGACTTAGACTCTTTCACCAGCGCACTTCTTGGATTTTTTCGCGAAAATGCCTAGGCAACGGTGTAAAACGGAAATGCGCGTCCCGGGGCTACCAGAAAATATACACAGCTTTCTTTAATACGGATATACCACAGCAAAATAAACATGTGGGACCAAAGTAACTTTGGCTTGAATAAATTACTCTCCTTCAAATTTCCTTTAAATTTTCATCAAAGACAAGACTTAATAGATCTACTAACATAGATTAGGGGATTCATTGACACTACATTATTTACTTACATACCAGTTAAGTATTTGTCGCTTTTCCCGTAGGCTGAAATCACCATTTATCTGCAAAACTGAAAAAGTTTGATAATTGTTTATACTGTCGTCAATGAGACCCGATCAACCGTAAGTGGCGCTAGACCAAATCTCTTTGGGGCGATTCGTTGAGGAGAGAAAGATGCGGAGAGCGCTTCCTGTAAAACTTATGTAATTCCTCTCTCAGACTCTGTCAAAGCAGGTTACACTGGCGTAGTCAGGGGGTGGCCAAAGGGGGCCATGCCCCCCCCCCCCCCCCCATTCAGCCACTAAAAAAAAAAAAATTAAAAAAGCGAGAGCGAAAAAGCGGGGGAAGTGAGAGAAAAAGGCCTTGAAAGGCGCTACAAGCCGTTAACTTTCTCTCAAAATTGGCTAAATCGTGAAAGCTTACACGCTTCCCACGGGAAGGGGGAAAATAACTCTCCTCTCCCTGCACCCACCCCTGTTACATACAGTGATATGTTGCATCCAAATAACTGACAAGCAGTCCGGGCGTATAACTATAACTTTTCGCCTAAAAAAATGGTTTGCTATAATTTATGAGCCGTTATCTTTATCTCAAATTTGCGAAAACGTCAGAGCGTTCCCGGCCACCCTGCATCCACCCCTTTTACATACAGTGCAGTATTGCGGCCATAACTGCAAAGAAGTCAAGGCGTCGAACTATTACTTTCCGCCTCAAAAACTTGTTTGCTACGAGCCATTTATCTTTCTCTTAAATTTGGTATAACGTCAGAGCTTTCGCGCTTCGCGCGGGAAGGGGGAAACTGCCCCTCCCTCCACCCACCCCCGTTACATACAGTGCAGTATTGCGTCCAAATAACTGAAAAGCAGCCAGGGCGTCGAACTAACTTTCCGCGCGGGAGGAGGGAAGCTTCCCCTCCCTACACCCACCCCTGGGGAGCACACTTTGCGTGCTCATCACCAATTTCGCACTTTTCGCGTGCCCCACAACCGCCCCCTAAAATGAAATCCTGGCAATGCGGTTGGATCCTTCACGTCTGCCCCCCCCCCCCCCCCCCCTATTGAAAAACTTTGGCTACGCCTGTGACAGTATTACATTCAAATAACTGAAAAACAGCCAGGGCGTCGAACTAACATTCCTCCTATAAAAAAAAAAGGTGCTTAAACGTCAGAGCTTTCGCGCTTCGCGCGGGAACGGGGGAAACTGCCCCACCCCCGTTACATACAGTGCAGTATTGCGTCCAAATAACTGAAAAGCAGCCAGGGCGTCGAACTAACTTTCCGCCTTAAAAAAAAAAGTGTTACGAGCAGTTATCTTTCCCTGGGGAGCACTTTGCGTGCTTATCACTAATTTCGCACTCTTCGCGTGCCCCACAACCGCCCCCTAAAATGAAATCCTGGCTATGCGGTTGGATCCTTCACGTCTGGACCCCCCCCCCCCCCCCCCCCCCCCACTATTGAAAAATCCTGGCTAAACCCAATCCACACAACCAGCACCACTGACAACTCAATCGACTGAATCGCCGCCCACCAAACCCACCGACTCACAGCCCACTCAACCCGCCGACCAGCTGACCATCCAGCACGCCGACCCGCCGACTACCAACGCCATCCCACCCAACCCTCAGGCCGACGCACCCCCGACACCACAGCCCGCCGTCCCACCTACACAAACCCGGTACAATCTCCGCCCTCGACCAGCCAACACACAAAGGACTTCACGCCGCCAGCCACCCGCTACCAATCCATCCGACGTCCGCACACACGTCCACTCAACTCTCGGACATAATAGCGCCACCACCGACAGCAACCCGCCCGCACCTCCGGCCGCCGATTCCTCCGACGTCCGCACACACTCCATAAAACCCCGCCGCTCGTCTAGCACTGGGCGTTGTGGCGTGCGCCTGTAATCCAGCTACCAGTGGAAGTTATAAACTGATTCAGCGGACCCAGGTTCGAGACTGAGTCACGTCTTTCGGATGGTGACGTTAAAGGTCGGTCCCAGACGTAAATAATCATATCTGATTGATACACGTCTGTAAAAACCCAATTACACACACACACACAGCACACTTCACTCCTGATGACGGACAGTCAACCTGTCCGAAACGTCGAGTAACCTCCTACTCAAGCCTCATCTACTCAAACCTTCGCTACTCAATCCATCGCTGCTCATCCATCGGTCATCAACCAAGTCTTCTCATCTCATCTCATCTGGTCTACAGTCCTTTTCAGGACTTCACCCAGTGTCACGAAAGATTATTTCTTCTTTTCTCTCTTGTCATCCTTTCTCGTCTATCCATCTCTAATTTTCTTTTCCCTTTCCTCCTACCAACACACATGGTGAACCGTAAACCTTCTCCACGTTATTACATTCTATATACATTCTATATATAACATTTCTCCTATAAAAAAAGGTGCTAAAACGTCAGAGCTTTCGCGCTTCGCGCGGGAACGGGGGAAACTTCCCCTCCCTGCACCCACCCTTGTAGTGCAGTACTGGGGCCATAAAGGAAAAGCAGTCGGGCGTCGAACTATAACTTTCTGCAAAAAAAAATGTTTGCTACAAGCCGTTATCTTTCTCTCAAATTTGCTAAAACGTCAGAGATTTCGCGCTTCGCGCGGTAAGGGGGACCCCTCCCTGCACCCATGCCTGTTACAGTACAGTATTACATTCAAATAACTGAAAAGCAGTCCAGACGTCGAAATAACTTTCCGCCTAAAAAAGGTTGCTACGAGCCGTTATCTTTCTCTCAAATAGAGCTTTCGCGCTTCGCTTCCCCCTCCCTGCACCAACCCCCTGGGAAGCACGCTTTGCGTGCTCATCACCAATTTCGCACTCTTCGCGTGCTCATAACCGCCCCTCCCCCTAAAATGAAATCCTGGCTATGCGGTTGGATCCTTCACGTCTGCCCCCCTATTAAAAACTCCTGCCGTGGCTACGCCTGTGGCTGGTAACATTATTTAGGACTTCTTGAACATCTTCAAGTACCACTGACACCATTGACGGATTCAGGGGGGGGGGGCACATCCGGCCCGTGCTCCCCCCCCCCCTTTGGAAGAAAAGTATGCCTTGTGCCCCCCTTTTGTGCTTGTGCCCCCCCCCCCCCCCCCCTTTAGGACGAAAACCCGTTTGTTTTTTTCTTCGGCACCCCCCTCCCCCAACTGAGCGACTTTTCGAGAGCTGACGAGACCAAAAATATACCGGTCTCCCTTCAAGCAAAATTTGTCCCCCCCCCCCCCCCCCCGCCCCCGCTTATACAAAATCCTGGATCCGCCCCTGCCTGACACCATGGGGGAGAGGGTATCTTAGCTATAACCAACACTACATGTCATAGTCAGCCAGATGAAGGGAAAATGAAATCTTATTTTGAAGGGATAACGGGGGGGGGGGGGGGCTGCAAAGATCGGCTATTCATATCATTATCTGAAAGTTCCTATCCTTCAAACTTATCAGGCCTATATTTTGCTTTGTATGGTACTTGTTATATTTATATTCATTTCAGATTAAAGTTAATTTCCCGTTTGACCCACCACCACTTTATGTATCTCTCTCTCTCTTTCCTCTACCTCCTCCTAAACTGCTCTCCATGCCCTTCCCCTCCCTTTCTTCCCATTGATCCTATCTTTTCATTCTCCACCCTCGCCCCTTTCCCTTCATTCCCTCCTTTCTTTCTCTCTCTCTTTCTACATATCTCTCTCTCTCTCTCTCTCTCTCTCTCTCTATCTCCCCACCCCCTCTCTTTCCCTGTCCCCACCCCCTCTTTCTCTCTCTCTCTCTCCCTAACCCCCCCCCCCTCTCTATCCCTCCCTCCCTCCCCTCCCTCTCTCTGGCATTAGTACTTGAAACTTTCACGTTGACAAAACAGACGAGTGGACATCCTAATCAAGTGATGAGTGCTTCACCTGAGATTTATTTCATTATAATAGCTTCGCATTGTCTCTTTGTCGAGTATCAATTTTGATCGATTTTCTCTTTCTACATGATTATATTTTCTTGCTTCAATTAAAATGCAATGTGCACCAAATAAAGGCTCTGTTTCACCATCGAGAGTAATAAAAGACAGCTGAGGCTTTTGCTTTTCGTGGCACAGGTGCAGTTTCGCTTTTTTATGTTAAAAACATGCTGTAATGTATATTGATGTAACTGATTCTATCTATCATTTTAAGCACCAAATATTTTGAAGAATAACAAGGAGAGAGATGGGATGACAGTTTATGATTATTTGATAGTCCATAGGAGGTAATAATTATTTGGCTCCCTTGCAATTAAAGAATGAACTGTGTATGATATACATGTATGTACGGATATGACAGATTAGCCTACTAGGAAAGAGGAGGATGGTTGAAACAAATTCAAATATAGGCCTAATTATTTCAAAAATAATTAATAAATAAATATGAAAAATTATATTCATTTTATAGCAGAGTGGTTGTCGCAAATATACCTTTGCGTAAAATGTATGTTTTTTCTTTCCTCTCAACAGATAATTGGAATCCTTTATCAAAACAGTGAGCAATATATTCACAAATCATTGCGGAACCGTTTCAATGTTCCTCCATCTTCAGATATGAAGAATGATATACTATTGTACTACATGTACAATCATTTCAGTAAAGCAACATCTTTTGTAAGTACGAATATTAACAAAATAGTACAAGACATAGGCATACAACAAATATGATCTCTTAAAACATTCTATAAGTAATTTATCTTCGTAAAATCATCTTTAAAGTTCTTGTCAGAAAGACGTGCGAATGCATATTTTGTTCAGTTTTATGAACGAACATCATGAATGTAGTACGTATCAATGTATCATATTAATGTTTTCGTAACAGAGACAAGGGTTTCTTCAAAGAACACAATTAAAAAAAAACTAAGGAGAGAGCTTTTAATGGGTTGATTACAATCATTTTTGAAGGGAACGTATGACATGATATGTCTTCAAATAAAACTAACACCATTTGAATATGATATGAATTTTAAAAATCAAGACGAAACCCAAATAGTTAGTGATTATCTTTGAAGATTCTAAATAAGGACCATTCACTTAAAAAAGAAAAGAGCTCAAAACTGCATTATTGAAATGGTTCTTTACACAGAAAATTCATGGTAAGAAAATGATGTCATTTTATAGCAAAGAATAAATGACCAATGTAGAACCATTGTCACATTTGCTGCAGTGTTATTTTAATGTAATTACTTATTGAAAATTATCATGGACCTAATGATAATAGTTCCAATGTACTTACTACCATCCCCCTCCCATCCTTCCATCAATACGTCCATGACAGTTTTCAATATTAATGTAATTAATTATTGAAAAGTATCATGGACCTATTAATAATGGTTTCATTTTACTAACCCTCTCCCCCTTCTACCCCTCCATCAATACGTAAATGATAGTTTTCCAATGTTATAATTGATTATTGAACACGATCATGGACCTATTGGTAATAGTTTCCTTTTCTTACCCCTCCCCATTTTTTACCCTCAATAAATACTTAAATGATAGTTTTCAATATTAATGTAATCAATTATTGAAAACTCTCATGGACATATTGATAATTGTTTCATTTTACTTACCCCTGCCCCGTCCCATCCCTCCATGAATACGCCCATGATAGTTTTCAACAGTAATGTAATTAATTATTCCTCCTCCATCGGTGATATTCAAGTACATGTAAGTAATGAAATGATCCCGTTTACCATGGTGAAATCCTGTCTAAATACCAGGTGAGTCTAATGTACAATTTGGTGAGCTTGGTGCTGATATTCCAGAATCGTCTGTTTGCACGCTACTCCTGTCGATGCTTTCATCAAGAGTAGTGCAAGCTTCCCGGACAGCATCCAAACCAAATCTCTTGGAGGCTTTGAAGACTGACTTTACGTCTCGTTGCGAAATGGCTATCTTCCCTGTGTAGAAATAGTTCAGAACCTTCTGAAGTGTGTCAGGGTTGATTCTCTTGATGAAAACGTCCATTGTTTTAGCGCCATCAAGCTCTCTTTGGCAAATTGCTCCAAGGGATGGACTGTGGACTTGGAGTATGACGCGATGGCACGGGAAATCACGAGTGGCCGTTCGCAGGACGACATCGATGAGCTGGCCCTCCTTACGAATCCTGTTGAACTCCCGAAGCATCTTCATGGCAAAACTTGGATCATTAAAAGAAAACAGGTCCGAAGAAGCTTGACTTGTAGCGTCGTTTGAAGAATCGCTACTGCTCGCTGATGTTCGTCGATTCACTGATGTTACATGATCGGGTAGAAATGCCATACCCATATCCGGATGCTTCCGACCGAGGGCTTCATTTAGACTGGCAATACCTTCTAAGAGTTCCCTGGCACCATTGGCCTTAGGACTCGTCAAGATTTGATCCTGGAATGGCGATACTGGGGCACTCTGAGGAGTCTCAATCAACGGAGAAGCGCCTAAGAGTGGACTTGGTGAAAAGAGCTCGGAGGTCTCACTCCCACTGAATCCACTCCCGCTACTGGACCTTCCACTACCAGGGTAGAAGATCTGTTTTCCAGGTGTCCGGGTTGGAGTTCTTGATCTGTTGCGGTTCTCTCTCAAGGCGCGTCCCAGATAAACGTGGCAGGCGTCACCGATTTCTGGAAAACGGAAGACAGAAGCTAATTCTTTCAATTTGCGGACTCTGTCTCTGCTGACGCCGCTTATTGATCCAGTGTAGGCAAAATCTACCAAGTACTGCATTATGTTCATATCGACTCCCTGCATCTGGATGATTTCTCGTCGCGAGATGCGCCCGGATTCGCTGGAAAGCATCCCGCGGAAGTACAAACTGCTAGCTGCCATTACCAGTCGATGACAATGGATCTCACCCGTCGAGAACTGTAGAATTAAGTCATTCAGTTGGCATTCTTTTCGGAAATTGTCAAGTATTCTCATCACATCTGTGGCACGAGGAGCCCCTATCAACGTGGAGCTTCCGCTGGAACTCACCGTAGAGGACGCGCTAGACATGCTCAAGGGAGAGTGTAACGAGCCTGCCATCTTGTCCGATGGTGAAACAGGACTCTGCCCTCTGCCCTTTGGCGTCGAGGCTCTTGGAGGGGAAAACTTCAACATTGGGATGCAGTTCAAGTCCAATCGAATGCCGCAATGTCCGTTCAATCGCCCGTCTCGGTCTAGACTCGTGTCTCTCTCACAACTGACCCCGCGTCGGTTCTGGCACTGCCTTGTTCGTCCAGAAGCCGAAGCTGACCTAGAACGGCGACTTACAACACGAGCTTGCGGAGCTCTGGTCTTGCCGTCCCCGCCAGACACACCTTGCTCGCGACGTGACGCCATCGTCGAACGTTATCTGGAAAAAGGAGGAAAGGATATGGATACCATTAATAATGATGAAGATGATATCAAAGGGGAATAACTTAAACGTATCTGGACAACACCCCTTAGACGATTACGCCTGGACAACTGCCACTTGGCCAATTATATCTTAATAATATACCCAGACAACCATCACTGAGGAGTAAGTACACCCGAGGACAATATACCCCGGACAACTATCCCTCCCCGAATAACTCAATCCTTTAGAAATCCCATACGCTCTCGACAACTATTTAAGGGTAATTGTCTAAAATATTCCGTCAGGTCTAAAACATGAAAATTGATCCCAAATGAAAACAGGGAATAATTCTTGTAATTCCTGTAACCTTTATGGAAGGGCGAATATAAATGCGCTTAGCATAGCGAGGAATTTCATTCAAACGGCAGAGAATTAGTATTTTCGAAGAGAGAATGCTTGAGGAAACAAGGAGCACAATACTATTGAAAAGCCTGTAAATAACAACTATATAGAGAACAAGATGAAAATATGACATTGACAAAGGAAACTTAATAAGGGAAAGGGGCAGTGATATTTAAGATATGAAGAATCCAGAACGGTCTATTATTCCCCCGGAAAAAAGGGAGAAAGAAATCGTTCAAAAAGAATCGACAAACGTAATTGAACAGTGTTGATGGCGAGAAGGGAATAAGGTTTGACGCCACGAGATGGCGTAAGACACAACTATCAGTTTCAGCAAATTAATCCGAACCGAATATTTCAATGCACGTCGATCACAATACTGTTGTTACTTTGGCCATGCAAAGCAGTTGTGTCGAAAAGGGAAAGGAGTGCTTGCCTCCTCACATCAGAATGGCAAAAATGTATTACACAAATAAAATTACACAAATCGAACATGACTTGTGTTAATGTTAAAAATTTAACTGAGGGCAGTGGTGTATCGGGAGGGGGAGGGGGTGGGGGGGGGGCACACTTGCATCGTGGAGAATTCCCCGGCCGTACTAGGTGAAACAAATTTATGTCAAATTATGAGGCGACTAATTAGAGGAAAAAAATGGGGGAGGTCCTATTATCTTCTTTTATTAATTTATTTATTTGCAGTTTTATTTTCACCCCCTCCCATCTCTGTCTTTCTGTATCTCTTATTTTTCTTCTTTTTCCGCCGTTCGAAAGGGGGCACGGGGCCCCTGTAGCTACTCCACTGGCTAAGGGTTACAAATACAGTGATGAGATGTACGACCGCCACCTCTTCTGCAACCTCTTCAACGAAGATCTCCGTTAGCAGCGCGCATGCATGATGAGATGAACCGGTCATGACCGGCCGATATTCAACACCGTTGTCATGGAGATGGAAGATATTGCGCATTTGGTCAGCCAGAGAGAGGAGATGGTATTCAGTCAAGAAAGGGGCATAATAAAGGGTGGTGTCTTGTTTAATTACATAGTTAAATGTTATCCTGCTTTACATATCTTTTTCTTCTCATTTTCTCTCCTCTCCTTCTCTTTCTTCCTGTATTCCTTCTCTCTTCTTTCCTAAATTCGTCTCCTCTCTTTTCCCTCGTTTTCGTTTTCTCAGGCTCATTTTGTCTTCCCATGAATTCTTTTCTAATCTCTCCTTTCCTTCTCTCTCTTTTCTTGTTTTTATTTTCTTCTTATTCCTCGTTTTTCACTTCAACTTCCTTTCCTTCTTAATTTCCCTTTGATTTTCATTTGCCAACTCAATCATGATTCTTTGTGTTTTTCTTATTTTTCTTTTTTAAAGTGCCATTCTTCATCTTGATCAGCCTTGTCCTAACAAACTTCATCATCCCATCTTCAACCTCTGAGTCAAAGTGAATTCTTCTTTTTTTAAATTAAAAATGACTAGTGCATATAGTGTATCATAGATACATCTAACGAAAAATAAGGATAATTCTGTATTTGAGAGAAATAAACCAGCCAGTATTTGTAAAAATAGGAAATGGGTGTCCAATGGGGGGGTTTTTTTCGCCTCGAACGCTTATGTGCATGGAAACTAATTGCAGAAATGTGACTTCTGTAACGTTTTAATATTTCAATCCCGAGCATCGTGGCGCAAATCTTAACCTATTGACTATTGCATTTTCTCTTTTCCACAGGCTTAATACATACATCGCCCAGTTCCCGTCGGCAATGGGTTAACTCAGCATTGTTTCATGAACATTGTGTCTAGAGGACAATAAATTCATCTCTGAGAGCAAAGAGAGTATGGCTACCGTGCGTGGACAAGACAGATTCGCCGTGACTACATTGGATTGATATAGCAATCGCCATCGTTTAACCCAATTTTTTTTTTTTAATAAATCGTTATCTGATTTTATCAAGTGCCTTTTGGGTAAAACTATGAAAAGGGCATTGGTTTTCTTTTTAGCACTTAATGTATGTCATATTTTTAAAAAGAGGCATGGGTTGGTAGTACCCCCCCCCCCCTTCCTGTTTGGCCTCTGACTTTGGTTTTGACTCTTATGACGCCAATCTGCACTCAACAACGTTGCATGAATATTGTATCGAAAGGACAATGATCTGAGCAGGGGACTGCGACATTTCTCATGACTGAGAAAGCAAAGAGATTTTGATGCATGGGTAACGTGCATGGACAAGACAGATTCGCAGTGATTACATTGGATTGACATAGGAAGCGCCATCGCTTAATCCCAATTTATTCAATGCTTAGCAATGATAGAATGGCTGCTTCTGTGTCGCTCCGGCGAGAAAGTCCGGTTATTGACACTCATACCCCCGGTAACGGTAAATAGAAATGCCACAATTGCGAGGATACACGTAATAAAGCTGTTGATTAAACCGGACGGGGTTGGGATAGGGGCAAGTGGAGAGCTCTCTTTTCAATATATATTTTTGTTTTCATTGGTGAGGGGCAGCTAATGGAAACTTTATTTAAAAAAAAAGAAACTTGTATGCGCATAACGCGACGTACTTTAACATTTTCACATCTCAAGGTGTTTTGGAAGGTCTACAATATTATTGCTGTGTGTTCTTATACTGAGTATTTAATGTATTTAAGGTAGCTACTCCCCCCCCCCCCCCCCCTACATCCGTATTAATTTGCAAGATGGTCGCCGGACCATGAAATCAATTTTAACAGCTTCTTCCCAACCAGTATGTTCCTCTAACGAAAGCCAACACACGTATCTATGACCGTGATGAAGGAAGTAAGACAGAATCTCCCAGTTATAACGATACGTTAAATCTTATCTGCTAAAAAGTACATCATGTACATGTAATTTCCATGGTTACTACCATAATGAAGCCAAGTTTGCGAGAGACGTGTAACCATGGTAACTTTGATGTGCTCGATAAGTTCTCTTTTTCTTTAAAAAAAATCATTTTCACTCTCTGACTTTATTTTCCTCTCTGCCTTTATTTCACTCCGAACCTATTCACTTTGTCTCACTATCTTTTTCTCGCTTTTCCTACTTGCTGCAAACAATCTCGAATCTACTTTACGATGTTCCGTTTACAGATGTAGGCGTGGCCATCAAAATTACAGTCAAGTTGATGTATTTTTATCAAAATATGTTTCATGCGCTTACTTTCAAACCACACCACCGACTTTATTTCTACGGCATCATTTTGCCTCACGTTCTTATTGGAAGCACGATCTCACTGGATTAAATTGCAGTTGGGTGCATGGACGCAGGGGCGGATCCAGTCTTTCGTAAATGGGGGAGGTTACAATTTCGAGAAAAAAACCTGTCAACATGGTCAAGCCGCCGGGGAAAAAAAGCTGAGCACATAATTATCTAAGGTGCCTTTGGCGCTGAAAATTTGAAAAGGGATGTATAATTTTGTTCACTTAGAGTATTATAAAAAAAAAAAAAAAAGCACGGGAAGGCTGTGCCCCCTAAATACACCACTGGGTGTAGGCATAGTGGCAAAGTGCAGTGGGATGTCATCCTCAATCCAAATACCAGATTAAAAAGTATGGTAAGGTTGCATATACGAAGGGGGGTAAAGACGAAACAAGTCGAAGGATTGTAGCAGTTTGGCACAAGAAAGGTTTAAAAGGGGAAGGGATTTATTTTTCTAGTAATTTTGCCAGAAATTTACAAGAATAGAACACAGAAAACAATTTTTTTTTCTTCAATTTTGCAGAAAACGATGGACGTGCCAAAGGAAATAATGCGTGAAGGTGTCCAACCCTCTAGCGACATCCTTACAAACATGCTATCATTATTTTCAACAGTTCTTCTATCATCTAAAATTATCTCGTGATCATAAAGGTAAATGTATATTCAGATGATATTCTGCAATACTTTGATATCTAAACATGGAATAAGCCGGTAAAAGTCCCAAATTACGTCACAATTAGGCACACGTAATGTAAATTCAATATATAAACATATTACATTTCTCGCAATTCAACAACATTCAACAACAGACGCAACCTCAAATTTATATTTTTTTCTTTTAATGGCCATAGTAAGCTCCATCCATTATCCCTACCTTACAACAATCTGTCGACTCTTGATTAAAAACCATGGCCTGTGAAAATGACGGATGAGCAGACAACAGCCGTGAACTGTTATATCAATTGCTTAGCTGGTAAAGCTGAATGGAGAGACATAGAGACCTTGGAATTTGAAGGGCATTTTATAAACGCCCCCTCCTATTCCCACCCCATAACTAACCCGGCGCAGCATTGCCCAAACATTTTGAAGGAGGAGGGGAGGGCTACTCAGACAAATTTTACTTGCCAAGTTGCCAACAAAAAAGGTGCAAAGCGGTACAAGCAATGACACATCGGTCCTATGAGATTTTTAATCAGGAAACAATGACATCTCTATAGGCCAATGGTTTATAATCCTTTAAAAAAAAGGGGGAATTATATTGCAGCCAATATGATTGATTTGCCTATAGATTGCTTTGACCAATGATATGTATTTTATATTCAAAATTACATTTGATGTCTTCCAGTCATGTATTCCCCCCCCACCCCCCCACATTTTACAAAGTATTCAAATAATATATGCATACATTATAGTATCATGAGTATCATGATTAGTAATGGTGTTTTAATACAGGGAAGAAGATGTCAGATCCAGTGGAAAGAGGAGTTCGTGTTGGGTATTCCTGAATACAAGCAAACTTATGTTAAAGAGAGAAAGAAAGAGGGAACGTAAATTACTCAATCGCGTCCCTAAAAGAGACTTTCCAATTTAGTACAATATAATAATATGATAATTTGCAGTCTAAAATTGCCGACATGCGTACTTAATAGCCTCCTTCACGTTATGGTTTCCTTTACAATTACAATGTTTACATTACACCAATTTGCCAACAGGAATCTTAAATGGGGGTATCCACCCTCCCCCGACGCCCCGAACACATGCAGCGTTACGCTACGCCACTACTCGGAGATGAAGATTGACGCGAGGGATCAGGGTATGTTTACTGTCCATGAAATCTGATATTTACAGAGAGCTGCGGTACTGGAATAACGCTCCAGTCACACCACCGAGACTGACACGAGATCGATAACACACTGAACATAAATTACGTTACCTCGAATGGCCAAGAATCGGTCGGTTTGGAATGGGTGTGGAATCGGATCGGTTGTGTGACTGAGGTGTAAGGATTGACTGTCAACATGTAATTCGAATATAGACTCGGGAATATGATGGGTGTATTCGCATTTAAAACATTTTATGCGCAGTGCTCGAAATCAAGATCTTCATTTAAACAACAACCAAAAAGAAAACCCTATCCCCATAATCATGGATAATTTCTGCAAACAGTCACAGTGACAAGCATTATCGGCTACACTGAACTCTGAAGCTACCAGTATGCATTAATTATCAAAACTAAATGAGATTAAATTCCACGATTTTATTTCCTCTTGCATTATTTTTATCCTGATAAGCATTCAATTATGTGCGGTTACCGTCCCATGATTACAAGATTAACTATGAATGTGAATTCTGTATTTTAGTATTTTATTTATCAAACATCATTCAAAAAAATTATGCATCAATATTCTGTTCATAAACATATAATACGGTATAGCATGCATGTATATCGCAAAAGTATGGAAATTATTAACAAATGAATCATATGTAAAATATATATACACAATTTGTGTTGACACGTGCTTTAACAATATACACAAATTTACTTGTCCTGAAATTGCTTCGGTAACATACAAGTATGTTTGTGTTACAGGTAGGGTCGTGATTTTTTACCCCCCCCCCCCTCCCTCTCCCCCCCCCCCCCCCTCTCTCTCTCTCTCTCTCTCTCTCTCTCTCACCGGTCGCCCAATACTACGTAGTGTTCGCCTCATTAACCCAATAAATACAATTTCAGTTGAATGAACATACATTCATAAAACAGAATCAATGTAATTCACTACCCCAAAAGATATGAGTCACTGGAAATCGATAGCACGTCTTTACCATTAATTTGATTCGTATTCTCCTTCCGGTGAGTAGCATTTGGGGATGCGATTGGAATGTCTCCCTAATATACTTTTTTTCTTTTTTACCCTGTAATCATTCATATGATTTCTTGTAAATATTGTGATTGATTTTGTTTGAATAAATACATAAGTATTTTTTTTAATGCCGCTGTTATATTTGTCAACCAGAGATAATTACTATACGCTCAAGGGCACTTAATATGGTTGGCAATGCAAATGTGATGAGTATGATATTGACAATACTAACGTGTATAAGGCTAGTGCATATGTCCATAATAGACGTGTCAAATGATAATACACTGCCATCAACGTAATATGAGTCGATATTATAGCAATAATAAGTTCAAAGTTATTTTTCAAACAGACGTGAACAGTAATCATATTGGGAACACAATGTTTTCGTCGTTGTATCTGCCTTTCCATTTTCATCTGTTCCGGGGGGGGGGGAGGGGGGGGGGTCGAAAATCTCTATCAAACATTTTAAAACGAAACATACAATATCAAGAATCATGGTTATAGTATTTTTTTCTTTTTTCTCCTTTTACAAAATCTGGATCCTTCCCTGACTGATCGGATATACATACTCCAAAATATTCTTACAAAAAAAATCCTCGCTACATGATTGAAATTGATAGGTACAAGCAGAAATTGTGTATCGCAGCAATCGCGGTATCAAACAAGCTGAATTGGATATCGTGTAGCTGCTTATGCACCCAAAATGGCAATTACCAATTCAATATGTACGGGTCTTCCATCGTAGGCCACGTGACTGCGTGGTATGCCTAGAGATACAGATGCAATATGTCTTGTACATTAGGTTTTGTTTATGGATATGAATTCCGCCAAATATCATTTTAGAAGTATGATGGGTACATAATTATATGAATGGCAGAACAAGCCTTCTTTAGCAAACAACAACACTGGGGGGAAAAATAACTTCGAAATGGGGCGTCGCCAGATAAATTTTCAGGAATGGGGGGGGGGAAACTCTTAAATGAAATGATTTGGCTCAATAGAATACAAAGTCTAAAATTATTTGGGTCAACTCTCCACGCCCCCCCCCCCCCTTGCTTCAAAGTATCAAAAGATACTGGCTTATATCAATTTCAAATGTGCAGGTATTCTGTTCATTTTTAGGGAGTACATTATCATATTTTCATATTACCTCCTGTACTTCGCATCTGTATTGGTTAGACAGCTTTTTTTTAATCCAATTTTTCATTCTAGTGACATTTAGTTAACTTGTATTTTGTATTTTGTATTTTTTTTAAACACAAATGCGCAATTCAGCTGCAAGATATGTCGCCTAGTAAACCATTTCAAAATTGAATTAAATCGGGGGAAAAGAGTTGGTAAGGAATATTTAAAATCATTAAAAAAAGTGCAGCCCTAAACACTCATAATTGTATTTTAAGTATTAAAAGGAGAAAACGTGCAATATCAAACTACACATATAGTACATTTTCGCCAATATGTTATGTGTTGACTAATTTCAGTCACTCAGAACGAGTAATTAAGTACCCATGCATTGTGGTACAGATTTGGGAGACAGTATTGACTTTTTGAACTGGATTAATCATCGAGTTTAATCACAGCGACAGGTGGAATCAACACTACGAAGATACAGTCGCCTATCGATCGACAAAAAAAAATCGCTAAACTGGACTGGTGTTGATATACACTCAAAGTAGGCTAGCATTATACTTGTACTTCATAGGACGCACTTTGAAAGATGGAGAGTTCCGTGTGCTTCTCATTAAGGAAGATAATCTATAGCAGTAAAATGCATTTTAAGTGATTAATAACTTCAGTAATAGCAGTAGTATGCGTAACGACTTTATTCGATAACTTATTTAGCACAAGGGTGATTCTCCACAAGTTCTATTTCAGTGGTAGATATAGGGGCACGTACCGCCGCCCCTCGCTAAACCATCTGCCATAATTTTAATATACACCCGACTAATTTTGTGACTTGACCACCCCCCCCCCCCCCCACGGGGTTCAAAGTACATGCATCCTTTATTTGCTAGCACATTTTGTATTACAAAATGATGCCATTGTCAGCACCAATCAACTCAGTAGAAGAAACTCCTCAAGGAAAAATTCTGCTATGATTAATGCTTTGATAGCCTAATTTATGATAGGCTTACAGATTAAACATTCCATATTGCATACACATCCCATCCGATAAAGAAAACTATTACGCCTGTTTCTTTCTAGCAGTGTTTGGTTAAGTGATTTTAATCAAATTACAATTAGTACGGACAAAGGTCTCCGGCAAAGGTCTATACCGATAATATAGTCAAAGTGGCTGATATGCCAGCAGGGTCTCGGAGTACATAGATGATTGTACTTTTCGTGGGAAGGGCACTCACCCGAACGTTAGGGTGATCTCGAGAACGATAAATGTCAAGAGAGTTTTAAAGGGCATCTCCGATAAATATTACATTTAGGATTATCATATAACTATCAGGTAACCATGCTCTACTTTGAAGGGGAGAATGCAGTAATTTGTATTAAAGGGACACAACGCCGAAAACTTTTTTTTTTGGTGTTTATGGCAATGAAATTTCAAAGGGGAGGGGAGGCCTGTGGTACTAAAATCTTCCACTGGGACGACCGATTTGTTTTTAGTGAGATGGGCATTCACCTTGCCGCTATATTGTGATCCTGAGAACGATAATGTCAAGAGAGTTAAAGGAAGTATCCGATAAACAATATTTTTCTAATGATGGTTTTTTTTTCTTCCAAATTTGCCTACAACAATCATATTTTGAAATGACGTTATCCGTATATCGTGACCAGATCCGAGCACTAGCTGTTGTGATTATTTCCCCCAGAGTTGAGATATCATTGTGTATTTCAAACATCAAAATTTTGAAAAGGAATTGCCATCGCTTACCACGGTCTTAATCATTCGTATACCCTTCTACGACGCACATGTATCTTACGCTCTTTGTTTGTTTTTTCTTTACCCCCCCCCCCCCCCACCCTAGTTATGCCTTCCTCTCTTTCATTTTTTTCTCTTTCTATCTCCCCTACCCCCCCCCCCCCCCTCTCTCTCATCTCTTTCTTGTCTCTCTCTCTCTCTCACCCCCTCTCACTCTCTCTCTAACTCTCTCTCTCTCCAATTTCTATCTATCATGATGAATGGTGTGTTTCATGTTTACAATATAACTTTAAGCAGTCACACATCAGGCCCCATCAAAACATATAATAGAGGCATTCGTGAATGTGTAGCAACATGCTGTGTATTAATAGAGTGGTCTACATTCTTGACCTTACGCCCCCAGGATGGCATGCAGACAACAACCCGTGAAAAGAGATGACATTCACTTACCGTGCTATCCAAGGGAGATGTAGACGTACAGGCATCTACATGGGGCGCTGCCACCGTATGGAATATCCAACCCTTATTCCATTCTTTAATTTGAGGTAGTCCAAACTATTGCCTACTTTAAGTCGCATTCTGAGCAAAGACAACATCGCTTACAAGTCGAAGTATTCCACGTATAACTACGATCCTGCCATTATTAATTATGTCTACACGATTGACAGAATAACCGATCGCACAGCTCTGCATAGCGGTGAATCGGCGTACATGGTGGTCGTCTACATCTAGTTAATAACATACTAGAAGGGAGTGTATTGTGTGCATGTGCAGTACACACAACACTATTATTAAGGGATACACAAACCCACGTTTCTGCCTGCGAAGGGCACTGCATTAAAATGGTGCACCTGCAGATAAGTAAGCATCCATTTCGCTGCCGCCGCCTCTGGCTTTAACGCACCGCATACGCAAGGGGAATGTTTGAAGGAGGGAGCATCTAATAATTGGAGCCCTGTGAAAGATTAACAAGATGATAGATGGGGGAGGATGGGAGACGAAGCAAGATGAATTGATGGCGAGTGTGTGGATTAAGGCCATTTAAAAGGTAAACAACGCCAAGGTCCAATTATATCCAACATTATCATAATGACTAACCGTCGTTACACGTTAAGTCATGAATGCCTCAGGGATAAATTTTGTTTAAAAAAAAAAAACATACATAAGCGAACTTCTTTCTATTTAATCCCTCATGATTCCTAAATGGGTATATTTGATTTGATTTGATACCTTTATTTCTATTTTGCAAAAAAATATTTAGAAATCAGGCGTTTTCCATACTTGATATATCATCAGTATAATCATCATCATTAGTAGTATTAGTAGTATTGTAGTAGTATTAGTACTACTACTACTACTACTATAAGGATCATTAAAGCCATTTAAGGGGAAACTGTCGATGATTGGTTGCAAGTTTGTTAGAAGAAACCTTTTCTGTTTGCTGTGTTCATAATAAAAGCACTGAGAATATCATTTTCTTTGCCAAATATCACGTACAATCACTTGCATGAACATGATGAGGGGTGGAACCAGGGACAGTGTTCAAGAGCATTCTCACGAATATGCTGACATATACTCGTTTGGCGCAGACAAAAAAAAAGTAACGATTTTAAATGAGGGGCGAATATAGAACTCGATGGAAAAAACGCAGTTAGTTGCAGGAATATATACTGATGAACACACCCATGACACCGCCTCATACATTGCACGTTTCAGTTTTATTCAAATATTACCATTGTAAATTTGTTTTTCTTAATAATATTTCGAAAGGTGATTTCATCGAGTATGTGGCAAACACGCCGTGCAAACACATGTGAGACATCTGATCAGATCAGATCATGAAAAGAATATTGTACAAGACACCGTGGAAAAGGAAAAGAGACAAAAGTAGCTACACGTTCAATCAAGTAAAAACGGCGCCCGACAAAAATGTCACTATCATTGAATTGTTTGATATGTATACATTTTAGCAAGATATGTATACATTTATTAGCAAAATATGTAAGAGATTGAAAATAATCACGATTCCTTCTTGAGGGGCGTTTTCGGAAAGCAAATTTTATTTGAGGGCACCGGGCCTCACCGGGTGGATCAGATCATCAGAGAGTCGCAGTGGCAAATGTTGTGAAGTTGTTTTAAGTTTTTAGTACTAATAATCGAATATAAGATAAATTTGTAGTATACCTGGAATTAAAGAAAGCTGAGAACTGAGCGTCTTTGGACATTGTGTGCGCTCTATAAGTTTTCACCATTTTTATTATTATTATCAATAAGATTTTTAAGTCGTAAAATGTCATAATAAATTACGGTGGTTAAAACTGGTATTATAGGGCTAGCCTAAATTAGGCTCCTTGCGTACGTAATATGAAATTGTATTATGAAATTATGAATATGAGTCGATATGATAATGTCATTTTACTTGATATTTTGTCTGATCCAATTTCAAGGAGGGCTATCAGCTTGATACAATTTTCAGATATTCTTAGATGTTGTCGGTAACGTATGGTACAAATTAGCTTTGACTTGCCCATTATCCAATAAGCATGCAGGGGTAAATGTGATTATTTTCACTATTTCCCACAAAAGGTCAGTTATATATATACTTGAAATAAAAACTACATTATTTTCATAGGATTTCGGCTTTATGTTCATTCTTGCGGTATACTCTGATGAGCGCAAGACGAAAAGCTTCAGCATGTCTCTCTTCAACGCCATTTCCGATAGCATTACTAATTATTTGGGGGAGTTTGACAGATATCAGAGAAATTTTTCGTAATCTCATAGGCCATTTTCGTAAATGCATTCAAATTTAATGCTTACCTCTTTGTCAAACTCCTATAGTAACGAACTATTACATCCACCTGTTACAAGTCATTGTTTTTCAATAGAATGCAGATTGTATACATTAAGTGTTGCTAGATTGGGCATGCCAAAATGTTTGTCCAACCTAACAACGCCTAATGCTGCAATTCACATTCCGACTATTGAAAAATAGGTTTTTAAAGGTGAATGTAATAGTTTGTCACTAGGCAAACGTGTATAAATTTGAATACATTATACGGAAATGGCCTAGAGCAGTTTTAATCGAGTATGCACTATATAAGTGACAGTTTATTATTAGTAGTAGTATTAGTAGTAGTATTGGTATTAGTATTAGTATTAGTATTATTAATTATTATTATTATTATTGAATAAAGTTGCAAAGAAGAAGTCACCGACTTGCCCCCTGCTTGAACCTTGTTTGAATTTACATCCATCAACATGCCAGACAAACTATAATATTGAAATTCACAACAGAGAACATTTGTCCCTGAAAGGCATGAACTATATGTATTATTTAGTGTCACTGGAATAAAGGGGGTTTCATATTTTTTGTCAGTGCACGTGAGTCATTTAGATTTTATTGATGGAAAATAAAGAGAGGAAAGTTCATAGAAGAGCCATGCATGAAGAAATTCAAAAGAATACCTTCTATACATTCTGTCGTTAGGATAAAAGTTAACTCTGCACGATTGCAAGGAAACGTAGTTTACATTTATCTCACATTCAGTATCAATTTGTACTTCACAAATGTATACATGCAGTTTACTTCCGTGTATAACTTGAATTTATGCATATTTATAAAAGAGGGGGAAACACAACAACAATTAAAAAAAAACTACATTATAAACAACTAGTCAATTAAACCGGTGAGTACAATAATGTTTCTATTGATGAAATCCACCTTGTATACATTACATGTTGCTATGTCAGGCAAGTTTCTGGCAAGCTATCGGGTCGGAAAGAGCAACATTCTGTTTGGGAATTGTGTATACAATCTGAATAGGCCTACACAGTCTACACTGATATACTGTCCTATTGTATAATATGCCATTTTATAAAGGCTACTCTTAACGATTAAAGCATGATGAGGGTTGCCTGACATAGCAAAACAGCATTCCCATGCACTATTAATGTATTAACGTTGAACAGGTGGATGCACCGAAAGTCAACGGGGAAATGTTAACTCAGACAAGACTGCGTCCATGTAGAGCTTACAGAATGACGCCAATTAATGCATGATAACCCGTTTCGTGAAAAATGAAATGGCTATACAAAAGATGAAATACTTGTTTAAACACAGCACTGTTATCTTTCGTAAAACAAGAGTGAATTCGAAGTGAGCTGCATATCTTCAAATTTACTCCATAGAAATTGATTTTTCTGTTCATTTCACTTCTCAAAGCTTCCGACTTATGATCTTGTATAGATCTTTATACACCATATTTGACATCAACAAATCATACCAATATATCTGAGCCATATACTTACTAATTTGCTTCGCCATTCTGGCTTCTCCAGTAGCCCAAGCAGACCGAAAGTGGAACGAAATGCGATGAAGTTCACTTATAATTTCAGCGTGTGACTCATGTGTCTATGAAAACATGGCCTAGCAACGCGACACCTGAAAGATTTCTGAGAGACACTACCAATGTCTGCTATTCTGTCATTCGAGAACGCTTCAAGCTCACTCGCAAAGAGATTGAACATGGAGAGCAATGTTTTTACATCAACAATCTTGTTTCGATGATTGGACGAGAGCGAAAGTATAAAGTCCTTCGAAGCTTAGAGAGGGGATCGAGAGTCCTTTTGCATACCAAACTGTTAAAGGAAGTGCAGACGTCTTGTGAAGTCTGAAGAATGGTAACGTACATTCAGGGTAAAGATAGCTTGCGAACATAAATAACACGCTTTGTGTTTAAATCTAGTAGTAAAATAAAGAGTCTGTTGAATCGTACAAAAGACTTTCACCAAATCTTCAAAACAAACAACACTAATAGGTGTAGAACACAGCTCTTGTTTAATGAAGGACGTGAAGTCTTATTTGAACTAGCTGGTAGCTATTGAAAACTCGAAGTGACGGAAAATTTGGCAGTCCTTGCCTACAGGGAACTGTATTCCATGAGTGATGTCGTAACCCCTGGTCTTCAAAAGTTCAATTTAACAGGCATGCATAACAAACAAAAACCCAAGTTGGAACAGGGATGGGCGTGGTTTACAAAATCTGCGAACTTCAAATTAAACGCCTACTCTGTCAAGAGTGCGAAAATATTAGCTCCGAAACACGGTCAAGTGCAATCATGTAAGATAACGATGATGAAACACACACTTCATAAAGATGATAACGAAGAAAGATTCTGATACTGCGAACGTGCTCAAGGGGTGGGACTTTGTATTTGAGATGTTCTCCAAAGCACCACTCACAAAGAAAACTCGTTTGTTCTTTTCTTCTGTCGAACATTAAGATGTTGAGAAAATATTGGTGATGCACTAGACTTGCACAATACTGAATTACAAAGCAAAGAAACACAACGGTTCCTTGCTTGCACTTTAATAAATGGTTGTTGAGTTATGGTACCAATTGATTTTGCGAGATAAAAAATGAGTTAAATACTGCCAGGCCTATAATTTATTCTTCTCTCCTATTTGTGCCAAAACGAACTTGACGAGAGCCCTAGCAATGAAATGAACCATTAAAAGCAAACTGATGCACACTGAATAGGTGATATTCCGATTATAAATTCGTGAATGACGACACCTCAAATATTGCGATTTGTTTTGTCACTCTGCGGGACTCTATATGGACGGTTCGCACAGCCGTCACTTTTATACGAGTGCCGTACAAAGATGTCTCTGAATAATGCCCATCAAACCGAATAGAAATTATGTTGCAGTTTCACATCGCTTTAGAGCCACTTCCTTTCATTGTTCACTATAGTATAAGGCAAAGTCTCATTTTGAGTATTGTTATGAATGACAAATTTTTCATTTCCAAGTGGAGACCCCCCCCCCCCCCCCCCCCCTATAAAAATGACATTTGCCGGTAGATATGTAGTTATGAACTTTTGTCTTTCGTGAAACGCACTCAGAAAACAAGGAATAACTCCGCTTGAAACTTTCCACTTTCAATTTTGTTTTTGTTTTTATGAATTCGGGGATTGATTTATCAAGTTTATGCACCCATCAGACATTCTTCTCCTTTTTTCACTTTAGAATTGTGAATAGTTCTTGTCTTTATGGGGCTGCACACAACAAGTCATGAAACAAACGCACCAATGCGAATTTGACCAATGAGCCAATATTCAAGTTTAAAAAAAACAATGAACAGAGACGGTACGGTCCAAACGTGCTGCCAGCAGCTTTTCAACAATGGCTAATTTTCCTCACTCTCTGAACAATGGTTGTTTGGTCCCGCCCACTGTAACCCGAAAATGGAATTGATATTTGAAATATCAACACAGCTATGTTTACATTCGACTGTGTCCATGATTTATGTCGTATGGGCTGAAGTATGATGAATATGTTGTAGGTGTGCATATAAGGGCCTGGTTATTAATGTTACATTCATTTTTCTTTTATTTCTTCACGATCAAACAAAGTTTTATAAGTTAAACAATATTATTTGCACATCGGCCTCATTGAAAATTGAAAACTGTTCAAACAAAATATGATGATATATATAATGAAATTGTTTCACCCATAGAATCACCAAGAAGTAAAAAAAAATAATAAAAAGAATAGAATATAGACATTAATTTGAAGAAATCGTGGCAAAGAAAATAGTGGGTGAAATATGGCTTGAAATGAGAATGCCATTAATTTTTGATGGTCATTTATCATCATGATGCATTTACCTGGATTCATAATATAATATACATCATTATAATCAGGCCTGAATTGTTGAAATTTGACTTTTAATGGTGGCAGTATCACTCAAACTGATGTCTCAATTATAGTGAACACATCATTACACGTTTTATACCCTTTTTGTGCGCAAATTCTCTGAATAAATAAAAGTTTCTCACGCAGCTCATATATGCTATTATTCTTCGTTTGTAGCCCGTAAACATCGATGAAAGCGTTGTTTGTAATAATCACCTTTTCAGAAGTACATTTAGAACAAGTGCACTTTTTATGGTGTTTTTCCCCATTCGGATTTCCTCAGGCTTGGCCAATAGTCTTGGCTTTTTTTTGTGTGTGTGTTTTATTTTTTGAACAGGGGGTGGGCAACACATGAAGGATGGCTGGCCTTGCGAGGACAGAGGAAATGGAGGGAGAAAAGGAAGAGAAGAGCATAAAATAGAGAACGAGAGAGAGAGAGAGAGAGAGTTATTTAGTAAGTTTTCTTTTTTAAACGGGGTGGGCAGGGTATAAGAGATAGCTATAGACCTGCGAGGACAGGAGGAAGGGAGTTAGGAAAGGAGAAATAGAGCGAGAGAAGGGAATAACATGAGAGAAGGAAAGAGTTTTAGAGATAAGGATAGACATTTATAGACGCTGAGTGGATAAGAGAGAGAGAGGGGGGGGGGGTATCTTCAGGGACAGAACCTAACGACAGAGTATAATAAGCCAGTTCGGGGTTAGCGCATGGTACAAATGACCCCAAATATCCACAGATATTTTAGACATGGAGGGTCCCTTTATGTGCACTTCAGAAAAATAACTCTGGGGTGATAGAGGTGCCTCATGAATAGCTTTTATTTCCCCCTTTAAAAAGAATACTTCCACCTGGATATCATGGAATGCACCATTAGTGCATAATTGAATAATGATTACATGACATTCATGAGCACATATCGAATATGAGTGTCAGTGGGTTTTAGAATTTGGTACAGATGACCTTTATCTGCTCATGCTCAGATTGCATCTCCGAAGTGGCTTATTGAGACACATAAAAGGGGATGTATTACATGTACCTACAAAAAGCAAAGTAGACATTGAACGAGAAAAAGTAAAAGACTGAACGGAAAGTATGTAATAAAGTAGACCGAAGTAATTTATGTCAATAATTCATATTGTCTTCGTTGAATTACTTAATGAAATATGGAACAGCAACGAGAAGCAAAATAGCAGTTCATGGCAACTAGTTTGATTCGTGTGTACCTGCCGAAGTTTACATTGAATTAATGTCCTGTCATAACAATTTTAC
This sequence comes from Heliocidaris erythrogramma, assembly GCA_025617745.1. Taxonomy (NCBI): domain Eukaryota; kingdom Metazoa; phylum Echinodermata; class Echinoidea; order Camarodonta; family Echinometridae; genus Heliocidaris; species Heliocidaris erythrogramma. Next base: position 23,640,356 of record CM046871.1, on the reverse strand, counting down.
TTGCCCATCACATCACTCACAACTATTCAAAATAATAATCTTTGAGTGTGATTTTTCAATTACAGACGCCATAAATATGGGTCCAGTTTCTATATAGAATCTCTCTTTTCAGCTCTTTATTCACATGCATATCGATCAATCTTGCTGCCAAACAATATCTCTCGGCAAATTAACCAAGAGCTGTGAAATATGTTCCCGATAAACATCTCGATTAAATAATACAAGAAAATAATTTCGAGATGGAGTGTACTTTCATATACATTTTTTGTATTATTAGTAATTTTTATTGACGAAATGTACGTTTTTGAACTTTTACCGACGGGAATGGAATTACATAAAATAATGTGAGGGCAAAGTCTGGTACGTTCTACCAAACTTCTTCTCGATCAACCTGGGACCCGAAAAGCTATGCCTAATCCTAACCCGGATCCCCACCTAAAACCCAATCGGAACCCGAACCCTTTATTTCGATGAAATGAAGCCCGCTAGCGCTGCATATTGTCGCCGATGAAATGTCGGGTAACGGGTTGTGATATTTTAACTTTCGAGAAGGTGATATCTTAACAGCGGAGAGGTTAATTGATTCAAGCAAGTGACTTCTTAAAGCAGTGTCTTAAAGGAGAATTAACCCCTGAGTACAAATTTACTTATATTGAAAGGTGTAATATATTCCTACTTATTGGCCTAAATCATTTTCTAATAAGATATTAGAAAAGGGTATAAAAGGGTATATTCCAACACCCGGTATCGTCTCCTACTCATTTACATGGGGGCTGCCATTTTCTTGCTGATTTGGATTTGTACATGAACCATTGAGAAATGTTCCGGTCAGGAAGATATTTTGAATCCAAGACCTAAATTGATTTTCTTCATTAGCTAAAATCCCATATGTGACGAAAAATATAAAGTGGGTGTTTACATGATTTATAAAAATTAAATCTTTATAATGATACTTTTAAATTGTCTGGTTTTGCTTAACAAAAATCTGTTTTCTTGGGTTTGCCAAACAGAGCAGAACATGCATGCATTCTGACTTTTCAAGTCCCATTATCCGAAAGCAGGTGAATGCATAGTTTGCCGCTATAGATGCTCAGGGAAGAAGCATCCATAAAATTTGAATTAATTTGCTCCGTCCATTGCGTCACAGTATGTAGAAAATAGATTTATATTAAGCGAATATCGATTTTCAACAGAAATATATAAGGAAATCTTCAGTTTAAAAATAAATTGACATATCTATTCTATATTTTTAATCTCAAATGGGTTTTTAATTTTGAAAAAGGCAATTGGGCATTTGGATTAAGAAAATCTTCTTGTACACATAAAAAAATGGCAGCCCCCATGTATTGCTAGCAGACGATACATATTGCTAGCAGATGATAAATTTTGCTCAGAAAATCTTGATTCGTATCGATCTCGTATATTTTGACGCGAAGCCATATAGTCTAACAAGTAGGAATAAATAACACCTTTGAACACTATCGTCTTTATTGTTTGAGGTTAATTCTCCTTTAACCTGAAACAACCCAATGTGTAAAATCACTTCACTATAATTTAAAATCCCATGTAACATATGAAATACAATTTAAACAAGTGATACAGTGTTGTCTATTTGTGACGTGACTAAGACGTGCTTTAATTAAATAATGTGAGTTGATACAAAGTTACAAACAAGACATTAACAAAACTGTCTTAATACATTGCACAATATCGATGCTTTTCAAAATCAGTAAGTCAAATAATTCATATCTATTACTTCGAATACATGAATGTATAATTTATCCATTGCTCAGCAATGCTCTATCAGAACTAATAAAATTTCATATTGCCAACTTTCTGTAGTTTACATGATCTATCAAACTTTTTGAAAGTCTACTTAATTAGGAATATTATTCTGAATGTTGCAAAGGCAACATTCTGTAACTGAAATCACATTAATCATCATATTTGTCCGTTAAGAGTTTTCCTTTTTTAAGTTGCCCATCGTATTCATTTTCAGAATATAAACCATTTTAAAAACACATTATAGAAGGTGATAAATAGTTTAAACAGGAAAACGGATCATTGCTAACCTTTTATGCAAGGTTGAGTCTTCATGAAGGAAAATACATTAATTTGAAGAAAATTGTCCTTCATATGCAAAAATGAATATCATGAACATTGGTATAATAAACCATTTTTTTCTACTCACTGATTGTCAATTCTCGGGAATACCCACATTGATGTACAACCTTTGTGACAAAGATCTCTCTCAATATCAGTTATGGTTGATCTAAAGACATATATATATGAGCTGTTTATCACAGAGCAAACTTTTGACACACATTCTAGTAGCATTTATAACAAAAGTCCTATTCTTAAAAACATGAGTCACTGCCCATATCTTTCTATCGAGTATAACATAGACTTTGCTCAGCCAACACAATACATCAGATAAAAGTTAATGGCTTTATAACATACTTCCATGAACAACCACATTTATCTATTCTCATAATGCCTGGTGACACAAACTATATAGAAACACCGGACACATTCACTTTAAGGTAAACATCAAGATGAATTCTACTTCAAGATAATAATGAAAGAGTGTTGGTCAAACTAGAAGGGTTGCAGAGTAGATTTTGTTCATTTTCTATTTTGGGATACAAAGAACCAACTCCTAAATGTTTAACTCTCTGAACAATTCCAGAACTTTTGGAAAATCTTGTCTCACGTTGGTTTTGCAAGATTCATCTCTCTTCAATGAAATTTTTGTGAAATGGCTGATTCACTAAAATGTGAATATAAATGTATCACAAGTGAAATTGTTACCAAATACAAATTGCAGATAACTTTCAAGAGTTTCAAATTTTTGAAATTTTTTGGAGCGGTTTGTCCAAGACCACATATAATCCAGACCTATGCAGTCTTTGCAGCTTCCAAAGTATTATAAGAAAACATATTATTGATGTGGTCTTATACCTGGAAAATAAACCCTCAAAATTACATGTTTACCACCTTTCAATGACTTTGACCAACAATGTGTAATACCTTTAATGAGATAATTAATATTACAATCAATTCAATTAATCATATTACGAAATTAGTCATGTACATCATTAAGCTCGGTTTAAAAACAGAATGAATTGCACATAATCCTCATATCAAATATATCTAGTACTTTTTATTTGGAACTACTACAAACAAAGGAATGATTTTGATATAAAACTATAAAATATCTTTAATATACAAACTACCCAGAGAAGTAACATTCTAATCTTTCACTCAGCAGTGACATCAACTTTTGACAAATTTTGAACCAAGACTGACATTACCATCGGAGATACAATATGCAGATAATTTAAAAATCTGAATGAGTTCTGATATTTGAGAGTTGAAACAACTTGAGTATCTTTTTTTTAAATCAAGAGACAACGTGAACTCATTGAAGTACTGTTCTGACATTTTGTTGATACCTACATGTACCCCCAAATTTGGATGAATTATATTTTTCATACATGCATGTAACAATTTGCCCCCACCCCTACCAAATTTAGATAATTTAAAACTTTCACTCTTTAATTCATCCTAATTTTCCGTATTTACCTTTAATTCTCTATCTTCCTTTCACTGCTCAATGAGAATCTACTTATGACAGACATAGGTGAATAACAAGATTGTTCATATCATAATTCAGGGATGCCACTTAGAATCGATAAAAAAGTAGGAAAAATCATCTAGAATGGGCCCTTGTGTACATAAAAAGTGTTTTTCTATGGCTAAAAGTATGTTGAAAAAGTAGGAATTCCTACTTTTGTCTGAAAAGTGGCATCCCTGATAATTACTTTTAAACCCCTAGCACCTAAATTGCCCTGTGCAATTATTTCTTCAATGTACTACCCCCACATACCATCCCCCCCCCCAAAAAAAAATGCCTGTATATATCTATATACTAAAAGTCTATGTATAGCAGTGAATGTATGGGTCTGCATTATCTTCCATGAATCTGAAGCTTGATTTTCTACATGTATTACGACAGTAAGTTTTTTTTTTGTGTATTTTTTGTGTGTATAAAGTCAGAAATAATGCAAGTTAGACTGTAATATATTGTTACTTCCAGCGACAAAATGGATACAGTGCACATAACTTGAAGGGGATAATTGGTTAAAGACAATTATTCATTCCATTACAGTGGACGAAAAGACACATGTGTTTAGGTGAGGCACAGATTATGTTGAATTTGCAAATCTCAATAAAATATCTATCTTTCTCAATTTCAAAGCAAGGCTTACAGTAATTTCGCTACATAAATATCAGTCAATAAATATACATTGCATCCAAGAAAGCACATTACACACTCTAATTCAAAGTGAGTTGACGACTAGTACTGAATATAAGACACTACACATAGCTACAATGTACATGTACACTCCGTATACATACTGTACATGTTTGAAATAAAATAAAACACCAACATCATTTCTATTTATGTAAAGTTCTTAATTACACATATAAAATAGCACACTACTAGCATGGTATCCCTGATGCTGGGTATTTCTAACATCCTAAAAAGTAGCAGAATGGTTGTGGCAAAGACAATTTTTGGAATGCCTACAGACACAATTATTTAAACTGGCTTTCAACAAGTTTGCCATTATTTCAAGTATACCAACTTTGAGTGATTTCTACCACTATAATGTTGCAGCAGGTGCATTTACTGTTTAGTGAGGAGTCAACCTTGGTGACCATACATACATGTATCACATGAAAATTTGCTTCCACCAATTCAACATGTTTGATATTTAAAAATGACGTCTAAATTTTGAAAGTGAATGCAATTATGTAAGCATGTTTACTTGCAATGTATATGTACATTTATTTACAATACATGATTAGTTACATGTACATATACTTGTATATATCAGTAATTAATAATAAAGTATACTAGTATCTAATTTATAAGTTTGTTTAATACACAATTCCACAACATTAAAACAAACATGTACAGTGTACCATCTGTTCAATACATGTTATTCTGTAGCATCATGATAATAATTACCGGTATGCTATCATGAAAATGAAATCCTCAAAAACTGTGAATACTTCTCTTGTGAGAGGAATGTTTGTTTGGCATGCTGTGTTGGATATAAAAACTCAAAATAAAATACCTGTTGGGTTTGTTGTGCTGTCATATGTTTTTCTAAGGACTGAATGCAGTGTTCAGTAATAATGCGAATAATTAATCCAGGAACTAGCAAAACACTTCCAACTGTTAAACATGATCATAAATATACATGTATGTGGCTACATATATTTGGCAAAATCTTTATACTTGTCATACAAGGTGAAGCTAATTTTGGCAACTGTGTACACGGTTTTGAAAAGGTTTAAAGAAACATGTATGTGAAATCACTTTCATTCTAATTTCTGGATACAGATTGTCGTAAGCTTTTAATCACTGTCTTGAATACACATATACACATAATGAAGCTAAACAAATAGATGACTGTATACATTTGACATTTCACCTTCAAACTTTGACCTTTGACATGTCTTACTTGACATTATCTCCTTTCAAACCACTCCTGAATCTGCTTTCGATGAAGTCTCTTCGTCCTCTACTATCTGGGTATCGCTTCTCTCTCTGGTGTTTGTTAATTCCCCGTTCTCTCCACTGGCACCCAGTTCATCCAATTCCTCTTCTGTGATGTTGGTACTGGCCAGACTGTGTGTTCAAGTAAAAGACAGAAACACCCAATAATACATGAAATGTATACAGAAATCAGATAGAGAGAGAGAGAAAGCCAGAGGAAGGGGGGGGGGGGACAGACATAGCCAATCAGATGAATGATATGGCCTATCACATGTGTGTGGGTGGGTGTGTGTGAGAGACAGAGGGACAGAAAGCGAAATACAGACAGACTGACCTTGGGGGGAGGAGAGAGGAGAGAGGCAGGGACAGCCAAAAGGAATTCAAATATTCAAGCAAAATTAAAAATAAAAATTTTGATATACTAGAATGCATTTAATAAAAAAATGAGACAAGTGAAGCAGATTGAAAAGAGCAGACCAGAAGACAAGGATCAGCAGACAAGGATTAGAATAATGACGATGATGATTAGAAAGCCATCATGATACTTACACTTGATCTTTCCAATGCTGGCATTCCTTAGTGATCTCATCCACCTGATGTCTGAGCTGGTTTCTCTCGATGTTCATCTGAGCAAGATGTTCGGCAAAGTCCACAAACTATGGTAGCCAGGAAGCAAAAATATACAATTAATAACACAAAAAATAATGATACTGATTTCATGCAAATACTTGCGGTGTCAAAGATAAGTAAACCTTTGATGATTCCATTCTTTGGCAGAATATCTTTCAAACGTTTTACAAAATACATGTAACAAATCTTTGATACATTTCATTTGTACAACAACGGTATTACTAATCCCCTTTCAATTATGCATAAAAAACAAATAATGAATAATATTTTTAAATATATTACATACATATTGTAAGATGTTTGTAGCATGCTAATGTAGTATGCATGCATGCAACTTCATTACATAAGAAAAGAGTATATATTTTAGCGCTGGCAGAAAAAGCATTGCTCATATACTGATTTTCATGCTTGTAAATTGTCAGGTCACAGAAAATGTTTGTTTATATTATCTAGGTTGAAATGTGATGGAATGATAGAACTACAAGGAATAGATAATATACTTTGTGAAACTAAGTAAAACTCAGAATCTAGTAAGCACTTAAATCAATATTACTTCCTGGCTAATATTTCAATATATGAATATGTACAGACTATGTTGAAAGAAATTCATATTAGTGAGCATTCAACATTCCTATATTGCTTTATCTTTCAATAAAATAGACCTTTCCTACATGTACAGGTACATAAAAATGAGAATTAGAACTATATAAGAAAACAATATAAAATAAAAGAATAAAGAACAAAAACATGAACACAAACATGGAAAAACATGCTTAAATTAGCTGGCATCATACTTGTTATCAGTATTGTTAATCCAATACATTATCATGCTTGATATTTTAAGCAGTATGCAGCAATTAGCTTTTAAAGGAAAATGACATCTGACTTCTATAACAATAAATAGTATGTCTGCCTAATCTCAAGTGTAGTTGTATTAACAAATAAAGGAAAACTGAAATAACTCAACAGAAGAAAGTTGTACATGATATTTTTGTCTCTTTCTATCTTCATGCACAAGTGGTATTTACTGTACTCATGCCGAGCTGCCCCCTAACCGCCTCCAAATTTTCCATTAAAATGTTCTAATATGTAACTATATTTATCACTGCAGCAAGCATAGCTGTTTCATTGAGCAGAAATTATCTTTATTGTATTGGAACAATTCCTTTGAATAATTTACATTTAGAGTAGGCTACCATTTCAAGGCCTGGCTTTTAGAATAAACTAACATTTGCGATGATACTGTCAAGATTTCAGCTCGTCGACATGCATAAAATTGTATGTCATGCTATATAAGTAGATGCTTTCAGTTCACAATAGCCAGAAGTAAAAAATGACACTTACAGGAAACGTTAAAGGACATCAAATATCAGAAGGTGAAGGGGGGAAAAACAGCTTGTACTGTTAATAGGGTAAAACACAAATGATTTGAGAAGTAATATTCCATAACCTCTTTTGTGCCACTACATGTATGTTCACAAAGTTTGAGTTCTTTGATTTATTGCTGAAGTGGGCGCAGAAAATCTCGTCAAACTTCACGTTCGTGTTTCAGGAAAAAAATTAGTGTTGTTTTTAGTCTAAACATAATTTACAACTTGATTGTTTTAAGCGGAATTTATCTCTTATGGCACAAAAGGCGATGACAGCATGTATACAGATTAAAAATCTACTCTTATTAAAGCTAACATTCCCATTTGTATATGAACAGAGCAGCCAGGATTGAAGAGAATGATTTAATCGCTGAACACCAACACAACAAATCTTGAAGAAAATCTGAGATAACCTTATTTCCATCTTGAGTATGATGTGAAAGCTGATGAAAAAATATTTAAAAGGTTGAACAAACAAAGATTAAAGGTACGCCTGAGTGCTTCTAATGATGATAAAATAACATTCTCATATCTTAAATTACCTTAACCCATTCACTATTCAATTCTCTCATTCCACAGGCTTAATACAAGAACCTTCCAGTTCCAACAGGAAGTGGGTTTATAAAACACAACAAATAAAGTCTGCCGGGGAAATTGATGGGCACATGTGAGCCAAAACATGTGCAAAGGGACGTCTGTAAAGATAACAACTGAATACATTTTCTCATACACTTTTCACATCTGTGTAGGTGATTTTCAGTCAATATAGTTTTCAAAATTGTTCTGTTTTCTCAGCCAAAAAACCCCCAATAATCAAGTATAATATTTGTTCTTTGGAATGACTTTTTACATAAATTTTCTCTTGAAATACATTTGGATTACCAGAATGCAAGATTACATTAAATTGCGCCTTGAAATACACAGGTATAGACACCTCCAATGAGAACAAAGCAGACTGAAAACAGATTTTGAGTGATTTACCAAAAATCCATATATTCAACCCCACACATACAAATACACATCACATAAACTAACAAAGTTCAAATTAAATGGACAAAAAGAAGAAATGTCTTTAGTCAAAGGATAATTATGTTATTACTAAATTATAATACAATACAAAACCTTCTTGATGGATGAAACAGTGTTAGTCAAGTCAATTCAAATGAAACACTCTTTATATATTACATAATAGTTTTAAACAACATTGAAAATGAAACAAAAAACAATTTTACATGCGCATGTACATGTAGAAACTTTTTCATCTCATACATGTAGGAGTCTCAATTAACGAAAATTTAAAACCTTGCTCGACAGATGAAACGGTGGGTTAGTCTGGTCAAATGAATTCATGTAAGTACAATCAGTACTGTTTGTTAGTAATGAAATGGTTAGTTATGATAAATTCACAAAATAAAACAAGGATTAGGATTAACTTGCTGAAGTTGGATATATATATACAAATATAGGACAAACACACACTATACAACAAAGTAGAACAAGGATGTGGCAATATCATATCAGTCCCCAAAGGACCTGGGCCATTTCATAAAACTTCATGAAACGGGGCTCTGTTCGTGTAACTCTCAGCCAACTAGCCTTCCTAACCAATAAATAAATGAACGTGAAAAAAGGGCAATAGCTGACCAAAAATCAAGTTTTTTTTAATTTTTAGAACCGTTAGCACATAAAAGAGGCATCTCTTTTCTTTATTTCCTTTTTTTTTAGGGGGGGGGGGGTAGGGGCATGACCCTGAATCAGTTAGAATTTAATACAGCTGGGTAAAAGTCATATTGCAGAGTGTAGATTGGTTTTCAGTGGTTAAATGATGGTAAAACTCTGTTAAAGTAACAGTAAACGGAGCTCCTAAATGGTGCCATTTTTCAACAGGATTTCATAAGGATCTATGCGTCTCATTTTCCCATCATGCCCCATTCTACTTTGTAAAAAGCTTAGATTGTATCTGCAGGCAATTTTCCACAATGCTAAGTCAAATTTAATAATTTAAATATAAAATTTGCATATTATCCAAACAAGATGTTTGTCGAAATTCAAAATAAAATGCAATTAGTTTTCAAATTATAATCTTGATTTAGCAATGACTGTAAGATGGCGCTGTTCAAGTTCTACCAGTTTAATGCTACTTTAATATGTAATGTAGAAGTCAAAAAGTTGAAAACTCCATCTACCTGTATATGTCATGCAACATCTCACACTTAAAAATCCTCATGGAGTTGGATTTAATCTCACATGCAGGTCAGATTTTACCAAATGTGGCTGGCTAGTAAGGATTCATAAGTGATCCCGAATAATGATGACAACTCCGATAATACCATTGATAAAGATGACACGATAATGATAATGATAATGAGGATGATGGTGGTGTTGGTGGCGGTAGTGAGATGAAATGGATATACATGTACATACGTGAGTATGCATCTAAAATTAAAACAGAGGGAATGTTGTTCCACATGGACACTACATGAAAACACTTCTTTCTCAAATGGAGTGAGGGATTTGGTTTTCTTAATATAAAATGAGAATATAACAAAAACATTTTTATGATATGGCATTCTAATGTAGGTTGCAAACTCTAAAAAGAAATTCAAATGAATTGAGGGAATTAGAAGAAAATGAATTGATGAATAAATGTTGGTAATGAAAAGTCTGCTAAATTCTACAAGAATCTATTATTCTGCTGACTTACTTGAACTCCAGTTCGCTTTTGAGTTTTCTTCATTTTCTCCTGGATTGATTTTACAAAATATATCCACATCATGATTTAGAAATGCAGACGGAAGAGTCATTTTGGTTTTCTTCAATACAGCTGAGAAGATATGATCATACATTTATACAATTCTAAGTCTTGACTGAATATTTCTAGTTTTCTTTGCATGCATGCTGTACAAAATATGTCAAAGTAGAGGTATAATCAATTTCTGACTATACACTGTCTGATTTTATATTGTACTAATTGTATCTAGGCCTATATGTAAGCAATACATGGATTTTTTTTTTTTTTTGAAGGACAATGCCAAAATCTGATAATCGGATCCCGACACGATTGTGCACTATACAATAATGTGCACAAGCCTCTAATCTAAATGACTGTTAGGTACATGTAGCTTAGCAAACGCAGTGGCACATAAAGACGCAGGAAAGACGTAAAGAGGAAATTTGCTAGGTTTGTCTGTTCTTCTAAAATTAGAATTTGACAAACCTGAATAAAAGTTTTCATATTATTTTCCTTAAAAGTGTTCAAAGATGTAAATACTAATTCGCCACTCTAATATCTTGATTCTGCCTCTAAAATAACTTTGTCATATATACATGTATGCGTGTTTCCCAAGTCTTCATGCGCCACAATATGTCACTGAGCTACCACAATGCCAAGGTGTTGATGAGAGAATTAATGCAACCTTGATTCATTATTAAATGCACTAAGCATACAGGATCTTTGCACTGGCTTATGTAGGCTTGTTTGTTATTTTGCAAGAACAAGAAGGTAAAAAGTGTTTTGTTTTTGTTGTTTTTTTAGGGAAGGATATCATTCGCACAGAGATACAAGTACAAATTGATATAAATAGAAGATTCTAATCATTACTGATTCAGCAATTTGATTGTTTATGTCTACATCTTTCCCATCACCTCCTCCCTTATTATGAAGGGAATCACTAATCTACAACAAATTCGCTCATAGCTATTGAAAGAGAAGGTTGAGTTCTGGGAAAACTATACAAATAATTTATGAGCTTTCTCATTCTTTTATGTTAGTTTGGAAGATTATCATAGTAGAAATGTCCCCTGAAATGGATTGCGCTTCAAATGCCCTCACATTCAAAGTATGACACAATACAGCTGAAATGTTCGGGCCGAACATTTGAGTGTAGTCCCATATATACACATTTCTGTATGCAGTGCATGTGACTCTCAGCAGGATTGAGTCAATTTCTTATCATCATTTTGGTGATACCAAAACCTTACTGCATACACCAATTCTTATGTGCTATATGTATATAGTCAACCTTTCCCAATTGCTTTGAGACAATTTCTTTGACAATTCAATCATGACCAGAACTCAACTTTATCTTTACATACAATTATTTCAGTAGCAATAATCATAGATAATGTCACCGCTAATGAGTTTGGTGAAACAGGACCATGTACTTACATTGACAGCCTGCTTAGCTCCTTTCTGAGCTCCTTCTTCGATCTGTTTCAGCTGGTTCTCCTCGACGCCCGTCTGAATCAATGTCTCTCTCATCCTGGCTTTCTCCATCTCATAGTCCTGGGTCACCTGCTCCAGCTCATAGCGATGTCTTTAAAGAAAGGATGTTGAATTTACAGTGTCAATGGTAAAACGGGTCAGGAATGATTTTAATTATATACCACTTTCGTATTTCATGTCACATGCATGAAACAATGTTCTCCTTCCACTCTTTCCAAACATGATACGTATCCATCGCCCTAACCTTAGACCTAACCCTCATTCTATACCTGTGACAAATTAAAACTTAGAGCGATTACTTGTTGCCGCAGCACATGTCGCAGCAACCCATTCTCTGTTTGTATGTTTCATCTCTCTCTCTCTGTGCATCAATTTCTCTCTCAACTCATTCAAACCCTACCCTCTTACTCCCCTACTCATAACTCCCCCCTCCTCTGCCCTTCTCTCTTTCTCTCTCTCTTTATCGTACAGTATGACACTTACTGTTTTTCAACATTCTGCAGTTCTACGTACATCCCATCAGCTTTCGTCACAGCCTCATCTCTCACTCTCTCCGCATCCCTCAGCTCTTTCTCCAGCCTTGCCAGCTCCTCCAGAAATTCATCAATGGCCTCAGTATCTTCGTCATCGCTCGCAGATGATGCCCCACTGTCACGATCGCTGTCGGTGTTGTATGTGTTGGAGCGGGCGCGGGCTCGGCCTGCCAACGTGGCTGAGCGAGTCATGTGGATGGGAGCACCATTACTCTAAAGGAGAAAAACAACATGAACAGTTAGTTTTCCAGTAAAAATGGAAAAAATACCTCTTTTGCTTTTCAAATCCTGTTTATACGGTTTGATTTTAGTTTTATATTCATTCACCAGTTTTAATCTAAATGAGTGCAAAGCGAAAAGCTTCAAATGTTTGTATTTAGAGCTTTTCTTAGATATTTTTCTTTGCAAGAGGATATAGACCACAGTACAGCTTGGAAATAACTGAATATCATTATATCTAATCATTCATAACAGTAATAACAATACCAACTTATTGATAATTCATCAAAACAAATCTAGCATCGCTGGACTCTTTGATTGATTCCAATTTTTCTTTCAACCCTTTCAGGACAGAAATTATTTCAGGACTAAATTGATCACATTTTAAAATTCAAATTAGCAACAAATATTTTTCTTTTAGTTCTACACGGTTCTAATAAGGCGTTGTATCTTTGAAAACAATATATACATGTACATGGTTAGACATTTTGAGGAAAGTTGAAAAATTGATAATTTTGATTTTAAAAATGATTTTGAACCTCTCAATGCGATGCCAATTTACGGATTTTAAAGCTTATTCTCCTTTTTAAAATTCCTGGCATCAAACGCAATATGGTCATGCAACAAAAATGGACATAAATGTAGTGTGTGCAGACATTTTTGCTCTTTCTACTCATGCATCTGGTATATTTTTTAGAGCTCTGAATCAAAAGTTATTAAGCCAAACCACAAAATGTGGTCAATTGTCTCAAAAGGGTTAAACCAGATTATAGTCTCATTTTGACCGCTTCATCCGATTAAATGTCAGGAAGAGCAATATCATCTACATCTCTGGTATAGGTAGGTCTATTTGGTACATATACATGTATCCAACAATTGCAGTGATGCCTCCTGAAGCCAAAAACAGAGAACCTCTGACAAGGTTTTATAATCTTATATTCTACCATCATTTGCAAAAGTTTGAGACCACCTCAGGATTTGTGGGTATTTCAATAATTTGGAATACTTTCTTTTGTCTTATTGAATTATTACATAACATGTTTACCACAGTGATCAGTAGCAAAAGAGTAATGGTATAAGCCTATAGTTCAAGTATGATACATAAGTTATGCCATGAAAATAATTGTATGTCTGGAAAATAAGTTTCTAAATTTTTTTTCTTTCTTTGACTTACTGCATTTTGGAATAGTGGTCTTAAACTTTAGCAAATGATGGTAATTAGCTAAAATTCAGCAATGTTTTAGATCACCGAAGATTGCTTTCTCTTCCTCAAATTCCATTGTAAATCATAATGTACAAATGTATTGTACACCCCTTTGCTGAAAGCGATAATGCAATGAACAAACCAAATTAAAGCAGCAGCTTGTTAACGTTCCCTTTTCAAGTTATATAATAAATTTGGAGTGAAAACGTTTGGTACATGAAATATTTAATACACCTGTACACCCACAATATATATTTATTAGTAAAATGGACATACATGTAGTACAAATGTGGTTATTGAGTCATATATTCATGTATTATAGTGTCAATAATAGTAATAATAATAGTGGCTACTTGTATAGCACGCAGGTCCGCCTTTCGACGCTCATGGCGCTGAATACCAATATCAACGTTAACAAAACCTATTATAACAATATTAGTACAAAAATGCACCTGTTTGTTTTAAGTTATGAATTAAATAATTGTTAGTGATAATAACAATACACCCAAGTCTACACAATGTACCAGTAATAATGTGATATGAATCATATAAAGTTCCATGTACATGTACATATTCCACAAACTATCATGATGCACAAATTACAAACTACTATGTAATATCTCACAACAAAATCATTATGTACATGTACAAAGTAGATAAGCTGTTCTATCGTAACAATAGTATGAAAGCTCCTTCCCATATCTATACTTAGCATTATATATGAATAATAGTGGCTGAAATGGAGAAATCTTCACTCAGATATAATTGGTATTAAGCAGAGGCTGCCCCAACTCCCCAGAAAAATAAATTCACCAATGAAAAAAAAAGGTAATGTTGAAGGACACATTTCAAGGATATAAGAAATTATGGAACATACTAGAAGAAAGGAAAGGAGAATATATGCCAGAGTAAAAAGGAAATGTACACATACTACAGAAGAAGGTGTGAAAGAAAAAGAGCAAACAAAAAGTACATATGACACATCCAAGAGAAAGTATCATTCTCAAAAGTAAACGGCAAATAGTGAACATGATCAAAAGAAAAATAAGATAGAATGAAAGGCAGAATAAAAGGAAAATATGGAAGGAAAGTGAGCCAGATTCCAATACCCTTCTTCCCTAAGCTCTCTCCCCCATGTCTTTCTAAGCTATGGATGATATAAATGGAATCAAGTAAGAAAGGATTACCGATACAACAATAACAGCGTTCCTCCTGTCCCTGCTCTAAATCATTCAAAAGAAGGGATATCATATACAGTTCAAATACAAGTAATACGGACAATAAGAAAACGATAAGTAACAAAGCATTAGTGACACAATTATTAGAGCACTTCTTTGGACTCTTATAGCGTAAAGTAATAGGGTTGTTCATATCATACATGTATGTTACTAAGATTTAATATGGACTATTAGAATAAAGTCAGAATATAGTCAAAGTAGAAGAGTATTGTCAAAGAAGCAATACCTCTTTTTGTAAAAGAAGATTCGTGACATGAGAACAAAAATATTCTTCAAGTCCACTCTAAATGAATCATAAAATAGGATTGCTAAAAAAATTGTACAAACCCAGAAGTCCTAGCTATTTTATCCCATAAGTAACATTTGTTTTAAACATTACATATTATTATTATTATCCACTTGGAAGATTTCATTTTGCCTGAGATTTGTATAACGTTGATAAACCTACTAGAGAGTGGACCTGTCTTAATATTAAATAGTTACATGTACATTCCTAATGAAAATTTACATACAATTGTTCGGAAAAATGCAACCTGTACCATAAAAAAAAAATGAACAGAGTTAACACCTTGGACCTGCCCATTTACTTGTTAAGTACTGTTAAGATTAAAAATAAAATATGTATACTGTTAATAGTTACATTCAGAAAGAACCATAAATGCTGTGCAAATTCACTCCTAGCATGCAATTGTTCTTTAACATTCACATGCAAAGAGTATTGTCAAAGAACATAATTATATTGTTAGAAAACATTGGAAACATCATATACACATAGAATTACACAGAGTGCATACAAAAGAAAAGATAAATCTCCATTCAATTTCCTATCAATCAATATCAAACTACAACATTATCATATTAGGTGTATAGTGCAAGTATTATGCTAGTACCAGTTACTGTGAGATCGTAGGTGCAATATTTACAACAATCTGTATGCTTTTGAAAAATTTGTGTTGTTGTTCAAAATCAAACAGAAGTCTCAACCTTTACTCTCTTTTCCCCACATATTCCTAGGAAAAGTAATTATTATTGTCCCATCTTACCATTTCATGGCTGTACACACATTTTGTTTGAAATTTCTCGCAATGATACAAAGGAAGAGCCTCATGATATCATGGCTTCATTTTATGAAAACCACGGATCCAGTTACGGGGCGCAAAGATTTCAATATCATGATAGAATGAGTAATTCCTTGAAACAATAATTCTTATGGGGTGTTGCAAGAAAGTTGCGATTGATTGCAAGTTGCAACTGATCGGTACTGACCAATCAAAATCATTGTTGCAAGCGCATCTTCTTGAATGGGCAGACCCTGAACCATTCAGAATGGTTGTTCTAATTTGCTTTACAATTTGCAATTGATTGCAACTTTCTTGCAACACCCCATTAGTCAATTAATGAAGGTCAGATTTGCATAAAATGAGGTTCTATCAACATTGGTAGAACCATAAAAATAGTACTACTTACCCTGTCAGAGTTGACTGTAGTACCAGTCACTGTGTTGAGAGAAGATAAGGCGGGGAGGCGAAGGGTTGACTGGCGGATGTTGAGCTCAGGTCGGAAACACACGATCCATATCTTGGGTACAAACATGCACATGATGCCTACAGGACGAATTGGGATAGGGAAGGAATAAAACTAGACATTATACTTAATTTTAAACAATGTAACACTTGGTTCAATCAGCAGGATCACCACTGTTGACACTTGACTTTCAATGATACTATGAAGTATGTAATGTACTTCCATAATCAGTGCTCAATACAAACTCCTTTCTTCCTTTCTGCCCCTGTAAGTCAACCAATATGCTATTTTTTCCACAAAAATTGGTTGCCCAAAGTATGGTTGCTCTGATATAAAAACAAAACAAGGGTTTCAGTTTACTGTTCTTTTTATACCAAATAAAAGTTATAAAATATAAAATGCTATTTACTCACCATAATCATGATATAGGCCTGCACGTGTTTTACAACAAAATTCCCTTGTAATATGTATTCTATAAGCATTTTGGTTGTGGAACACTATCAGGTAGAGTTAAAACAGTTCCCAAACTAAACATGTTTGCTCGAATACTTGAATGAATCCTTAGCTTAGTTTGCATGTGCATCTAGGTACATGTATCTATAGCCAGGAGGGTGTCTGGGTGTTCACAAGGTGCTCTTTTCTTTTGGAAGACACCCTGTTTTTTTTTTTTAATCCACATCATTCAATGATGCCCTTTATTCAACATATTATAAAATTGTGGCTCAAAGCCTGTGAGCATCAAGACATGAGAACGGAATTGCAAAAAGTACCTGAGAATGCACAAGCCAGACAAGAGAGGGCGCTAATCATGGCTTTCATCTTGCCGGCAGTGGCGAACGTGGTTGCGATGAAGATGAATGCCAGGAGACAGAACGTGAGCATGGAGAAACAGATCCCGCGGGAGTCGTTGAACTGGCCGGGTAGCTTTCGGATACGGAATGCTTGGAAACTACATAGCAGAGCTAGGAGGAGGTTGTAGACTGGAGGGAAAAAAAGAGAACAAGATAAAACTTCTGTTTCGTGTCATTACTCTATTTTTTAAAATTTTGGATAGAAAATGAGATGTTAAACATCATCTGAGCAGCAGCAAACTTATTCCATAAGCCTATTTGGGATTCTCCCTTTCAGGGACCACTGGCATGACCAGCTGTCAACAAATATCTGGATCTCTTGATATCTGAAGCGGTTGTTCCCCAATTGCACAATAATTATACACTTTAAAAAAAAAAAAATTAAAATATGATACATTCAGTGCAACAACATTGTAAACATGATATTTAAATCTATACTTAGAGGACTTACTGAATGCTAGGATTGAGCTCAGGATATTGTTCTTACAGACCAAATCTGTCACCTCAGGAGGGGAGTAGTCATAAACGGCTTCCGGAGGGAATACTTGACTCAACAGCACTTGAAGACAGGCTTGCACCAAGACAATCACCATCACAAAGATCACTTGGTACTGAGATTCAGGAGAAAAACAAATAATTACATAGTTCATAAACAAAAGTGTAAATTATCTGATATACATGTAAGGAGTAACAACAATAGCCTGGATATTTGTGACTGTAGACTGTTCTTCTATTGGTCAAAGCCACAAATACCAGTAAATCACCCTGGTTAGGATTTCCCCGATACCTTGATGTTGAGGAACATGGAGGGTCGGCCCTGAGACAGCTTGCGGTTGAAGATTCTTGAGATGCGATTGGTCTTCGTCAGGAGGGTGGCGACGTAGAGAGCAAAGCTACAGCCCAGAAGACTGATCTGCAATAGAGATAATCACAATAAAAGAGACCACTTCATGAATGTTATTCAATAGAATATTGACAAAATACAAATATTTACCTTTATTTTTTATTGTATCTATATTAATGCAATCTTCTTCGCAAGCTTCAGTAAAGCTTTTGAGTCATCAAAACATGCTTTTGTTTAATTGTTTAATATATGTACATGTATGCATAAAATTAACTCCCTGTACAACTATGATGTTTACCTAGCATGATTGATTTATAATCAGATTCAGATTCAGATTCATTTATTGGGGCAATTTCCAATTAAACAAAGTGTATGAGAGATGAACAGAACCCTAGACGACCAAGGTGACAGACACAGATACAAATTTGATGAGGAGATTGTGGATGGCTATCAGAGATTTACAAAGTGGGGGGAAGAAAGAGATAGAGACAGTGAGAGAGAGAGAGACATAGAGACAGAGAGAAAGAATGAAAGAGTGAGAGAGAGAGAGAGAGAGAGAGAGAGAGAGAGAGAGATGAAGATGTACAGAGAGACTGCCTTAGTAACACAAAGAGATAACTAACCTGCAAGTTGCACATGAGATCCGTAGGCTTGGACAGGTACAGGAAGATGCAAACAAGAGTTGTCGTGATGGCAGTGAGAAGGATATAGCTCAGCTCGGTACTGGTAGCTTTAATGGTAGGTGTGTGTCGATAGCGGACATACACCCCAAAGCACAATATAACAGCCACGAAGCCCAGAATGGCACAGATACTCAGAGCAATAGTGAAAGGATCCGTCCATTTTAGGTACTGGATAGGTTTCACGATGCAAGAGGTCTGATTGGCGTTGGTACGTTCCCCGTCGGCACAAGGACGACAAGATTCAGAATTACTTGCAGTGCTAATGCTGCCATCTAAAAAAGGAAGGGAAAATATCATAAAGTCATCATTATAAACAATAGGTATCAAAGAATACTTGGTTCTTAATCGTGCAAGCTCAAACAAGGCCAATATATATGTACGAATACCATGTACTGTACTTGTACATTAGAACTTTGTTCCAGGAAATATCTAATCTAGATACACATTATTTCTTTCAGTGTGGTGGGCAAGAAAATCCAGCATAAAAATATGAAGAATCTATTATGTTTGAATTAAAAATAGTGTTCTTTTTGCTCAAAGAAACAGGTACACAGATTATGAAAATATTTCATACTCTATTCAATAATGAAACAAAGAATTGAAACACAAAATTTGGCCCATGGTAGCTCATGTTTGTTAATAAACTTTAATATTCCATATCATAAGAAAAGTATCAGGTATCGCACATTTACAAAGCATTTTCAACTTGCTCCAAATGTATACTGAGCAATCAACCCTACACTTTACAAAACCAGAAGGGCAAAGAGATAAAAGCATCCATGTTCTCTGAGAAAATAAATAGGTCCAATCGAAGGCTTAGTGATCTTTCCAACTTTTTCTTTTTTCTTCCTGAGGGCTACAGGCCTTTTAGAAATACTATTCACAATATACCTTCACATTTGACACAATCCCAGCAACAAGTAATGGACTCTCTGACGATAAAAGACCCAGGGGGACAGTCTGCAGAGCAGCGAGAAACGGGACTGATGCCCTCGCTGGACCAGACGATGTCATCACTCCATGTGAACTTCTGCAAAGGGTCCCAGCTCCCTACTTCTTTGAAGGCGTACACCCCATTAGCTTCCTGACAATTGGAAACATGCATGCATAACAGCATTATAGTTCTGGAAGCCTTGGCTATTCAAAAAATTTAATCCTTGCTATCACAGCATAAAGAAAGTTTCAAACAATACATGTATACCAATTTGCAAATGTATGCAATACAAAAAAAAATTGATATTGTTATCATAATAATATCATAAATTCTACCATAAATGCTTATCTGATATGTAAATGCAAAGCAAGGAAAACTCATTATACCATTCACTTGCTATCCTTTATATTTCAAGCCCCTTTCAATCGTTAATTTTATTTTTTTTTATTGGGGGGGGGGTCATTATGACCCCCCCCCCCCCCCCAAAAAAAAAAATAATTAATAGATAAATAAATAAATAAATAAAATAAATTAATTAATTAATTGATAATAAGAAGAAGAAGAAGAAGAAAAATAATAATATTAGATTAAATTCTAAAACAATATATATAAATAAAATGAGATTCATTTAGTTCAGTAACCCTAAAAATATTATGAACCACATATTTTAAAAAGTAATATTGTGATGTTACATGATATAGGTGTATAAAATTGTTTATAATTGTAGTTATTAAATGGCTTGTACAAATTGAAAGGATTCACATATTGGTCAAATTATGCATTTAGTACATTAAAGATTTGTCTCATTAATATTTTGTTTTGGAGGTTTATTTGTCAAACACATGTATAAACATGACCATTATTATCCAGACTTGCAAGTGCACAAATTTTCAATTCTTTTCACTTTTCTTAACACAGAATTGCTTTACTTATGGTCTGCTTACATAGCCCTCAAGACAAAAATATTAAATAACGGATAATTTTTTTAATGAGTTTCTAAGATTGCGACAATATGTTACCTGAAGGTTATTGACGTAATACTGGGCCAGTGGGTCTCCATTCTCATCGAACCTGAAAGCTGGGTTTGTCAGACCAGAGAAGGTTACATTCTTGACATACTGGAAGTATTCTTCAGTATTCAGTTCACTGGAATTAGCACCAGGGCAGGATGATCCTGGAGAAAACATAGCAACAGAATATCATTAATTAAATTAGAAACCAAAAATTTGTCTCCAGCAAAACATCATCATAATGCACACCCAAGGAATGTACCATTCTTGACATATTGAAAGTATTCTTCAGTGTTCAGTACACTGGAATTAGCAACAGGGGATGGCAGAAACAGAGAGAGAAAAAAATCATCCATTCGAAACAAATGCATCAATATACAGTCAGTAGAAATTTACATTATATGAATAAATATGATCATACCTTTGCACAATATCCTCGGGAGCTAAGTACTACCCAATATATTGAGAATAAAATTGTATATTACATGTATCTAAACAATCATATATTTCATGTCCAGTATCCTTGGGATTAATATTCTGCAGAAAGCTTTTTATTATATACCAGTAAGTAAATAAATGGAATCCTATCTACATATTCAACTTGGTAGTAATGGCCTAGGGAGATGATTTCTGCTAGATAATTTTCCTACAAGGTGTAATTACTTGTCCATGAAGTAATGTATCTGTGGGAATTTTAATAGCCAAAGTGATCGAGTTTGATGCTTAGCTGCCTCAGTGGTAATTTTCCTACAAGTCACGGAAGAAATTGTCCATATGGGAGTTGTCCAGTGGTGGTGTGATATTCCAAGCTATTCACCCAGATAACATTAACTCTTTGTATGCCAGACAAAACACTGTTCAATGGGACTTGTATGTCTAGTCAGTGCAAAGTTGCGACAATGGCTCAGAACATCATTAACCCCTTCCATGCCACCATATTTTTTAGCAATTGTCAAAATGAACTTTCAAGAGTTAAGTATAACTTTCATTGAGTTTTTTTCTTGAGCAAACTGGGCAAAGAAATATTGCATAGGAATAAACATTATATTGAAGGCACAGGTTTCTGTAAGAGGGAGAATTTTCAAGCCATTCTGACCCTAGACGAAATGTTCAACACTGATTTTTGGGGGCAGTATTTGCCGCCCACGGCATGGGAGGGGTTAATAATTCAGTAAGATTAAATTCAGTGATCAAATTCCCCTCATCAATCTCAAATGAACAAGGTACAAGCATACAGTATCAGACCCTTAAAATTTTTAAGGTATGGGAGATCAAAATGATTTGAGTAGCCAGGGATATAGAGAAATGAAAACTGCTGCAACAAACTACATATCAGACAAATATAAGTCTAAAAAACCTACCACAGATACCACTTTTTATCAACCATATTTTAAAATTACAGTGTACATAGAAGAGAGTATTACCGATACCTTTTGGGGAAATGCTTTAAGCTCACATTTGACGACGCTGACCCAAGAGACCTTAATATTGAGCTCTCACTAAAAATCACTCTGTGTCGTTTTGTGGTGCTTGCGGTCACAAATTGTCGCAAAATTGAACATATGATTACCATGCCACCAGTCTAGTTTGCAGGCACAAACCCTAGTCAATCATAAAAGAGTGTCTGCACTTTAAGACTACCATAGGCCCTGTACTGACACGACCAGGATGTGGCTGGGTTAGGTTTCTCTCAAGACACAATGATTATCTGATAACGTGTCATATTAGGGTCTGTGCTTGGAGACTATCACCAGTCCGTGATAATGTGCTGAAGGCTTATTTAATATCATGATTATATCAGTGAGATGGGACCTGCTCCACCGATATAAAAAATCTTTTCGACATAAACCTCAGGAAACTGATTTGGGAACCATTTATTTATTGTTATCATTCTCGGTCAAAGAAGACTAGCTCTTAGGTAGCTTAGCAAAACGGGGTGGCACGAAAACAAAACGAAATCGTCGGTGATAGAAGTGAATAAAAAGTTGTATTTTGACTTTAAAGGACAGTTTGGTAATATTAAGGCTTATCAAGTTAGTAGAGGTATTTTAACCTGCTCCATGGCTTAATGGTATGTTTCTACCCTAATGCAATAAATTATGATTTTCAACAATGCATTTTGCATTCCAGATGCGTCTTTTCTCGCTACTACATTTTGCTAAGCTACTGTAACGAAATTGGTTTTTTAATTTCGTAGAAAAGCTTAAGTTTTCGTATAGAAATCATCGTTTTGGTCGATTACCGTATTGAAATAACATTTTATCAAAATGTGAGATCGATTATGTTACGTTTCTGAGAAAAGAAAATGTTTTAGTTACACTTTAGCCTGTAACTTTTGTTGTTATATTTGCTTTATATGATTGTTACCAAGTTATTTAGCATTTTATGCCAATTAATCTGGTAGGTCATTTGCCTAGGTCAAAGCAAGGAAAGTTAGGAAAATATGAGTTGATTATTGCATGTGTATTTAATTAACCACTTTTTCTTGTACATGTGATTGCATATGTTATGGTGTATTTGCTGAATAAATGGTCTACGGCTGAGTCATTCACTGTATGCCAAGTCAGCGCTCACCGAGCCTGATAGTGCGGTGGCTGACACTTCAGGCTGGCTTGGTGTGCGGGCCAAATGATTCAAATGATGGTTTTGCACAGTCTTTCCAAATATTGATTTGGAAGATATTCGAGAATAACTTGTTCAATCGCTACGCCAGTGATTGATTTCTTGGTTTTTGCCTGGCCTTCTTAGCACCTCATCGCAGGGAAGCTGGTGGATGACAATCTACTGAAAACGAGGTCTGGACATGGTCGTGCGGTACTGCGTACTTCTGGACATGGTCGTGCGGTACTGCGTACTTTTGGACATGGTCGTGCGGTACTGAAGTCTTCTGGACATGGTCGTGCGGTGCTGCATACTTCTAGACATGGTCGTGCGGTACTGCGTACTTCTGAAGAGTAAACTAGCAGAAATAGCGCAGTAGTGACGGTTTGCAGAGACAGCAAGGTTTGGAGAGAAAGCAGGTTCGACAAGGTGGTATATTTCCGCCAAACGTACCACGTCCTCAGCTCGGGCTATCCTGACCGAAACCGCAGCTGGAGGAAGCAGCGTCGATTTCGTTAAACTACCTTACAATAAAAGAGCGTTTCATCAAGTGGTTTGTCAGTGATTTTTACTGACAAATTTGCTCTCAGCCAATCAGATGCAAGGATCAGTAGCTTATAACAGTTGTCGGGAAAAATCACTGACAAAACGCTTGGTGAAACGCTCCCCTGATGCATACTTCTTTAAGTGTAAGAATCAACAATGCAGAAACTACTCACCTTTGCATTCATACAGCATATCATGGAGGCTGAAGGCTAGAGAATGGACTGCATCTATGATGAAAGAGGTCCAGCCCCCTTCACCCCTAGAATCCAGCATCGGTGCAAAGGTTTCGTTTCCATGGCAAAAGGGCGTGTCCTCCTTTGAGACGTCGAAGGTACAATCGTGTCGTGAACCGAGGGTGAGCTGGTACCAAGGGTTGCGGCTGTTGTTAAAGGGGTCTATGGCTGCCAGGTATCTGGGATATTCAAATAAATTACCATAAACTGATTCTCTTCTTTATTTAAAGGGCTGTTCAGACTAGTATGATAATGATAACAATTAAGATTTTCAATTAAAGGTCCACCCTACCATTAAAGATAAAGTTGAGTACTGGTAATGAGATTGAATTGTGAAAGAAACTGTCTAAAGGTTGATTATATAGCACATAAGAATTGGTGTATGCTATAAGGTTTTGGAATCACCAAAATGATAAGAAATTGACTCAATCCTGCTGAGAGTCACATGCACTGCACACAGAAATGTGTATATGGGACTACACTCAAATGTTTGGTCCGAACATGTTCAGCCAAAATATTTAAGCTGTTTCTTGTCATATTTTGAATGTGAGTGCATCTTATGAGCGATCATTTTCAGGGGACATATCTTCTTTGATAATCTTCCAAACTATTAAGAATGAGAAAGCTCACAAATTATTTTTTACCTGTACAAAACTCAGGTTTCATACCAGCATACTCAAACTTATACACACAACATTGTAGGGTGTACCTTTAATCGAATATCTTTTTATCGTTATCGTTATCAGACAAGTCTGACCAGTTCTTATGACATATTCAAAAAACTTATCAATACATGTACATACCGTACATACACATGAACAATACATACCATACATCCACTTGGGAATATTTGGAAACAGTTTGAACGTTCAACAGAAGTATCACTTTCAGCAACATGCAGTATATATGCATGTGGTACATTAATATAATATTGCTTTTGTATATATTGTATGCACATCTGCCAGAGGACAGTTTTACAATTACAAGGGCTCCAAATTTGCTCTTTGACATACTTTTAAGAAGTTGATGGTGCCGTGAGGGTAATTACAAAGTAAAGCCGAAATTCAAATTAGCTGGTTCTTGTATTTATAATATTTAATAATGGGAAGTTTTTACCATTTTAACAGTATAGACTTTCAATCATTTGGGGATCATAAAAACAATCATAAAAGAGACTACCTACAGTATAATATATATACATGCATGTACATGTATACATGTATACATTTTACAATGTGTACACATACATGTAATATAAGGCAATGTACATTGTGTAACATGTTGCCATATATGCTGTGCATTTACTTGTACGAAGCCTACAACAATCTACTGGTGTACTTTAATTACATGTACACGGTTTATCCATTGTACACGTTGGTGCCATGTGATTAAAGAATGTAATACATTTTATTGCACTGCAGCTAAATGTGTGTATGTGTGTACGTGGGTATACATGTATGTGTGAGTATGTGTGAGGGTGTGTGTGGGTGTTTAAATGGGGGGAAAAGTGCATTAATTCATCACTTTACACTGCATAGGTCAATCAACTACATGTATTACATAAACTATCTAATTAATTAAATTTATCACTATATACAATTAAGAGAGTTTAGCTTTTTTGTAAAAAAATAATAGGCACTATTCCTCTCATGGTACATGTCTATCCGGTGATATTCACTATACAGTTACAGTGGTCATGCATTGTATGTACAGTACTTCCTTGTTACGAGTCTAAATGTTCTCTAATCGAATTGCATGCTGAATTGCTAATCCAATTGAATTCTTTGCACAGTCCCAACTGCACACATGCCATGGACAATGGACCTTGTACTTCCTGCTGGTGTTAATTTTTCCTCTTTCCATCCCATTCCACGAAACACAATATGGTCGATTCTCTTGTCATTTCTTTAAAAATTGTTGAATAATCAATTCTATCAACAACAACAAAAATCAGAAAGAAGTGTGCACTGTACTGTATGTACATGTATTTCTAAGATGACTGAAATTGCATGTAACTAGCTCTTTCATCAATATTGCATGAATCAAAGGTTTTTATCAAATAGAAAGATAAGAGGTAAAAGCATTATTTGGGCATCGTCAAGGTGGGAGCAATGCAGAAACATGTACTGGGAGGCTCATGGCAAATTTAGCCCTGAATCTACATTCATATGTACATGTATATAATGAAATAGCCCCTTTAAATCGTCCAAAATTTTCCTCCTTGAGGACATTTATTCTTCCGAAAATTCAAATTAAAAAAAAACCCCAATGAATGTTTTTTTTGGCAGAGAAGCAGGGGCTCCAGACAGGAAAAGGGGCAAAAAATATAACACTGACAAAAAAAAAAAAAAAACTGCACATGGCCTTTTATACATATTACCCTAGAATGTACCACATTTTAATGAATAAACAAAAATGTATACATTTGAGACAGGTTTGTGAGTTCGCTTGAAATTACTCTGGTTATTATGATAATCACTTAAACGTACACATGGGAAAAGGTCAATTGTCTTATGGGGTGTTGCAAGAAAGTTGCGATTGATTGCAAGTTGCAACTGATCGGTACTGACCAATCAAAATCATTGTTGCAAGCGCATCTTCTTGAATGGGCAGACCCTGAACCATTCAGAATGGTTGTTCTAATTCGCTTTCCAATTTGCAATTGATTGCAACTTTCTTGCAACACCCCATAAGACAGATAAGAAATAGCTACAATTGATATACTGTATATAAATAGTAAATGCATTCATCAGAGGATTACTTGAGATTAGAACTCAAAGCCCTTTGAATATAATCACTCTAAGAAATAAGTTTAGATCTCCTGTAATGTTTCTCGAATTCTAGTAAACAAAAAGAAATAGAGTAAAACTTGACCTGCTAACTATTGGATTCTCACTTTCCAAAAGGTTTACTACAGGGCCCAACTAATTCCCGTAGACGACAGGTTAAGAAAACTTGAAAGTTGAATACACGGACAGTATTTTTTTAGGAATCCATGTATATTTCCTGACAGTCTACTCTGAAAAAAAAGTTTTTGTGATTTGTGAATGACAGCTTTCTTCGCTGCAAGAATCTTTCGCAAATTGCCAAAATGTAGTGTTGTAATTTGATTTTTTATTTGTGGTATGAATCTTTGGCAAAACTGGGCACCTTGCAGAATTTAAAGAAGCACATGTAATTGCAAATTGTATAAGCTGCCAAACTCATAATGTAAAAAATTACCACTTACAGTAAGAATGGGTGAAAACATAATTCAGGTAACTGAAACATATGCATAGAATGATAGAAGTATCTAAACACATGGACTGTAGTTATATATGTACAATAAAGATCAGAAAGCATCATACATTTTATCAGACCTAGATAACAGGTCTTCAAGTAGATTTGTTATGTATAAAATTTAGACAAAATAATTGTGATTACTTTACTTGAGTGATGTTTGAGATCACATTTGATCCTCACACAGAACAATATCTACGCATTTACTACATACATGTACACAGGGTTCTTGCCAGTAAGCCGAGACATAACACCCTCAGTGCTAAAACAAAGCATGGGGATTTCAGAAAGAAAGAAAAAAATCCCCTGAGAACAAATCACTGAACAACTTTCAACCTGAAAATTGCTTTAATCCTCACATATCATACCCCCCCCCCCCCCCCCCTCTCCAAAAAATAAAAAAGCTGCAAGACCATATATAAATCACTTTCAGCCAAGGGTATGCAATTTCCTGAGCACTGAGAAGCCTAGAAATGCATATTTCTACATTGAAGATCCTGAAAACTTTATGAAAGGCCCTGTTTCAGTCACCAATCATTTACAAATCACGTCACCTCTGAAGAGGTCCAGTGGTAAAGCGTTTTGAAAAAGCTCATTATTTTTCATCTTATATCACCCATAAAGTGATTTTTTTATAACCATTCTTGTAAATGTGTACATGTTTGCCTACAGTATACTAAGTATATTGAAAAGCCATTTAAGGAAAAGAATCTCGATGTCAAAATCTTACAGATAGATTTAACTGTGTCCCTAAATGAGTTGGCGAACCTGTAATGATCCCGTGAGGATTTTTAGAAGTTAACAAGTCAGACCGGACCAGGATTTTGAAATGCGAGCTACAGCACTGGGTTCGTATCCCACCGCTGCCACCAGGACAGGATAGACAACTCTTTATCACAATGGTCCTTCCATTATCTAACCATTGATTCAGGGATGGCTTTGAACAAGCTGCAGTGCTGAAAAGGGGCAAACAATTACATTACCAGTTCAATAGAAATATGTCTGAAGTGGGCAGCAAACAAAATGGCCCATACATGTAGCTAGTCGAGGAGATAGGACTGTGACTTGTGCATGTAGCTCCAAAAAGTTCCCTTCCACAGACCATTTCTATAGGAGGTACTATTCAGTGGTCTATGAATTTGACATATAAATTAATGTGCATGAGCATGCCATAACTTTATGTAGCTCTCCTCTACTGAATAGCTATTATATGGACAAACCTACCTTTTGAGACCAGGATCGATCATTGCCTTGGGTACAATCCCAACCATCCCTTTGACAATGTCTAGATAGTCATTGACAACAGTCAGAGAATCTCCCCAAGAATCACTGGCGATCCAAGTTCGTCCTGTAAGTTCTTGTTCTTTGGCTTCCTGTAAGACAGCAGTTATGTCTGTCTTCCCTGCAAAGGTGAAGATTACCTGCAGAAGGATAAGAGAAGGGAAAATTGTAGACATAATTGATGATTGTGTTTTAAATATATTGCTGGAATGTTTGAACATCATGTATTGTGGTGAAATCTTTATAAAAAGAGCACTCAATGGAGACAAGGAAAGTGGTCTTTATAGGCAGGTGGACTTTGTGTACATATTTCTTCAATGCATGTTTCAATGGAAAATTCTGTTCAAGGGAAATAATCTATGTGGTATTTATACACAGGTTGTCTGTCTATACAGGTGGCTGCTATAGCAGCTTTTACCAGCTTTTACCTTCTATTTTCTTCTATTTTTCTTCTTTATACTGCTAATAAATTGTAACATTATCTCATAATGTACAGTAAGCTGAGAGCCAAGGGTAATTAAAATCCTTTTTGCTTCTTTAATCATCGCACCCACAGCAACTGAATTCATTGTGATTCAGAGGATTAAAAAAGATAAGAGAAATGACATGAAGAGCCAAAACAATAGAAACCAGGACTAACATAAAAATTTCAATAAGGTCAATTTCCTACCTGTATCTTACGATCGGCTTTCAGATTTGCCACTATATCTTTGACAGGGACTGCAGAAGCACTCTCGCTGCCAAGGAAATACTCAAGAGCAACGCAAGCATTCTTAGCCTTTAGATTATCATACAGGGTCTTCCTGCCCGGCCCACCGTAGCTGTTGGCCGAGTAGAGGATAGCCACGTAGTTCCAGTTCATGATTTCTGCAAGGTCAGCCATAACCCGGGCTTGGTTCTCATCTGAGGGTACCGTGCGCAAGAAGTAGGGGTACAGCTGCTTGTCACTCAGGAGTTGACTGGTGGCAGAGTAACTGACTTGAGGGATACTAAACAGACCTTCAAGAATAGTAGAGAAACAGGCACATCATTATGCAGGCATTGCAGGGTTCTACAAAGTGACTCACTTGGACATGAAAAGTACCTGAAAAGCAAATTGGGATGTCTTTATACAATATTATCTAAAGGTATTGGCCTTATATCCTATTTACTTTAAATTATTTGACTTTACCAAAAGGGAATTTTAGCTCTTGTCCTAATGGTCGAATGCTGCTTGTCTAATTTGGGGTAAACCATGCATTTTTCCCCAAAAATATTTACTTAATTTTGTTTAGCTTTCCAAGCGAAGTAGTGCTATTAAAATGCTATAAACACAGTTTTCCATTGGGAAATTTCAATAAATTCAATAAATGCACTATCTTCATATCTACAGGCTGCATCCATTATTCCAAAGCCCACCCCTTCAGGTGATGTTTTTCTTCTAGGACTCAGCATACATATAACATGACAACCACAACTGTTTTCTGTTACCATTTAGTTACCATATTCAATTTGCATTTCGAATTTGCACTCTTTTCTTAAAGTGCTCCTGAGAGTTTGCTATGGAATGCTTTTCAAAACAAACTACTTGATGAACATTCAGACATTTTAACAAGCCAATTGTGAGGACCTACCTAAGAGTGTAGCCAAAGCAATAGATGTAGAACTTGACCCAGTCCCTACAACACCAATGGTCTGACTCTCTGATAAGGGGCATTGGTTGCTTGGCTGAGAGTTTTCCACAAAGTTGAGAGCTTCCTGAATGTATGAGAATAAAGAAAGAAAGCAAAATACTAGTGCGCTGAAAATGTGTTACCTGAAATGGTCATTCAACAATGAAAGGTTCAAAAATTTATTCAAAGAACTTACATTTCCTCTTCAAACGAGTATACATGTAGGCCTACGAGCAATTGTGAGGTTGTATCTCATTAACTACAGAATTGAAATCTCTAGGCTCATCTACAATTTGCAGTTGGTCAATTTCATGTCAATAAGAAAACATTAATGATCAACAAGATAAACAATAAAATATATGTCACAGTTACACGTATATGTACAATTATATTATGATATCCATTGTAAGGCATGAAAGGTTTCTATGCAAATTGCATCATTTGGGCATTTTTCTCCGAAGTACATTTATTTAACATTCATTACACACAAAATGGGGCGATGGTCCCTTTTAATAATCCAAAATCTTGTCTCTCCGTTTGAAACATTCCAATATGCCTTCTCAAGCTTCTCAAGCTTCTCACCCTCCATCCCTCTCCTCCTCCTCCTTCTTCTTCTTCTACTTCTACTCCTCCTCTATTCATTCTTTTTCTCTTTTTGGTCTGCTCCGTTTTTCTTTCTTTCTGTTCTATGAAAAATCAATACGTCTCCATTCAAGTTGCCCTAAACACAAGACTAATATAAACAAGAAATCAACATTTTAAGTTATATTACGTAATTACCGTTAAAGCTCTGTTTCGATTAGAGCAATCATTCCTGATATCAAAGCCAAGTTTATGATTGGGTAGAATGTCTGTTCTGTTATTGATCACATCTACGGCATAAATCATGGATTCTACCCATAACCCTGCTGGTTCCAGTAGTCTGCCACACAGAATATCTCCATCTGGTAAGTTGACAGCAAAAGTTCCTCCGATAACAAAGTCACCATCTTGCTTGGCAAAAACCCGAGCAGATTCTGGGAGCGAGCTAGCTTCAAGGTTTTCCTCTGGAACAACAGAGCTAGCTGAGCGTCGGCTGCGAGGCAGTGAACGGCCATTTTTAGCCGAGAAATGAAACAAAGGTTCTGTTCCCGTAAAGAGAGGATTGAATGGCGACAATTGAAATAGAGACTGATACTCTTCCAGCGCGCTTCCATAGCTTAAGCTGTGCGTATGCTGCCAGTTCGCTCCCGCTCCGGTCACGGGGAAGTATGGCTGCGAAAATGACCTCTCATTCCCTCTGGGAGCCGAGACGATTTCGGGTGAAAACAATCCAGAATTTCGAGCATGACAGTCCTCAAAATGGACCAGGAGCAATGTAAAAATGACGAGGAACGGCTTCGCATCCATCCCGATGGCTGTTATCATCTTAATTCAAGCAGCTTCACATAATATTAAGATATTATTGACGTAAATACTGACTGACACTTCCCGAGAACAAACTACACGATCTTGTACTTGTATGTTATACACTGTAGTGTATATTAGTGAATGCACACAAGTACACCGCGGCGCCGCGTTTGTGACATTTAAAAGTTGTGTATACCGTATATCGGTATTAGTGGTGCAGCTGGTGCTGGTATATCGCCGTTGAGTGGTGACTGGTGTACATGCATGCAGTGTATTATCTTGTATATTGGCGTATGAAAAATGCCGCCACTTTCATTTCGTTCACCATTACATTTTCTATGTTGTTTGGGGGTTTATCGCAATGCAGTGCATAATTTTCTTGAAGACGTTGGCTGGTGTATTAAGACTGAGTGAATTAGGCAGGCGCCTGGGAACGATTTTGTTACTGGAGGTGCTGTGAGTAAAAAAAAAAAGGTCCTCAGCATCTTATTGTCTCTTTTTAAGTCCAAAAATCTCTGACAAGCAAAAAAAAAAAAAAAAAAAGGTCCTCAGCGTTTTAGGGTCTCTTTTTATCTACTTTTTAAAGAAAAAACAATTTGCAGGGGGTGCTGCAGCAGCCCCCCCCCCCCGCACCCCCGGCTCCCAGGCCCCTGGAATTAGGAGAACAGCAGACATATAGGCCTTTTACTATATCAAAAATAGAAGTTCTGCTTGAAGACGTGGTAAATAAACAATAAATGAATGAACTCCGTTGACAAGTTAAATTTACAATATTAGCCTTAGGGCTTTATCAAGTATGATTTCATTTGATATATATATATATATATATATATATATATATATATATATTGTAAGGAAATAACATATACAACAGCTTTGGCAAATCTCCTGGAAATAAATACAATACAAATGTGAAAGAAATTGCGAGAATAACGTTGCGTAGCTTAATCATGGTTCCCCAGAGCTGTCCTCCCTTTTTGATTTTTTTTTTTTTTTTGCAAAGGCTGAAAATATGTCTCCGCCGGGAATCGAACCCGGGTCGTTGGCTTAGAACGCCAATGCCTTAACCACTAGACCACGGAGACGGGTTAGTGGTTTCGGCGACACCAGATTCAATTGACCGACAGATAGACAAATCCTCAACCTTATTAACTAATTCCCCTTGTCGGGGGCAGATGAGTTTTTGAACAAGACAAGCCGCTAGTGCCTCAGCTGGATCCAAGCGAATGCTTTGAATACATGTATACATTGGAAGAACAGCAGACATATAGGCCTTTTACTATATCAAAAATAGAAGTTCTGCTTGAAGACGTGGTAAATAAACAATAAATGAATGAACTCCGTTGACAAGTTAAATTTACAATATTAGCCTTAGGGCTTTATCAAGTATGATTTCATTTGATATATATATATATATATATATATATATATATATATATATATATATATATATATATATATATATATATATATATATAATATATATATATTGTAAGGAAATAACAAATACAACAGCTTTGGCAAATCTCGTGGAAATAAATACAAATGTGAAAGAAATTGCGAGAATAACGTTGCGTAGCTCAATCAAAGTTCCCCAGAGCTGTCCTCCCTTTTTGTATTTTGTTTTTGCAAAGGCTGAAAAAATGTCTCCGCCGGGAATCGAACCCTGGTCGTTGGCTTAGAACGCCAATGCCTTAACCACTAGACCACTGGTGTCGCCGAAACCACTAACCCGATTGAGCTACGCAACGTTATTCTCGCAATTTCTTTACGCAGCGGGGGGGGGGGGGGGGGGGGGGGGGGGGGCAGGGGGGCAGTTGCCCCCCCCCCCAGAAATTTCAAAATCATACTTTTTTTAAATAGGGTTTTAGACTTTTAAATGATCCAATAATAAAAAGTGATCATCTTGCCCCCCCCCCCCCCAGGAAAAAATTTCTGCGTACGGCCTTGTATATATATATAAATTGCAACCTAGTAATAATCAGTGTTTCTGATACACACAGGCTCACTGGCGTAGCCAGGGGAGCACAAGGGGGCCATGCCCCCCTATTCAGCCCCTAAAACAAAATCCTCTTTTTGTTTCAAAGCGAGGGTGAAAAAGCGGGGGAAATGAGAGGGGAAAAGGGGTTTTATAAAGGCGTTACGAGCCGTTATCTTTCTCTCACAAACTAAAACGTCAAAGTTTTCGCGCTTCGCGAGGGAAGGGGATCCCCCTTGCACCCACCCCTGTTACATACAGTGCAGTATTGCGTCCAAATAATTGAAAAGCAGTCCGGGCGTCGAACTAAGTTTCCGCCTTTAAAAAAAGTGCTAAGAACCATTATTTTTCTCTCAAATTGCTATATATCGTCAGAGCTTTCGGGCTTCGTGCACTCACCCCCTGGGAGGACGCTTCGCGTGCTCACAACCGCCCTCCTAAAATGAAATCCTGGCTAGGCGGTTGGATCCTTCACGTCTGCCCCCCCCCCCCTATTGAAAAATCCTGGCTACGCCACTGCAGACGCCTTTGATTTCAATTTCGTTCTTAAGTAGGATTATAATCGCGTTTAGGGCACGAACCAACGTATTGTTTTATAACAATTTGCAGCCAGTCAATGTAGGAAGTAAAAGGGGTGGGGGATTTTAAAAATCATTATAATACCCCAATCACACCACCAAACTGTCAGATAAGTTTTGAGGAAGGCATTTGGACGAGTCGACGAGAGGTATAAAGACAGATTTAAAATCAAATGCTCAAGGCCCCTGCAGGGTACAGAAAAATTGAGGAACATGCACAAGAAAAGGTGAAGAGCATAATTATTATCTAATTTTATTATTGCTTATCCGATTTCGTTCAATCTTTCTCTTACCGGCCTACCCGTCCAAATATATTTTTCTGCTTACATAGTTACAAAGCAACCTGCTAACATAACACACAGTTTTCAGAGAAGTTTGAAAGGAATGGAACATGTTGTTGCAAAACGATTAGGCTATTTTCTATTATACTCTTTTCTCAGAAATTATAAGGAAGCAGTGTAGGTTTCTCCAGCAAAGTACTCAGGTTGGGAGAAAACGGAAAGCTACATGTATATGCAAAGGGGAGGATTTAAGAGAGAGAGAGAGAGAGAGAGAGAGTGGGAAGGTATATCGAGAGAAAGAGAGAGAGAGAGGGGGGGCGAATGTAATGAATAATAAATCATGTTTCCTAGGAATTATAATTATTTATAGACTCTCTCTTTTATTTATTTTTTAAAAATGCAGCGCACAAAATGTCAAGCTATTGTTGCTTGCAGTTTATAACGATTTTTTTTTTTATTCGAGCTCATGCGATGATTGTCACTTTACTCGAGCTGGGCTCTTTCAAGAGTTGTAAATATGAATTTTCTTACTTTGCCATAATTATTTATGAGAAAGCAAACGCATTTTCGTCTTTGACTTACTAGATAATATTAAATTACATCGCGATTGTTTAACAAAGTTTAAGAGGATACTTTATAGCGTTGAGAGCCTAATTGAATGACATTTTGTGGCAAGCGTCACATTCAATATCAGGTCATTGTCATGAAAAAATAGTTATGATTATAAGATATGAGAATGAACAAAAAAGGCACAAAGTACTATCAAATACATGCACAGAAAAAGGAAAGGCGTATGTATCTGAGTTTAGCTGGTTCATTTTTAAAATTTCCCGTCATGCATTGGAGTAATAATTTGCTGGCAAGAAATTTCCGGAAGGATAAGTGGGGGCGGGTGGGGGTCGTGGTCATACATTTATACAAAAAGTATACCTAACCTATTATCACCACTCCTGTGTGGAACGTAACGGTGATTGTGAGGGTCGAGGGTGGTGGATTGATGCAGCCTATTTATTTCATGTTGAACATTTACCAACTTTGACAGGATCTTTGTCTTTTCTTTTCCGTTTTTTCTTGCAATACCCAAATGAATGAATGTCATCATTTGAAGTGTGAATTTTGAAGATTATTTGTTTTACTTTTACATCAAAACAATTTAGATTTGACAAGCATATGATTCAGTTACAATATGGTGTTTGTGTAATGTCACTTGTCAATTTTTTAAGGATGATTTGTACATTTCTACTTTTGCACTTTCCTCAATTTTAAACGTAGCACTGCGTAAAGGGCCTATCTCATTGGCGGAGACGTCGCCGCGACTGCCGCGACTGATCAGCCGCGGCAGTCGCGGCGACTCGGGAGACCCAAAAACTCAAAAACTAAATGGGGTATCAGGTATCTCCTTGGCCTGGAGACTATAGGTGGTGACCTGGTGGCGACTCGAGTCTCCGGGACGTCTCCTGGAGATTAGCCGGGTCTGCTGGGAGTCGCAGGCCGGGAAATTCAAACATGTTTAATTTTTTTTGAGACTTTTTCCAGCCTCCAGCAGGTTTTGGAGACGTCTCCGCGACGTCGCCGCAACGTCGCCGCAACGTCGCCACAACGTCTCCTCAGTCTCCTTGGTCTCCAGCAGGTCTCGGAGACGCTCCCGAGACGTCGTGGAGACGGAGTGACAGAGATGTCGCAGAGACGTCTCCCAAGTCGCGGACAAATTAGTATCCGCGATGTCACCGCAACTGATGTCGCGGAGAAGTCTCCAAGACCTGCTGGAGACTGGAAAAAGGCTAAAAAAAAAATCGAACATGTTTGAATTTCCTGCGACGCCCCGGAGACCCGGCTAGTTTCCAGAAGACGTCGCGAAGACGTCTCTGCACCCAGTGGAGACTCGAGTCGCCACCAGGTCGCCAACTAGTCTCCAGGCCAATGAGTTGGGGGCATCTCGTTTTTCCGAAGGTTCATTTTTCCGAAGGTTCGTATTTCCGAAGGTTCGTATTTCCGAAACACTAATTTCCCATGCCTGGGGGTTCATAATTCCGAAAATGAAAAAGGGTTCGTAATTCCGAACATTTGTTGCATTATTCCGAAGGTTCGTTATTCCGAAGGTTCGTTTATCCGAAGGTTCATAATTCCGAAAATGAAATAGGGTTCATATTTCCGAAGGTTCGTATTTCCGAAAATGAAAAAGGGTTCATAATTCCGAAGGTTCGTATTTCCGAAAATGAAAAAGGGTTCGTATTTCCGTAAATAAAAAAAGGTTCGTATTTCCGAAAATGAAAAAGGGTTCGTATTTCCGAAAATGAAATAGGGTTCGTATTTCCGAAAATGAAATAAGGTTCGTATTTCCGAAAATGAAATAGGGTTCGTATTTCCGAAAAATGAAATAGGGTTCATAATTCCTGGTAAAAAAAGGCGATTTCATCAGGAGCAGAGGTGTAGCAACGGGGGGGGGGGGGGGGGCACGCCCCCACCCCTCCCTCATCGGATGGCGAAAAAATAAGAAAAAAAGAAAGAAAATGGAATAGGAAAGAAGACGGTTGGACCCCTTCCGCCAACCCCCCCCCCCCCCCCCAACCCTCTTCCACCAGCGGCGTCTTAGATTAGCTTTAATATTATTCCAAAAGACTTGTGCCCCCAATGGTACCAGTGCTCCCACAATGGCTAGACTCTAGCTACGCCACTGTTAAAGGGAAAATTTAGGGTAACGATAGGATATTATGGTTTTAATTGCCATCTTCAAAAAGCGGATCTCTTTTCGACGAAAAGCACCTTCCCCACCCCCGCAATGAATAAAAAAAATGAAATGGAGACACAAAACTGGGAAGGTTTATAAAAGAGGAGAGGAGAAGAGAAAAGAGACGAAAATAAGAGGACGAGATTAGAAAAATCGAATAAGTGTTTATGTGTGTGTGTGTGTGTGTGTGTGTGTGTGTGTGTGTGTGAGGGTGTGTGTGTGCGTGTGTGGAGGTGTCGTAGTCGAACGGTTTACAGCGCTTGACTGGAAACGCGAAGGTTGGGGGTTTGATCCCTGTTACGGCACCTATGGCCTTTTTGTTGTAAAAAATATAGCAACTTTCCTTTTTTTTATTTACGAGCGCGCGAAGCTAGCGACCAAAAATAATTGTGCCTTTCCGTTGTGAAAAATCATAAAAATAACGTATTTCGGCATATAATGACTGGAATATGAGGATATTCGGGCACCTCACTCCCTGAATATGAGGTGTGAGTTGCCGGAATATCTGCACTTTCAAAATCCGGGGGAGGGGGGGGGGGGTTGCTGCAGCAGCCCCCCTTCTCGTACGCCTATGCCTAGGCCTATGTTAAGTACACAGTTGCGATTGATTTTAACTTGCGATTGTTTCAAATAAATCGCTTCAACTCCTTATAAGGCGGGGCACTTAAGCCATTAATTTAGGTCAGAATGTTTTCTTCTCCATGTGTAATTCCTTATTTCTATTTTTTACGATGAGGATTGTTTTACTCTCAATGTCTTTTAGTGTTTTGTAATTCGTTATGCTTGTAAAAGTTATTTCAAACTTCAGGTCAGCGGTTGTAACTGTTAAAAACGCAGACTGTGCAGTAAAATGAAGCAACTCATTAGAATCTGTACAAATTTATTATGCTGTAAGCAGCTGTATAAAATGAAAGATTTTCATCCATGTTTAGAAATGATGGTATTTTGGCAAAGTTAAAGAACATGTTCAATGATTTTAATCTATTTATGCGGCATAGATAGTTAGGATTATTCCCTGTATGATAATTATTTTAGCCCGACTGAAAGAAAACTTAACATTTTGATCCACTATTCTTCAAATTTGGTTGTATGTTGCTTTTAATCATTATCATTATATTCAATTAGCGATTGCACCTGACCTATATACTTACACATAATATGCCAGTATAAAGAGTTATTTTTATTCTTCAGATGCGGTGTGCTACATAGCAGTGGCTTTAACATTTTTGTTATTGCTCACTTGTTATCTTTCTTTTCTTGAATTTGGTTTTCTTAAGAAGTAGCTGCTGCACGGCTTTTGTAAAGTTCTTTTGGAATTGTAAAGTGTTTGAAAACTATCTGCGTCATAGATCATTTCAGATATGCGGCAAACAAAATGCTGTATAGTTGTGTAAGCAAGGTCATTACTTACAGCATACTATGCTGCATTTCATTCATTTACCTCTACAATTTAAGATTTTAATCTGTTTTAAGAAATGTTAATACTTTTGCAAGGTTATAAAACATGCTCAATGATTTCAGTCTGCCCTGCTGCATAAATTGTTTGAGATATTTTGCATTATAGTTTGGTTTTACTTTTGTTTCCTTTTATGATAATCATATCAGCCTGATGATAAGACTCCTTCTTTAACTTGTTACGATCCATCTTTCTTCGGCTTAGGTTGTTTATGGTATCTATTCATTTATTTATTATTATTACTAGTATTATTTGTATTATTATTATTGTTATTATTATAATTATCATTATTATCATTATTATTAGTAGTTTTATTATCTGTTTCATCATTTTATTATTATTATTACTAATATTATCAGTATTATAATTTTTATTATTGATAATATTATTGTTGTTGTTGTTATTATTGTTATTATTATCATTACAATTGTTATAATGAAGTGGACTACCCAGAATTACGATGACGATGTCATTTTGGATGGAGTTATGCGACCAGACTTAGATGTTGCACCGGTTACTCTACTATTGCTTCTTTTATTTCCCTTGTCATGATCGTATAATTGGCCTATAGCCTATACGTATCAATAATATGCTTGTTATAATATGTTCTGCTACTTGCCAGGCTATTAAACATAGCAGTGACTCCTTTATGAACTCTCTGTAATTATTATGTTGTTGTTTTATTGCTGTTGTTGTTTTGGGGACGGAGGGGAGGGCTTGTAGAGTCATCTACAGAGCCATATTACAGACTTCGGCCAACTCGGTTTATTTCGGCACAACATGGCGTATATTCCTTTGTTTAGTGCTTGCCTAACAAAGCAACAAGCGCTATATTGCTACCTACATGGAGCCGAGTTGGCCAAACTCTGTAATAGATGGCTCTGAGGGCTAGGGATGCAGGACGCCCCCACCTTATTTTTAGTATACACTTTTCATAGTATTTTTTTTAATCACAATTTATGTTGAATGTTGACGAAGTAATTACATCTTACATGTCTTAAAGATAATAAAGTGTCAATGTTTGGCTCGCTGGAATCCAGCAGCGTGGTGCCCGAACATCCTTTTATTTTGGGAAGCGAGATGGTCGGCTATCCTTATCTGTGGGCGGGAAGGTACTCAAAATGTTATCGTTGTTTGGATTATCTGGTAACAAAATCATTATTCTATAGACAATATCTCCTTTTTTTTACTTGCTCACTAGCGCGTAAGATTTAGAAACGGAATAGTTTGGGACAGGGAACGCCCTTCATTAGGGCGAGTGAAGTGCCCAAATATTCCATATTCGGCAGTAGTTAAGTAATATTATTCATGGCTCATTATTACATGTTCTATATTTGTCTTTTGATGGCGAAATTGCATTTCCATTACAATAAAAAAAAAGGGTTTTATGTTTTTTTCTAACTCGCTTCGCTCGCTTGCAAATTGTAGAAACGGGGAATATGATATTCTGCCAAGAGGCATCAGCTCCCCCTTTCAAAAACATTACGCCATATTTTCTGAATTTATAACCTTTTTTCATTTTCGGAAATACGAACCCTTTTTCATTTTCGGAAATACGAACCCTTTTTCATTTTCGGAAATACGAACCCTATTTCATTTTCGGAAATACGAACCCTTTTTCATTTTCGGAAATACGAACCTTTTTCATTTTCGGAAATACGAACCTCATTTCATTTTCGGAAATACGAACCCTATTTCATTTTCGGAAATACGAACCCTTTTTCATTTTCGGAAATACGAACCTCATTTCATTTTCGGAAATACGAACCTTCGGAATTATGAACCCTATTTCATTTTCGGAAAAAAGAACCTTCGGAAAAACGAACCTTCGGAAAAACGAACCTTCGGAGTAACGAACCTTCGGAATAACGAACCTTCGGAATTATGAACCTTCGGAAAAACGAACCTTCGGAAATACGAACCTTCGGAAAAACGACATGTAACCAATGAGATACCCCTTTAACTAAACATTTTTCCCACCATTTCCATGAACTTGGTTTATGTTTTGTTTTTGTTTTTGCTTTGCTCTTAACTGGCTAGGTACAGTGGCGTATTCAAGATTCTCTGGTCTGGAGGTGGGCCACTTGCCTGAAGAAAAAAAAAGTATCTGACAAACACTGATTTTTTATTTTTTGTTTTAGGCCTATTAAAGACCTCAGCCTGACCGAATTTTGAAATATACACTTTATTCATCCACGGGGAGCTATATATTTTCTGAACAAATTGAAACCAACTTCATGAGATTCCGTTTCCTGTGGAATGAGTAACAGCGTCCCGAATGTTGAGCCCCGGTGGTTTTTCTGACGAGGGCCCCGTCTCTGAGGAACGCTACTTTGCGGGGGGTGAAAATTTGATGACGACATATCGTGTAGACGCACTCGGAGCTGTATACATGACATGTCGTCACACGTCTAGCGACCCCCTGCAGTTTCCTCTCTTGTTACGCAATAGGGAGGGGGCGGACAAAAAAAAATTATCTTTTTTATTTTTTATGGATAAACGGAGACGAAAATATATGAATACCCAGGGTAATTATATTCTTTGTTTACTAAGCTTTACGTCAATGGTTGTTTTGGGTCAGGCTGAGGTCTTTTTAAGGGAACAAAATTGCCACGGTGGCATGAGGGTTACAGTATGCCAGACAGGGGTTTGATAGGGGTACGGGGCACTTCCCCCTCCATTTATAGAACCGCCACTGAATTAAGAAAGAATATCTATGCTTAATTATTATATAGTAATATTAAACATTCTCTATATATGTATTATATCTCTTGCTCTTGCTTCGTAAATTGTATGGCTTTTCGTCGCAGATGGCGATTGACCTTTTCCGCGACAGATTAGAAGCATCAATCCACATCTCGACACACAGAAGAAGCAAACTCTCCATTCAACAATACGCACCGTACATATACGTACCGTGCAATAACTTCCGGGATATCGGATATGAAGATAGTTTAATGCGAAAATGGCGGTGGCCGTCTCACATAGTGGAGGCACTCAATTAAGGTCTCTAGAAAAGGTATTAGAAGATGCTCAAGTGTCGGGAAAACTTAACCTGAATGGAAGGAATTTAAGGGACTATCCCAAAAGTGCAGAAAAATTTGATTTGTTGGACACTGTGGAGATCGGTAAGTTTTCATAAAGATCACAAAATCAAACCATCTTGTGGAGTGTATGGGCAGTGTTTGAGACTGTGTGACTTGGCCGTTAGTTGCCCGTTGGTGAAGCGTAGTGAAGTGCATACCCTTGCATCAGTTGCATCTGGCTTGTTTCAATCAAGTGCGAGCTGTTAGTGTTGTGGCAGGTTACTCAAAGACAAAGGGGAAGACAGCTAGCCTAACTTCGGCTAATCTGTGCCCTGTTTTATAAAGAGTTGCGATTGACCCAAATCAATCGCAAGTCCTCCCATTCCCCAACAATGGCAACATGCCCAATCGACATGATCGATCTAATGATCATCAGGCATGTCAGGTAATCATGATCGATAATGATGTACCGTATGTGCAAAGCAGAGTTGCGATTGATATCAACTGACATGACTGATCAATGACAATGTCTTTATTATTAAATTGAAATCAACCGCAACTCTTTATAAGATGTAGGCCTAGCCCTGAAATGTTGCCAATAGACTACTGTATTGTACTTACTACTCATATGTGTACATTTTTAAATTTTAGCTCCAGATTGTGATTGTGTTTGCCTTCACTCATAGCCACACGCCATTGCCGACTGTGTAGGAAGGCAGCCAACACACAGTATGGTACATGTACTAATAATGCACCACTGTGCATTTTTGGCTATATTTAATTGAAAACCTTAATGGTATATAAATTAAGATATCTCATTATGGTGAATAATAGATGATTAAAACTTACCAGTTGGTTTTGTCACCTTTGAAGAGGGTTTCCTGAAATTTTGGGGAATTTCTTGCGAAATCTCCTATCGAAATCCGGTCAGAGCATCCATTTTGTATTTTTCACGATTATGATGAAGGGAGCCCTCAGCGCTCGTAGTGGTACCGGCGCGATCGGTTCATCGATCTCCACCTCGTTTACCTGTTGTTAAGACAGCTTGGGGGTTGTTAATGAGTTTAGTCTACGATAAGGCTT
The DNA here is from genome assembly GCA_025617745.1 of Heliocidaris erythrogramma. Classification (NCBI taxonomy): domain Eukaryota; kingdom Metazoa; phylum Echinodermata; class Echinoidea; order Camarodonta; family Echinometridae; genus Heliocidaris; species Heliocidaris erythrogramma. The sequence continues at coordinate 23,597,408 of CM046871.1, read as the reverse complement.
CTCATCGTGCATTCTCTACAATCTGCTGTATTCCTTCTGGTGCAAGGATATTAAGCAAAGTGCTTTAACGGCGAGGAGCAATAATTGAAAAAGTCTTTGGGAGAGAACGGCCACCCGTCGTTGTAATATCGACCTTGTCCGTATAGCTTGTGTGCGTAACATTCTGTGTACGTATCTATGGTGCGTAACCATATAGAGCGGCCTCACTAGTGCGCAACATATTGAGAGCAGTCGTCATACGGATGGATGTCTCTGTGACAAGTTGGAAAAGGAAGGCTGTAAATGTAAGTTTTTATAACTTTCTACATTTTGTATCTTAACGTACTTATAAATTAATATATATAGACTTAAACTTAAGTATCAGTTTGCCCACAAAAACCTCCATTTCAAACAAAATTACATCTGTATCCCCAATACCCAGTATACACACATGTATATTTCCCAATGGTCAATATGACCATTGCTTGCTGATGTGTTTGCCTTGATTAGACCTGGACAGCTGAAAACCGTCTGTTCGGAGGAGTCTTTAACATTTTTAAATTTTTTACCTTCTCCTCCTACACAGACGGTTAACCAACCATCCCGGTACATTAGGGGACCTACATGTAACGAGCCAAATCCCCCCTAAAAGGGGGATCTAATTTTTCATCCCTATAAGCCATCCCCTTTCTCTAAAAATTCGCATAGATGGTGCTAATGTTCTCATATTTCAAGACAGCATTAAAAAAAAAGAAAATTATACAGATAATTAACAAAATTTGGGACTTACTCTGGTTTGAACTCAAGCTTCGCTGTTCGTTCCATGTATAATTTGTTGCTTTACTACACAAACTTACGGTGCTTCCGACTCGACTACTTCCGGGTCATGTGATATAACCAAGATGGCTGTCAGCGACTCGCTACTGACGTGCAACTTTCATCTGTTCATGGTTAAAATGATCAGAATCGGGTACCAGGCGAGGAATTTAGGGTAAGAAATTTATTCAAGCGTACACTGTATTATATTACCGCTGTTTTCATTCAGAGATGTAAATTTGGAACAACTATAGAATACCCCACCACAAAAGTTGACCACATGTCCATTAGTTGACCAACGCTTCTCTAATGAAGCTGAATCCAAAGACTTAAGTTTTTTAGCTACCGTAAATCGTAATTCTAACCATAATCCTAACTTTAAGTAACATAACCCTAACCACAACCATAATCCTAACCCTATGTGTTGGTCGTTTATGCACATACATGTAAGTCTATGTGGTAGGGTATTCTATAGTTATGCCGTAAATTTCCAAGGAATAATGTGTTATTAACTGGAAAAATTGTAGTGCTTGGTCCCTGGCACAGAGTGCGAGAAAAACTTCAGTCTAAGTATTAAAGGAGGTGTAGTGAAGCAAGACGTATTCCAGTGGAACACCCGACGAACAGAGACTGAAGCTTTCGGTCTAGATAGACCTAGACATGCTAGAACTACTACTAGACATGTTGGACTACTTTATTGTTACTTACCTGCTTACTTGGAAGTTGGGTGTAGAGATGTAAAGCTGTATCTGGTATGGTCAGTATTTCAGTGGATGGTCCTTCCAGTGTCTCTTAAGAGCAGACTTAAACATGTTTACGGTCATTGCACGGACTGCTTCCTCTGCCAAGGCATTCCATTTATTTATGCTCATCGATGAAAAGGCATTCAGTCTTATCTGCAATCTGCATCCGTGTTTCTTGAGCTTCGTACTGTGGCCTCTGGTTCTACATGTACATGTACCACTGTTGTCCATGTGAAAGTCAATCCGGTGTATTAGATATCTTGTAGATATCTGGATTAGTTGAGCTCATTGGCCCGTATTCTCAAAAGTGGCCTAAGTTAAGCTGAAGGCTTAACTTAGGCCACTGATCTACAGATGGCCATTTGTCAAGCCCTAAGTCCCGTATAATTTACTATATTTATGTAACAAAATAAAGAAACAGAATCATTTTCTGGCATGAAAGAGCAGCATCAGAAACCTATATGAGGATTTTGTATAATTTGCATTTAGTTCCAGAACTAGCGAGAGTTTCACTATGGTGATTTTATAGGATTAAAAATGGGTGACATTTGGCTCTCCATAATTCAGTGGCCTAAATCTACAAACTTAGGCGGGGGTTTGAAGTTAGGCACATTTTGAGCATACGGGCCTTTGTCTTCTATTCAAGAGTGTGGGTAATCTTAATAGTCTTTAGCCGTTCTGGATACTTAGGTGATGACGATGGCGTAGGAGTCGCGTTACCCTCTGCTGCACTAAAGTACATGTGTAAGTCTTTGTCTCTTTTGAAGATTGGTGCCCATACAGAGTTGCAGTATTCCAGGGTACATGTACATGTGTACATGTCAGGCTTGTACAATGGCATTGTAGAGCTTCGGCCATCCCTTCTAATTCGAGGCTGTGATGGATCTCTTAAATGATGCCCAGTTTCACATTGGCTCTTTTTGCAACATCAACTACATGGGTACTGAAGGAGACAGATTTGTCAGACAGAACTCCTAGATTTTCTCGGCTATTATTTCTCACTTATTCTCACTTATTTCTTACTTTAATATTCTCACTTATTTCTCAATTATCAAAATTAAAAAGGAGGAAAAACATTATTTAATGAGTTTTGTGCTCAATCATGTGAGAGAGCTGGCACTTTTTTTTTTACTTTAGATTTCAGATTTAGATCTTATTTCATTTCATTTTCATTTTTCAAAGAAAAATAACTATTGTGCAATTGACAGTATAAAAATAATTGTCAACGAAACTATAAAGTGTAGAAACCTTTTCGATCATTACAAGCAAAATAAAGAGTATTAACATTTACATGTAGGTTGTAAGAAAGAAAAAAAAACCAACAGTGCATTAAAATATATTTTTGTTTTTGTAATTACATGTATGAAAATGAGAATGAGAATGAGAATGAAAACAGAGACCAGCAAAGAAGCAGAGCGTGTAATAACACTGGTCCCTGGAAAAAAGAGGAAATGAGGGAAAGGAAACAGTAATTTTGGATGGTAATATTGCAGTCCTACATGTAGATAATTATGTCTGTAGAAATTTACGTACACCTACATGTACATGTAGGATTACCACAGATGAAGTGATGTAATGTTAGAAATGAATATACAATTATAGTCATTTCGACCTTTTATTTATGATCATCAAGAAGTAAAATAGCAGTGAACATGAACTGTTTTATAGTCAGGAATTTACTGTTTGTAATTTGATGGAGTTCGATGTCAAACTTCTTTACAAGGACATGTACTGTACATGTTCACACCAATGTCTTAGTTCTTGAGGATGAACTCTGATGATCTGGGCAGCGTTTCATCAAGCATTTTGTCAGTGATTTTTACTGACAACTGTCATAAGCTACTGAAATCCTTGCATCCGATTGGCTGAGAGCAAATTTGTCGGTAAAAATCACTGACAAAATGCTTGATGAAACGCTCCCCAGATGGGAGTATTATTTGCAGCTTTACTTGCCATTGATATTGAATAATCCATTTCATGGCAATGTAGATTTGGAATTATCAACTAGAGCATGAATGCCAGAGGTACAGTAGTTATATAGCCCCATTGAATACAGTTTACCCTAAATGTGCAGTACTGTATATATTTCTGTCAAGGGGGTCACTTGACATACATTGTACATGTACAGGTACTTTACTAATTTTGTTTGTCAAAAGAAAAATATCAAAATTATACTATAGCCTTCAAGATGACAGAGTAGGCCTACAATACCGTTTTTACATGTACAGTATGTATGCAGACTATATTACGGCACGAATGTGCACATGGTGCGATGTGGGTAGACTTTTAATTTGCACTGAGCATGCTCGTTCTGCCTGCATCATTCGATGAGAGGATTTATTAATCCTCATCAACAGGGGAGGAAGTGTGCAGCCCGAAATGGCAGTCCCTTTCGGAAACTCCACCTTCCTTCCTTCCTCCCCTCCCCCTCCCTGCTGCACTCCCTCCTTCAACTTCTCCTGAGCATGCCAAGTTCTTACATCTACTGTACATACAGTATGAGAAGGAACAAAATTAGAAAATAGATTGAGGCAAGGGGTAAGTTGATACACAAGGTTGCACTTGGGTGAAGGGGCCACAGGAATGTCATGATGAAAGATGTAAACATTGTACTCTGCAGCATGTGTTACAAGCTCACATTATACATACATGCTTAATATTCATTTACTATAAAATATGAATGAGTTTCCATTGAATATACAGTACGTACATGTATATACGAATGTACAATGTATGGATACATGTAGTAGAGGGGGGGGGGGGGAGGGCAAATGGCATGCTCTATGAGATAGCCCTTCATGCACATTGTACTAGTCTGTACATGTAAATGTACTTGTAAGATTTTTGTACATGTATTACACTGTATTTTGGGGGGAAACATGTACAGTAATTAAAAAACAAGTTTCGAACAGAAGGATATATTTAAAACCTTCAGTTTGTTATAAGAGAAATTTGAGTACATTTGTTTTCTAACTTTTGGTGTCTCAGAATTCTTTTACATAATACATACATGTACATGTTCGTGCTACAGTATAAGTTACTATTGACATTAATACAGGGTTCCTTTCTGAAGTTTCTGTAGATAGATGAACACTGTACAATTGCCTTTTTTGAGGGAAAATAAAAATTCTTTGTTTTAATAATGTTTTTCCTTGGTTAACTTGGCCAAAAATTTTGACTATTCTAGAGTTTCATTCAAAATGGGTTTAATACTCTGTTTTAGGCAACTTGTATGTAGCAAATGCCTAGATCAGTGTTACTACATGTAATACATGTATGTATGTACAATGACAATGTGTACAATGTACATGTATGCACTGGAGATCTATCATGTTTTATGGAGCATGTCTAGTCTACAATGGGGCCATGGTATGGGAAGCATGGTATGGGAAGCATGGCTGGATGAGAGAGGCTTGTTTGCTCATGATGCGATGCGATCTGTTGGGGTCTAGCTGGGATTACATCTATTTCGGTCACCATGACTCATTGGGATGTGGGAGATGCCCTCCCTATTTTCCTTTCTCTCTCTCTGTAGTTCCAATGTCCATTTAGTTCCTCTGTATCTGTCTGGTATGATGTTGCCCAGACAGTGCATGTTCTAATGAGCAAATTGTCTCTTGAGAACCAAAAGGGTGTTACATCATAATTATACATGTACTTTGAGTTAACAACCTTATTGCTCTCAGCAGAATCTTCTACAGTTTTCATGTTTGAGTCCAATTTGTACATGTACATGTACATGTATGTTGTAGATGATGTTTGGCAGTTTAATGTACATGTATCTCATCAGTGATAAAAATCATTCTGTGCTTGGCAGTAGGGCCAAAACACACACATTTCACTTTGTTCGGTCAAATCTTCCAATGCAATAATTTAAAGAAATATTAGAGAATTTAAGTTATGATATACATGTACATTTAATACTAATAGTAAAATTTAGACTGAAATATGTTGTGTACTTGCAGATGTATTAAAAGAAGTTCAAACTGTATTTATTCAAAAGTGTTTCTGGAAATGCCAGAAATGACAGCTATGATTTTACTGCAAGTGGGTACATATTGTACATGTACATGTACATGAGTGTACATGTTGTTGTGATTAATGACTGTGAGTTTGTATTGGCTATATTAAATTGATTGAAAAAAAATGTATTAAGAATAAATGTACAGTGTAGATTTACCACACAGTTTTCTTTGAAAATATACTGTTTTTTGTGGAGTTGTATCCTGGCTGAGGTGAGCGCAGTGTATTGCCTTATCTTGTGGCCTGATCCAGTTAGAGGAAGAAAAACAGGATTTCCTGTCAGATAAAATTGTAACCACATAAAAAATAAGCTACATGTATTTATTTACATGGAGGCTTACATGTATTTCTACTTTTCTTGGTTTGGCATAGATACATGTACATGTACATGTACATGTTTACTGTATAAGGGTCAAAATGTACAGTACAGTATTTGCTTTGAACATACTACATGTACATGTGCTATATATCCACAGTTTACATGATGTGCGGTAAATGTTTACTGGTTGTGGTGCTGTCAAATGGGAACCCAACTTTGATAGCCAGCATAAAGAAAAAATCAGAAAAATCAGAGCGACAGATTGCTGAAAGTTGTTGGAATCAAATTGAATTAATAAACAGTAAGAAAGTTAGTAAATGAAGAAGCTTTAATAATGGGAGGAATTATAAAGAAAGTAGAGATCACCATAAATATGAACATTGCTTTAATACATATTGTACATGTATAGTACACTAAAAAACACTATAATACAATTTTTTTCATCGGTCAATAACAATACTGAGCAGATTTTTTTTTAAACATTTTTTTCCTGACATGTAACAAAATTCCATCCATAATACATGTACATGTAGGCCTACAAGGAAAAATGACTTATTACAAATTACAAATTCACAATAAAATTCATTATTTGTCATTTCATTTCAGATCTGTCAAAAAATAAGCTGAGTGAGCTGCCCTGTGAGTTGTGTTCCTATACAGCATTACAAAGACTGAGCTGTTATAACAATGTTATCAGAGTGGTACCCGAAGAAATCATCAATCTTATGTCTTTATCATATCTCAATTTAAGGTGAGTAAAACAATGTACATGAAATACATGAAAGGAAGAAGCGCTCAACTCCATTTTTGGTTATAGAAAACCCCTAATATTTCAAGATAAGTTTGAAAGGAAAAAAAAGTTATCATCTTCAGGGAACCATTGACAAAAAATATGAAAATATTCTGTCTATGAAACTTATTAAATATTAAGTTTTGTCTTGATTTAATTCAAAAAGTTTTTTGATGGAGTTGGGCCCTTCTACCTCTCATATATTCAATTCAAGTCACACCAGGAGTGTAATTTTTGTAAATACTGTGGAACCAGAAATTTTTGTGAACACTTGTGAAACTCTTGTCAATTTCACAATTGGGCAAGCTTTGTGAAAGGTTGTCCCAAAATAATTGAAGCACAACTGGCACTACATTGATAATTTATACAAGTCATGAAAATTTTATTATAGAAAATGGCCATCATTATTAAACAGTTTGAGAAAGTTTCATGTTGCGAAAGTACATGTAAATATTTTGCAGTATTAATCAATGTCCTGTGGGCTCTGTTTTACAGAGAAGGTCGTTGGAGCACTCATATTTTCAATCAGGCCAGCAAAAGTAAGATTAAGAAAATTGATTTCATGTAGAAATTGGCATAAAAAAGTGGGATTTGAATCACAATTCAAATCTCGCTCTTTCTTGCGTGTGGAGTGTGGATGGACCTACTGTACATACAGTACATACACATATATGAAAAGAGACGTCATGTGCCCCAGGGGGGTGTTTCATCAAGTGTCTTGTCTGTGATTTTTGCTGACAAATTTGCTCTCAGCCAATCAGACGCAAGGATTTCAGTAGCTTCTAACAGTTATTGCAACTTGTCAATGATGACAGGTTTTATGAAACCGGGCCCTGGTGTCTGATCTATCACTGAACTTCGGTTTCCGTCTCCTCCGTCTAGATTTCAAGCTCCCGGGAATTACTCCTCCAGACACTAAAAACATGTTTTGAGGAAAGGAAAACTAAGCAGTTATCTCTGGCATGTCCAGTCGCCATATTTAGAAATGCATGTGATTGTAGGAATACTATGAATTTGCACTTGGACATGTGATAGAAGCTCATATCGTCTGTTGAGAGCCAGAAGGACGTTAACCCAGTGTTAAAGTATATGAGTCAACACCCTTCTGGCTCCAAACAGACGATATTGTCTGTTGAGAGCTGTAAAGGTGTTCACTCATACTGTAGTTTCACTTATTGTCTGTTAAGAGCCAGAAGGGCATGAACTTGTATACTTTTACAGAGATAACGCCCTTCTGGCTCTAAACAGAAGTACGTAGAGGTAATGCCCATAGGCCATACATCGTGCATGTGATCTATTGAGTATTACAATGAAAGAATAGCGAAAAAACAATCACCCAATAAATAACATGATTATGTTTTCCAGGAAGAGTGACTAATTGACATTTTTTTTAAATTTAAAACAAAATTAATGGAGCCAAACATGGATTCACTGGGTTGTAAGGGTGATTAAGCACTATTCATTCACACAATTTCCATTGAAAACAAATTTTTATAAAAAGCATAACTTTGTATAATTTACCGGTACTATGCATGTACATGTACATGTATGTAGGAACTTTCAGATTTACACATGTACAGCAGTGGATTGTATTCAATGTTTTAAAGGTTATTTTCTCTGAAGAGTTGATTATTCCAAAGGTTGTTTATTTTCACACAAATGTCCCATAAAAGGGAATTTTATTGATTTAAAAATGAAATGGAATATATAATGTCTTTATCTGTAGATTCAAAGCTTCAATGAAAGCATAAAAATGATTCCAAAGGTGCAATTAAATGTCAAATTTTTTTTATATTTATAAGCAAACCTTTGGAATACAGTACTTACATGTATGTACCGTACATGTTACAGACTGTTAAGTGTTTTTCTGCATAAATGCATAAATGTACATGTATGTATATTGTACATTGTATGGTACATTACTGTAGGTCGACATTGTATGGTGTACGTGTACATGTACATGTACTACATGTATGTGCATACATTATACATTGTATGGTATATTAATGTAGGTCGACATTGTACGGGTAGATGTGTACATGTACATGTATGTACATGTATGTGCATGTATGGCAGTGTGTCCAAACTTCGCGGATGTCCATACTTCGCGTATCAGTACTAAATACGCGATAAAAAGTACATTATACGCGCTACTGTATGTGGGACTGTGGAAAATCGTTCTACAATACGGAAACAACCCAAAAAAGGCAAAATGCGACGAAAAAATGTAAGTAAATGTATAATTTAGTCAATATATTGATGAGAATCATGTCAATTTTAGTAAAATCAAGCTTAAAATTATAATTTTGTGTTTAAAATTCCCCTAAATTATCAAATTCTTACCCCCAAATTAACGTCGGCTCTACGCTGTCGGGTTCCGTAGACGAGTGTATTCTGCCGTCTTATTTATTATTTATCGTAATTAATATGCACAAATAGGGCCAAAAGAGGGCGCCAAACATAATCCGCGAAGTATGGACTCGTCTGTGGTGAGCGAAAGCTGATGGTAAGCGACTGGATTTGGCCTTAAAATGAGAGTTTATAAGATACAATTTTCAAACATTTTTGTATGACATTATTTTACGGTATATTCTGCTTCATTTGATATTACAATTTTTAATGTATATCTATCAAATTGTGTTGTAACGTCATAAAAGACGAAAATGTCCGCGAAGTTTGGACACCCCATCATACATGTAGGCATACTGAGTGCAGATGTACAATGTACATGTACATGTACATGTGTAATTCACAAATCCATCTTTTCTTCTTTCAAGTTGAAATGCACTTGTTTGCTTTAGAGAGTACCTGTAGGTTTTGACCTAAACACAGTGTCCAGCACTTTAATGCCCATGTACATTTGTACATTGTAACTTGTTTCAAGCTGTGTTTTGGCCTGGGCCCAGGGTTCTTGGTCCATTTGACAATAGAAGTATGCAAGAATACAGCCTTACCATGTACATATACATATTTACTGTACATGTACATGTAGTCCAACTTTACACATACAGTTCATGTACATGTGCATTTGGAGATTTTGGACTACATTCTACATGTGCATGTACATTTAAAAAATGGAAGTAGTGACTTTCTCAAGCAATACATGTACTTCCATTTTATAGTACAGTGTATGTATAAAATGGAAGCATTGCTTAATAATAACGATAATTATAGTAATGGTGATGATGATGATGACAGAGCTACATGTACATGTACATAGACATGTGTATGATGGTAGTTATAAGGATGGTGATGTTGGTGATGAAGAAGAAGAAGAAGAAGAAGAAGAAGAAGGAGGAGGAGGAGGAGGAGGAGGAGGAGGAGGAGGAGGAGGAGGAGGAGGAGGAGGAGGAGGAGGAGGAGGAGGAGGAGGAGGAGGAGGAGGAGGAGGAGGAGGAGGAGGAGGAGGAGGAGGAGGAGGAGGAGGAGGAGGAGGAGGAGGAGGAGGAGGAGGAGGAGGAGGAGGAGGAGGAAGAAGAATAGGAATAGAGTATTGGGAGGATGATAACAACACGTTTAAAGTATTCTCTACTTCTCTCTATAATGAAAGCAATGAGATCACAGCTTCAGCTAGCCAGTTGGTTGAGAGGATATACCTGAAAGTTAATTGAATGTTTACCCAATAAGCCACTCCAAAATTAGATTGTATTGCTTATTAACCTGTGCTATTACCAGGCAGACGGCTGGCCCTGGGCTAGAGCAGTGTAGTTTCAACCTACATGTACAATGGTTAGTAAACGAAGAAGCTTGACTGGGGAGGAATTTTTAATTTGTAAACAAATCTTTCGGCATTTTACTCCCAGTGTTAAAGATCGTATGCTCGATCTGTAATGAAAAACACAAGTCAGAAAAAATTGGAACCAGCGGGATTCGAACCCAGTTTAGTGTGTACTGAAGATGACTTCTTATTAATGGGGGAGGGGGATGTGCCCCTTATTCCCCTGGATCATCATTAAAAACAGTTCAGAGCTTTGTATAAAATTCAGGTTTTCCACCTTCACACTCATTCCCTTGCAGGAATACAAATGTACATGTACATGTGTACATGTAGGTCTACAGATGTTCATAAAATTATTTTTTTCATGTAATGTTTAAGATTTTTATCATCCTGTATATTTATTAAATGTTTAGAGAACAGTTGCAACACAACCATCCATATATTTACAATGTACACTGTAAGCCTCCATCTCTTGCGTATCTACCGGTACTACATACATGTACATGTAATGTACTTGTGTACAGTACAGTCGAGTCTAGGCCAACATAGTGTACATTGTTTTGTACATGAACACGCGCTGTTGTGATTTGATGCATGCAATGTATTAATTAGATTTTGTAGACCGGAATATACTTAGCTGCATTACGCATACATTCAATATCCCCCTCTTGGCCCTCATCTCATTAAACGCTGCCTATATAAACTTCTAATCTGATATGACCTGGCTCCAATCCCTGGCTCACTGACTTCATTTATTTTGTTTTTGATCACCTGAACAACTGTATGATAACATGAAAGTGGGGAATTAATCGTGTGCAATGTAGGTCATACAGTACTAGGCCTTCACCTGTACTGTGCACATGTTAAACCTACATCTTTTTTTAAAAATCAAGGAAGGCATGCAGGTTTGTAAATTGTACATATCTGTACATTTTTTAACCCCCCCCCCCCCACCCTTGACTGTACGTGTATGATATTACACCCATGTGCCATTCTTGTGGGCTTGCCTGTACATGTTCATGTAACTTTTTTTGACTTCCATGTAGCTACCCCCTTCCCCCCACTCCCCCCAACTAACCACCACCTCTGAAAAAAGAAGTTATAATTTGTGAGTTCTACTGGATCAGAAGGTATACATGTGTACCTGTAGAACAAGAGATTTGGAACTTCTAAGTCTTTTTCTGCATATACTGTATGTTTAAACCAGTATTTTACAAACATTCACTTACAGTGTACATGTACATGTACTACACTACATTATTTGGGGTGTTTTAAAAAAGGTTCATGCAACCGTGAAAAATGTGAAGGACTTGCATACAGTACATTTATGCAGTTCATTTACTCTGTACAGTTTACGTATGTATCTTGTAGAGGAAAGAGAAAGAAAGTGAGAGAGTGGGATAGGGATAGATTTACAAGTTCACAGCTTATGCTTTTCCTGTGGAAATTGCATTCTACCCCCTTTTACATGAGACCCCTACCAGGAGAGGATCAATGAAAGCGCACATTAATCAGCGTGAGTGGATGTGACGTCAGATACGTTACCTTTGAACGAGGAGAACTTGGCACGGATGGGTTGCGGATCACCCGCGCTGGCATTGGAATCGGATTATCATGATCGGAGCGATTAGACAGCATGGCAGAGGAAGGAAGTCTAACGGATCAAATGTACTAAAACAGAGGCTGATGGTGACCTCCCCCTCGACAACATGAGTGCAAAGGAGAGAGGGGGGAAAAGAGAAAGAAATGGGGGAGGAGCAAGAGAGAGAGTGAGAAAAGAGACAGACAGAGAGAGGCAAATTAGTATACATGTAAAGTTAGAAAAAGATAATGATGGAGTGAGAGAGATGGACAGAGAGAGAGAGGGGGGGGGGGGGGGAGAGACTGAGAAATGGAATGCCACATGTATAGAGTGTATTAAGAGGAAGAGACGCAGACTGACCTGACAAAGGAAAAGAAAAAAACAAGTTCTTGTAAATGTACTTTTGTATTGTACATGTACAAACTGTACCCTTTTTTTTTAATTGCCAAAGTATTCTTGTGCCCATTTCTTTCCCTTATATTTATCTCATTATTTGTTAAAGTTTTAGTAATAGATTTAATAGTTAATGACTGAATGATTGGTTTGATATTGTCCAATTGATTTATATACACTGTAAAATTTCAATGATACTGTTATAAACTCTTATTTTCATTCTTAATTTTCCCACTTTTCTTTGACAGTCGAAACCAGCTCAGTGTCTTACCTATGCAAATATGTGATCTGTTCCTTGAAGTCCTAATACTTAGCAACAACAAATTAGTCTCGTTACCTCCCGAAATTGGCAAGTTAAGAACGTTGATGTTACTGGTAAGTACATTTATTTCTTTATTTCTTTCTTTATTTCTTTATTCATGTATTTATTCATTTATTTCTTTATTCATTTCTTTATTCATTTACAATGTATATGTACTTATTTACTTAGTTTTTTACTTACTTACTGTAGTTATTTACTTACTTACTTACTGTAGTTATTTATTTATTTGCTTACTTACATGTACTTACTTATTCATTCATTCATTTATTTACCGGTATTCATTTATTTTCGGTCCAGAGATCAGTGTTATGTTCTGATTACTGCATTGTGATACATGCAGTAACATAGTTCAAATTCCTCATTCTTTGTTCACTGAAATTGATTTAGGCAGATTGAACTCAATATACAATAGAAAGGTATTTCATACCCCTTTCAATAATTCTTCCACTTTTGGTCCGCACTAAAATAGTCCGCACCAAGCAGTAAACTTTGCGTTCAGTAATTCACAGCGGATCTTGCTTCTTTTACGAGTACCCTTTCAATAATCAGCCCAAAAGGGAGCAACTGTCATGGTAACTGCACACGCTCACATAGACGTGACGTCATCTTCCGGTCAAGCGGAAGACCTCACAATTTGGCTCGTGACATTTGCACCCTCGCTCAAAATCTGTAATGTAATTTATTATTCTAAAATAGTAATTATTATTTTTTTAAATTTCTGACAAGGAAAAAGTTATGTTTTAAATTTAAAAAAACATTCAAACGATGATGAAACAATGATATTTTTCCTCGATTTGACAAGTTCTTTGGCGTATAGCAACAAACGTGTGGAGCATTGCATGCAGAATCGCACGCAGGGTGAAGCTGCGGTAGTGCGCGCTCAATGTGACCTTTGACCGTGCAAGGAAGTTTAGGGCGGACTTTGCTGCTACATGTACATGTGCCTTTCAGTAATTCTTTGATCCACACCTGGTCCGTACTTGGTGCGCTTCTGGTGCTCCTAAAAGCAGCTCTAAAATAGAGCGGACTATTTTGGCCCGCGCCATTCAGTAATTCAAAATTTTACGACTTAGAGCGGGTCTGGTCCGGACCAGCGATTTATTGAAAGGGGTATCCGTGTGGTATGCTACATTGTACTAATGTTATTGTTTATCAAAGTTGTTTATTTCCTTGTTAAATGCACTCTACAGTGTACCTGTACAGTATGTAAACTACAAATGTACCACTGAATTTGATAAATGCCTTCAAAACCATATCAAAATATTTGATATTACTTTTTTAATTTGGGAAAATATATTATGGCACACAAATATGCTTGGTCATTTCATAGTTCAATTGATTGATTACCCATACTTCATGGGTAATTCCTGCTTCCTCCTATATTTAAATCTGTAAATGGAAGCTGGCCAAGACATAATGTTAGTGCTACATGTATTTTAGAAGTACCTCTACTGTTCCTCCTATCCGTTGATGAGGAAATTGATGTTAATAGCTCAAAACAGGAATTGCAGAGCTTACTTTGCATCTCTACTTTATGATTTGTTGTCACAATTACTTGCAAAATCGTATTTTTATTTCATTACATATATAGAAGGGACAAGTAGATTTTTCACTGTAGATGTATGTTTGCATTAACTTTTAACCTGTTAAATATTAAGCAAGAAACCCATATAAATTGGAGGTTATGGAATATGTAGTGTATCTGACACATGTTAGATGTATCAAATCATATTGTACCGGGTTCAATGCATGAAAACCTTACGACAATCTTTCTTCCTTGTATATTTTAGGATGCTTCCTGCAATGAATTGGACAACTTACCAAATGAGATTGGGGAGATGTCGGGACTCAAAGAGTTAAATATCAGGAGAAATCACCTTGTCACATTACCAGATGGTTAGTAATTATGAAGCACTATTCAGACATGGCAATAAACTGCATAAAACGAAAATGCTGTTTCAAAATAATAGCTATTTTACATGTTAATGAATGGAAAGTTGTGAACAAGACAATTGACCAAATTTTGTGGTTTGGCTCAATAACTTGTGATTCAGGTCTCTAAAATATATCCCAGATGAGAAGAAAGAGCAAAAATTTCTGCATACACCATGTCCATTTTCTGTTGCATGCCCATATTGCGTTTGATGCCAGGAATTTTAAAAACAATAATAAGCATTAAAGCCCTTAAATTGGCAACACATTGAGAGGTTCAAAATCATTGTTTTTTATCAAAATTGGCAATTTTGAAAACACTTTTCGACAAAATTCCTCACCATGTACATTGTTTTCAAAGACATTAGACCTTATTAGAACCATGTAGCACTGAAAGAAAAATATTATTGCTGCCAATTTGAAGAACAAAATGTGAACAATTTAGCCCTTAAATAATTCCTGTCCTGCAAGGGGTTAAAAGCGTTTTACCCCCTTATGTGTCACCAAGGCTTCAAAGACAATGAGTTATTAAGAGTGAATCATACATGTACAAGTACAAGTAGTATCATGGGACCAGCTGGCTTTGAATGGCGGGTGTTTATATTGCCAAATGGTTTGGAAGTACATATCTTATGCTGGTTCTATGAACAAAAGTGCCCTTTGAAAAAGGGCAGAGTGTTGGAAAAGTAATTCCAGTCATGCAGATGGATCCGCTTCTAAATCAACATCAATTTTCATATCCTTTAATATTTCACATGGATGATACTACATTTATTTTTCCAACTTTCAAGGATGTTTTTAAAAATAACAGACCAACTTTCTCAATCATGGGGAAATGGGATATTACGATGCATATTTCTAAACAAAAAAGTTTTGTAAGCCTTTAGAGTTCCTAAAGTGAAAAAACAAACAAACAAAACAACTCATTTTTACAAGCCTAGCTAATATCACATGACCTGAAGCTATATGTACATGTATTTGGCAAACACCAAGGATGGAATCTTATGAGTGTTGTGCAGTTGCTGGTATGGTACAAACAAGTAGTTTTCTCAATGACGCACTTGGAAATGGAATTCCAATGCCATGAGTTTTCTTAACCCAATTTGTTTTTCCTTTTCATGAACTTTAAGGGGAGTCATTTGAAGGAGGGTAGACAGTCTAAATTTGACCCCAGGGAACTGATGTGGAGCGTAAGGTCATCTGTCACTAAGGTTATCTGTCGCAGGGGCTTGATGATAAAATGGGACAGTGGGGAGTCATTTTCTGGGTGTTGAGGCCACAGTATGCTACACATTCTGGGCATTATAGCTGTAAACATTAGGCTATACCATTGTATTTTGAGGTGTGCTTGCAACTCTTTTTTTTCATACTTGCATTTTATGTTAATGTACACTTTACTTGTAGTGTTGATGAGTTCTGATGATGACAGAAATAAATCTTGTAGAACAAACTTTACACTGAATAGGAATAAAAATACGAAACAAATAAATGATGATATCATTTGTTATTAATTCCTATGATTCATTTTTTCCCCCTTTATCCTTATGTTGCAGAAATCAGCAAGTTAAAATTAGTGAAGCTTGATATATCATGCAACAAGATCCAGACGATACCACCTTGTTTCAGGACCATGCGCACGCTAGACACTTTCGAAGTGGACCACAATCCTCTCACAAATCCTCCAGCACAGGTTGGTTTCTGCATGCAACAGTCATCTCAGTGGAATGGGGAGGGGGGGGGGGGGGGGGCGACAGGGTGGGGTCGGTAGTAAGTTGGATATTTGTTTTCCAACCAGGACCCATTCTATGCATCAGCAAATTCAACAGTATGTGATAATTCTATAAAACGAAAATTCTTTTACAAACATATCAGTGAAATTGCAGTGGTTAGCATTGGCTCAGTCAGCAAGGGAAACTTCTTACTATAAAGTGGATTACATGTAAAATGTCTTATCTTGTTTTTACATTACTTTTCCTACTTCTCTTTTTCATCCCTTTTTTCTGCTTATCTCTCTCCACTGTTAAATAAGCCAGTCCGTAATTAGAATTTGTGCATGTGCAGACAAGGGTCATTTGGACAGAGTACAATTAACCTTCAGACGTTGTCATTTTATACGCACCACGGATGCGCGCACCTATATGATTTTGCATGTTAAAGAAGTTGCGCGTCCACCAAAACAAAAGTGATTGTACAAATGGGGTCATCATTTCAAGGTCATTTGCACCATGTTCTAATTACGAATTTGCTTATGGGGGGGGGGGGGGGGGGGTGAACCCGAGTAGCTAAGCCTATGCCCAATTGAAAAGCCTGTCAGAAAATGGACATGCCCAGATATGAAGTAATATTTAACACTTATGATATGTACATGTATTTTAATATTGTAAGTGGACTCTAATATACAAATATGATACCTTGTCTCGCTGTCCTTGTGTAGGTCTGTACGCGAGGGAGAGTCCATATATTCAAGTACCTGGCCACGGAGGCGACGAGAGCAGACAAGAGAAGAGGCATTATAGAACAGAGCGACTGGAACTCGTCACGGAGCCCGTACAACACCAAGTATGTTATATCAGCCTTCTCATTTAAATTATCTTTACAGTTGCGAGCGAATTTGTGAACTTTGATTGCATTTGTATGCCAGGGGAAAGGTGTAGGGGAGGACCTTAGATTATTCATTATAGCATCTGATGTGACCCTCACCAAATTGCCAATTTGAGATTCGCATAGATGTAGTGATCTCTTTTTCAAACATCCATAACTTTCTTAGTCCTTGTCCGATTTCTTTCAAACTTTCACCATCCTGTTTTTCTTAATTTTTCTGCTTTCACACAAATCATCTTTTTACCAGGGTTGGATTGCCCTTTTAAAGATTGCAGAAGTTGAATGGACACAAAGTTTCTGGTTTACAGTAATAGCACTTACATGTCGTCTGTTTGGAGCCAGAAGGGCGTTAACTCATATACTTTAACACAGAGTTAACGTCCTTCTGGCTCTCAACAGACGATATAATGTAGCATTGACATCCTCTGTCTTCCTCGAGCCCCTCAGGGATTGTACATGAATGATACAAAATTTTTTTTAAAAACACTTCGTGAGCTACTGAGAAGCCCATGCAACCTTTTCCAATACTAGTAATATTCAGCATGAGAGGATTGAGAAATTTCCAGATATATACGCAGATGCTTGTTAGGCTTTTCCTCCAAGGGAGACACCAAGCAATCTCTCATCCATGTCTGTCCTATTGTCTGAAGATTATCTCACCCAAGGTTCAATCAAACGGGAGAAAAGAAAGATTAATGTTAGGACAGCTTCAGGGAGAGTGGCTCGTTGTAGTTAGATGTACATGTATGCATTGCAATTCTCCGCTGTTAAAAGGAGAAGAAAACAAGAAGTTTGTTTGCCTCCATTTCATTCCAGATTGCATACAAATATCTCAGAAATTATGTATTTCATCCTTTGCAGAGCTTAAAAGTGTTATAACCTTCTTGTAAATCTGCTGAGATTAAATTTACCCTTTCACCCAGTACAATAGCCAGAAATAATATGATTGATAGAACTTTGGCCTGTTGGTAACAAGAGAAAAACATTATATTTCCTTCATTTTTAGTGTAAACAATCTCCATGCAGCTTTCAATTTCTAGTAGTGAAATTAATTGAAATGTGACTTTCCTCCTTTTTTTTTGGGGGGGGGGGTGGGGGGATTCTTATCTCAGAAGCAGGCTACAAATGATTAAATACCATAATAGAATAAGACTTTGAATTTGTTTACACTTTGGAAAAGAGGTATGGTCATTTGACTTTCACATATAATTTTTAAATGTTGAAAATGCATTGAATGTTGCCTTTTAAAAGTTCCCCTTTTCAGCAGCGAGTCATCTCCATCCCCATTTCAAAAATGAAAAATTGCCCATTATACCATTTGCCACTGAAAGCTTCATGAGATTTGTCATCAGATTCATTTATCATATGTCTGTGTTTGCTGAAGCTTTATTTTTCACTGAAAAGACATGTAATTTAAGAAGTTCCCCTTGCAAAACATCTAAATTGTCATATTCCAGCTCACAAAGCAAAACCGTGAAAATTTGTCTACATGCAAAGCATCATTGTCCAGTTTAGCTGATCATGTACTGTTTTTTCATGCTACTGTACATGATTTGCGTTCTTGAAGTGAGACTTTCTTTGCAGTGATTTATCAAATATTTTGAGAAATATTCATCTGTATTGCTGCATTGTACATCAGTGGTGATCTTTAAGACAAAAGACAAAATGAACAAAAGAATTTACCGTTGTTTTTGTCTTCATCAAAGCTTTTACCATCGTGCAAATTAACCTTAAAAACTGAAAATGTAACGTTACACATTTCTTACAGGTTGTGAGTCAACAAAAATCCACTCTTTGTGATCTTTAAGCTCAAGCTCATCATTTGCAGTAGAGCTGATACCTGCTTTTGTTTTCTCTTTTCAAAATTGCAGTTTAGAAATGTTAACATAACAGTTTTGTTTTCATGTCCATCCAAATGTGCTCAAGCAATGTTTACTTGTTTTTGTTTTAAGCATTGTTTGTAAGACTGGTCCAACACTGAGTCCTCATGTCAGAATTTTCAATTATTTTCCGGTGTATAAAAATAAATCGCTTTGCTGTCCAAACAGTGTGAGATACATTGTATCTTGGCATGGTAAAAAATTTCATAACATGGAATCAGCTATAAAATGAGAATATATTTTTGCTGTCAAGACAGTATCATTGCTACGCTGCATTCCTTAGTTTGTCGTCAACGGACAGTTAATGTGACTTGAATCAAGCTTACATAGAACCAAAGAAACTTCTGCCATGAGAACACAGCCCAGGATTTGTCCAACACTCTCCACACTTCAATGTCGGATGGGAACCTTGGGGTGTTTTAATGTCCCTTGCTCTACATGTACTTGTAGTTCTTGCGTACATGTAGTATTTTGCTTAGTTCAGAAATGTTAGCAGGGGATAGAGTGTACCTGTGTGTGTACTACCTATCACAATCTGTGCTATATACATGTATCGTATGATCTGCTTTTGACCAGAAAGACGTTAACTCATTTATATGGTATAAAGGAAATATAATGTTAGTACCATCCTGCACACTTGTAAAGGTGGTATTGTTTTTTTGAATACACATGTATCTTTTAAACCCCTTCATGAAAGAGAAAACAATTGCCTTTACTTTATTGTGAGACAGAAATGGATAAATTTAGGGTCTTTTTCTTTTATTTGAGGCATCACTATAAACAAAAATAAAGATGTAATATTTCAACGCTCAATGTGATTGATAGTATTTTGCTTGCCTATAATGATGTTCCAAGGAAAAAAATAATTTTCCTATTCATACTTTGCATTTACATGAGGTTTGGACAATCAATGGCTATTTTAAGGTTGCCCAACCTTAAATATGGCTCCTTCAGGATCCTGAGCATTGTGTTATGTGGAATCCTTTTTTACAAAAAATTAAAAACTCAGTTGATGCCTCTCCCCCGATTCTCCGTGTTTTTCATGAAAATGTTTAAAAATCCAAAAAATAATTTTGTCCCCTTCTGGTTCTTAGCAGATGATGTATGTACATGTATGATATTTATAAACACAGATTTCTTTGAATACCAGCCTCAATCCCATTAGATACAATGTAGTGAGGTCTCTTTCGTTATTGAAAAGATTTTAACCCAACTTTTTCTTTGCTCCTTCCCTCTGCTTTTCCCAAACCAGATACCGCTGGTTCACAGCCAAAAACACTTCCACCCTCTCCCTCCAAGAACTACCCCCTTCCAAGCCCTCCCCCGATACCTCCCCCACCACCCCCTCCTTCTCCTCCTCCTCCTCCGCTTTCTCCTTCTCCACCTCCAATCTTGCCCCACTCTCTTCTGAGCCAGTTTTCACCGGGATTGATCTTAGGTATAAAACACCTTTTGCTTCCTTTTTCCATCCACGCTGTAGATATTAGCTGTTTTTTGTTGCTGCACAGTTACTTTGCAGTGAATTTTACCCTTTTTTGCGTTCAGTTTTAGCTCTGAGTTTGCACGTTTTCATTCCAATCCATGCATGCTTGTTTATATCGACATTGTATTTAGCGTCAGATGGAAGCTGAAAATTCATCTGAAGTTCCCAGTGATGTAGTCAAGACATGTAATCTCAAACTGACGTTGATCTTTGAAGTTATTGGCTTACTATCAAATTTCCAACTTTTCATGGCTGGTCCCATAATATGTAGACTGATAATGATAACAATTACTATGAAATCAATCTTCTGATGTTCATGTGGAAAGGTTATGGATATCGATGTTGCTCTCTGGTACATATATGCTAGTGAGCCTTCACCACCGATTTTCTGGCATCAGTTGCATATCCACATAAACTTCAGGAATCGTTTTGTAGATAGTTATTGTTATTGTTATTGTTATAGTGCTGATGTGGGACTGGCCCTTTAGGCACTGATGGTGTCATCAACGTTCAGATCCAAATTTCTAAGTTTGAGAACTTATTTAGAAGTTATTGAGAACTCTCTCCATCCCTCCTTGGGACTTGTTTGGACTGCATCACTGTTGTTGCCATGGTAATATCCCACTATCCATCTCATATAATGTTCATTGACATACATGTATGCATACAGCCTGGTTATTCAGGCATGTGACAAAAAGTGATGCCTGGGTATGTGTGTGTGTTTGCTGTGTTTTGTGTGTCTGTGCTCATTTAATCTCATTAAGCTTCAAAGCTGCAGCCTCACCTCTTCAGTATGAAATCCCACATGTCATTTACATCAAAATGTATTTTTAATCTATCTTGTACATAGTTACGATAGAATCACAGACCCTACCATCTACATTGTAGTACATGTAGCAGGGTCCATGATTGAGTAACCTTTTTGGTCATAGACATTTTCATATAACACATAAAAATTTAATAGCTCTTCTACAATTTCCTGTTTAATAACGTTCATGTTTTGATTGGAATTTTCCCAAAATTTTAAAATGCACTGGTTTTAAATAGGAAATATTGTCATTATTATCTTAATAATTTCTCTCTAGTGGATGTGGTTGAAAAAAACAACAATAAAAAATTGGCAGACTCTGACATGTTTATATTAAAGGGAAATTAACCTCAGCGTATGAATTAGCTTATTTTGAATGGTGTAGTATATGCCTCTTATTTGATACATGCAATTTCATGTAAAAACACAGGATATAGATATAAATCACTATTTTCCAGCCAAGTTATCGTCTGCTAGCAATAATAAGGGGGCTGCCATTACTTTATGTGTACACGAACATATTTTTCATCCCAAGTAAAATTTCCTTCATCGTTAACTTGTAATTGATTTTTAGAGGACAAATATATATTAGATAAAGTCACATATTCTGAAATGTAAGTTTAGTTTTATATATTTTTTAAAAGGTCTTAATTTGTTCATAAAAAATATACTTCATAAAAAATATACGTCAAGGACGGAGAATTGACGTCAAGGACGGAGACAATCGTAACAATACCAAAACAAAGCGAGGAATCTGCTTTACAGGATGGCTATTAGAACTCATGGGTCGTCAATTATCTAGGCCCATGGCCAATAACAATCGTAATACAATCAGAACAAAGCGACGTATCTGTTGTAAAGGTAGGCTATTATCAATGCATATGGTACCTAATGATCCGTGTCATGCACAAAATGGCAGCCTCCATGGAAAGACGTAGCAGACAATAGGTGCATCTAGAATATCACGTGGGGTTACTTGTCCTTTAAATACAGGTTAATCTTTTGGGGGCTTCAGAATTCAACTGTTTAACTTTTTTATTTTCATTAAAGTCTTTGAACCCTTGTGCACAGTTTTGTTATACCCTGCATGTATGCTTATCCTTTTAATTGGTTTATATTTTAGTTCATGGTTTATGTTTCATGTAAATTTGGTCCTATTTTCAATTCTTGATTATGTCTTTGCCGAATAAATAATAGTAATAATGAAAAAGGAGATGTACTGTACAGACATGTACTGTATAGGAAGAAAAGTTAGAATTGATGAAAAATGATGAATATGTTTAATGTGATGAGTTACAAGGAAGAGAGGAAAGTACAGAGAGACATGGATCTTAAGAGAGAATACATCCAGTGCAAATTGCTGTGATGCAAATTTTTGTTCTCTGATCCCTTTTCTATAGGCCTCGGTAATGTATTAAAGTTCAGTTGTGTGACTATGCATTGTTTGCTTTTTTAGTGCAAATGATCATATTTTATTCAGTTTACATTAACAAATACTTCCTCCTTTCATCCTGTAGTGCCAACAACATCAACACATTCAGGAACTTAATATTGACAATGGGTCATGTACACAGGGGCAGTATCAATGGGGGGGGGGGGGGGGAGGAGATTGCCTCCTATGATGTGGCAAGCATGCCCCCCCCCCCCCCCCTCTCACACACAATTATAATAACATAAAGATTCTTAAACCTTGACAAACTATATTCATTCTTTCACTTTTATGCACTTATCAGAGATTTTTTTTTTTTTTTTTTTTTTGGGGGGGGGGGGGGGCCAAGTGCACCCCCAATGAATACTCAGGTGCTGCCCCTGCATGTACAAGTAATTTACATGCACACTATGTAGGCCAACATTTATTCAGCCTACAGTCATTATTAGTATTATGGTTCCCCTATTAGAATAGTACCATGGTCACATTCTCGAATGCCACTTTTACCACAAATTATATTTTGGGGACATTGTGGTTGTATTGATTGGTAATCAAGATGATTATGAATACATGTACATGTACATGTACGTGTTGGCAAGCAAATATGCCTGTCAAACATAGTTAGATTTGTGTTAATAATGTGAAGTATGTGCGCTGGTACATATTACACCATTGTTTGTGTTTGGACTGCATTGCAGTTTTCTTTCTGCATCAATATTTGGGTCAAATTTCCCAGCTCAAAAAAAACAACTTGTATTTTTTAATACATATACAAAATTAGACTTTTTTGAGAATTAATTTATTGGTTTTGTCTTAATAGAGAAACATCAGTTATCACTTACAAGAATGAACATTTTTTTAAATCAAAGCTAAGAAGCTCTCTCCTTGTTATTAATATTACCTTTAATCACCTATATGAAGGTATTATTTTTACAAAGAATGTGCGCAATGCTTGATTTTCCCCACATGGAATACTTTGCATAGTTTGAAATGTACTGGGAGTAAATGCACTATGTTAGCTACCAGATAGAACTAGGGCCGAATGGTGCTAGATTGAAAAGGTAATGTCCTGTGACACAGCGGATCAGAGCAATGTATGCGTGACATATCCATCTGGCCTAGTATTTATGGCTTTTCCCTTTCTATCACTTTCTTGCTGTCTGTCTCTGTTTGTCTGTCTATCTCTCTCCATTTCTGTTTTGTCTCTTTTCCCAGTGTTTTTCAGAATCTTTCTCTTTCCTGCTCTCCTTTCATATATTTTCTTTTTTAGTATTATTTTATTATTATTTCTCTGATGACCATATCTGATTTTCTGCAACATCATGAGTCCTTCCTGCTTCAATAGACTGCTTCGGTAATGTATGCAAATTTTATGCATACCTTTCAAACAAAGGTTGTTCTTGACAACCTGAAAGCTTGCCGGACATAGCAACAAGTAATGTATGCAAACTGGATTCCAAGCATTGAGGCTCATTTATAAAAAGCAGGTTCATGGAATAGCTCGTCACTAGGTGCTCAGAGAATATATGTGCATAAATTTGTATACATTATAGAATCGGTCTATTCCCTGACATGTATCTCTCTCTATTTCTCTCTCCTTCGCAGCATTCAATCTCCTTCATTCTTTTTTCTCTCTGTCACTCTTCTATGTCTGTCTGTCTGTCTCTATCTCTGTCTGTTTGTCTAGATCTTTCTTCTCTGTCTCCTGTTTCTCTTGTTTTTTGCTGCCCTTTATCGTTCATAACTTCATTACTCAACTCCACCCTCCCCATCCTGTCAGGGCCTTGTTTCAGTTGCAATAACTGTTATAAGCTACTGAAATCCTTGCATCTGATTGGCTGAGAGCAAATTTGTCGGTAAAAATTACTGACGAGACACTTGATGAAACACCCCCCTGAGCTAACGTACAGTGTATACATCTCTTCTATCCTTCTCTTTCTTTTACTCCTCTCTCTCTCTCTGTTTGTCTGTCTGTTGGGCTGGCTCTTGCTAGCTCTGTCTCATTCTACTTCTTTCGTGCATGTTTCGCATTCTGTCGCTTCACTTCTTTCGCTCAAATTGTCTCTGTACACGTATGTCTCCCTTTCTACTGTGTGTCACTCTGTCTCTCCAGCTCACTGCTTACTTCTGTCCGACAGCTCTGTCTTATTATTCACGGGCACCCATGTTCATAGATCTGCCCAGTAGACTACACAGCTTGTAAGGCAATCAATTTGATCAAAGTCTTTATATTCAGGCCTTCACAGCGTAATGTAAAAAACCTATTTCACGTTATCGTAATGCTGTAGATCATTATCTTTCCAAGGTGATTTCTTCCAAGGTGATTGATGTACATGTGTCTGGTTGCCAATTTAAGCTGCTATGCTCTGGGGTGGTATTCTGAGATTTATTTTATCTTGATTTTAGTGAAAAGATTTTAATTGTCATAACAAATTTCAAATTGTAACATTTCATTGGTGTTTGCGCAGATGAATTCCGCGTACGCAGCAACTTCTGCGCAGTCATTAACCAATGATGCGCCATAAGCGTACATTTTGTTATGACAATTAAAATTATTTCACTAAAATCTCAGAATACCACCCCTGGTCTTCATGTAAACTGTTGATGATATTATCGCCAATGTAACAGAAGTCTGTAGTGCATTATCATTGTGTAGTGGACTGGAGGTTTGTATCTCACTGAGAATAATACATTTTAAAGATAAGGTCGAGTTCTGGGGGCGTTTCATCAAGTGTCTTGTCGGTGATTTTAATGACAAATTTGCTCTCAGCCAATCAGATGCAAGGATTTCAGTAGCTTATAACAGTTATTGCAACTGGTCATTGATGACAAGTTTTATGAAACAGGGCCCAGGTCATACGATTACATTTTGAAAAAAAAACTGTCTCATAGCAACTGTGAAAGGTTGCTCATGTCTACATGTGCACTGTAGACCATAAAAATCATTAAAATCATTAAAATGATAAGAAATTGACCCAATCTCACTGAAAAGCACATGCACTGCGCACAGAAATGGCACGCATGTTCCGCCTGAACACTTTCAGCTTTTTCTTGTTATATTTCCAATATGAAGGCATTTGAGGAACAATCCTTATCAGGGGACATTTCTACTATGATGTTCTCCCAAAATGACATAACAAGAATGAGAAAGCTTAAAAATTATTTTTCACCTCTCCCAAAACTCAACTTTCTCTTTAACTATTAAGAAAAGATTATACAGAGAAAAAAACAGTTATAATGTACAAAGTCGGTACATCTACATACACGTATATATGTTGAAGTTGCATGCTAATTTGTACCAATTGTACATGTATATAGACCTACATGTACATGTAAATGACAGCTGATTAAAAAAATCAGGAATTATAATATTTTACTTTTTCCCATTTTAATGTTTATTTTATGTGGAGTAAACAAGTGTGAACGTGAAATATAATTTGTTCATTTAATTCTGTGGTTTTCTCATACTTATCATATTGTAGCAAGGTCCAGTGTCCTTTCCCCTCAAAACACAGACCTTGGTCTGACTAGGTAGACTACTAGACAGTTGAGGGCTATATTTGTAAAATCTATTAAGTACTGTGTAATTTGACAGAATTCAAATTAGATTGGAATGGGTTTGCCTCCTGCTGAACTTGATGTAAATACCTCAAGTTTAAACGCCTCGTCTGTTCTGGAGGACCATGTAGGTCTAATGCTGTGTGCATGTTCATGTACATGGAATTATTAAGAGAAGGAGGAGGGCATATGGTAAAGAAAAAAACTAATTTGTTAGCTTTCTCATTCTTTTTGTTACTACATGTATATGGAAGAATAGTATAGTAGAAATGTCCCCTGTAAAGGAGACTCTTTTAATGTTCTTGTTTTTTTAAACATGGCACAAGTAGCTGAATAGTTTGAAACAAACATTCATGCCAAAAGTTTGTGTAGTCCCATATACCCATTTCTGTGTGCTGTGAATGTGACTTTCCACAAGATTGACTCTAATATCATTTTGATGATTCCAAAGCCTCATAGTATACACCAATTCTTATGTAGTGCATTATCAACCTTTCACAAAATGCTTCCAAACAGTTCTTTCACAATGTAAGCAACTTTCCCTTTAAGATCAACAAAATGATTCACCAGACATGTATTACACTGTACATGTAAGTCATTTATTGCTCATGTATTGGCATATCTTGTATAGGCTACACCTTGTCTATGTTCAAACCATTGTAGTCAAGGGAGTAAGCCAGAGTGGGTAGGACTTTCTTTTTCTTTAATACATTATGTTTCATTAATATTTATTAATTGAGTGCAATGTACAAGGTAGACACACTTCCTTGCCCAAATACACTTGTGTATTAACTGCATGACATGATTTATTTATTTGCTTGATTTGCAACAAACAATGGTCATATGCTTCACTTCAAACAGCACCTGATGTGGTGGTTTTAAGGGGAATTATTGTACAGCTGAAGGCAAATAACATTTTAAACAATGATGAATGACTTTGCATTGAGTATACATGTACTTGCACAAATAAGATTGATTGCAGCACAATACACTTGCACTATTTTTAAGACCTGACATTTGAATCCCCAAGTACATAAACTCTGTTTGAGAGGGAAGAAAGTAGAACTACATGACTGTAGTCTTTCATCTAAGAGGTACATACTACCTCTTAGGCAATGCTTTCTGCTGTATGTTTTGTACATCATTTGTATTTTTATTATGTGACATACAAAGATATATGACTTCCTCTATGTCACTTTGTGCAATAGCTTGTCAGTGTAATGTTGGTACATGTAGTTGCCAGAAAGAATAAGAAGATGGAAGATTGAGGAGAAGAAGATGATGATGACGACGGAGGAGGTTAGAAAAAAAAGAAGAAGAAAGAAGGAAGAAGAAGAAGAAGAAGAAGAAGAAGCAGAAGCAGAAGAAGAAGAAGAAGAAGGAGGAGGAGGAGGAGGAGGCGGCAAGAAAGATAAAGACAAAATTTGGGGGTTAAGTAATCAATGTGATTCATGGAAAAAATACTTATTATACATATACTGTAGTAGTCTTATCATTAACTTCATCTCATGGCCATTGATAATTAAACCCTGTTGATTCAATCTTTGTCAGATAAAGATCTGTCAAATTGTGCTAATTACATGTACATGTACTGAAGAACAATTTGGTTATCAGAGGCAATGTTTATGGCTTTTTAAAACCTGACCCGTTATGTTATTGTAATCATGTTACCGTTTCCTCTAAGATGTACATGTATCACACTGCATGGACCATGAATTGAGATCACATTTTGCTGTCCATACATTGTGCAATGTCAGTGTGCTGAAAAACACATCGATGGAGTTCACACTGCATGGAGACCAAAACATGATTAACCCATTGCGTACATGAACCAGATGGTCCCTGTGTTAAGCATATGGGAATAAGAGAATTCAGTAGTCAACGGGTTAACATGAAACCTGATCAAGGTAGATTTATGGAACGCTGTATAAACAGAACCGGAGACACAATTAGTTCAGTCACATGCTGGGTTGCAAAGGTTAAAATGAATTCAGCCTGAACCTTTTAGATTGGGTTTCACAACACCCACACACTGCTAGATGGGGGGGGGGGGGGGGGGGGTGCAATGCCAATGTGACCCCCCCCCCCTTTATAGAACCCAATCGTCAATACCTAGTGTGCACTTAAAAAAAATGTTGCCTCCCCTTCCCCCCCCCCCCCCCGCCCATTTGTGTTTTCGTGTCTGCCCATTCGATTGCTACACTGCAGATGGAAAATGCACCTGAAATGTTTGTAAACGTTTCCTTGTTGCTTGTCACAGGTATTTTAAAAATGTGCCTTCCCCTTTTCAAAATCCTGGAGCTGCCCATGCCCACATATCTTGTTATGAGCACTTTGTCTTTAGGAATGAGTGTGTTTCCTTTTTCAGGTGTGTGCATGTATACAAAGTATCTATAGCATTTACAGTATTAGGGCTAAATGAATCAAACTGATCTACATATACCTGTCCTTTCTTTTTATCAAACTACATGTAGAAAAAGTGACTGTGCAAAATGTGTCATAATCGTAACATATACATGTACATTATATGTATATCTAGATGTACATGTACATGTACATTGTAGGTTCTGACATGCATGTACAACCTGTATAATACTACTCATATACATGAACATGATCCTTAGACCAGCGTAAGACTTCATTGGCCCGAATTCACGAACGAGGTTTATCTAACCCATGGTTTAAACCTCCAGAAGCGTAGTGCCCGCATATATTATCCTCATGTCCAATGGGAGGATAGTAATGTGCTTAAATACGCTTTTTTATTTTAGTCTATGGCAGAGGTTGAAACCACGGTTTAGACCATGGGTTAAGAGAAACCTCATTCGTGAATTTGGATGATTAGCACTCAACATCCCAATACTTATACATCACACACACATGTATCAATTTTGTATGTGAGAAGAGTTAGTGATGACTTGTTGGACATTGTTGACATTGTTCAGTTATGAACATTTGTTTACAAACCTTCAACATATTAATGCATTTTATTTGCCTTTTATTATTATTATGATTTAGATTTAATTTGCCACACTTAATTTTCCAATTTTACTCATTTATTTATACACAAGTATTTATAAGCATACAATATCAAAAATTTGATTGAATGTTATTTATTTATTTGTTATGTTCTCAAGTTAAAGATTCAAATTGTGTTAATTTCTGCTGAAGATGCATGTAATAAAAGTGAATACAGTTATCCAATTTCACTTGTACATAGTTCTTGTGAGCAAGGTACATGTAAGTACATAGATGCATTTGAAAATATTTTCTAATTGAACTGTAAGAAGATCTAGTCCTGGAAGTTAAAATGATGGATATAGTTGTGATAGGTGATTACAAAAAAAAAAATCCATAATGATGGCACGTTTCACCGTCTTAATCTCACCTACAGTCAAATCATTTATACAGGCAAATACATAAAGGAAGAAATCAGGGCCCTGTTTCATAACACTTGTTATAAGCTACTGTAATTGTTATAAGCTACTGAAATCCTTTAATCTGATTGGCTGAGAGCAAATTCATCATTATCATTTTGTTTGTGTCCTTCCAGCATGCAGGATGAGATCTCACTCTTCAACCATAAGATGAGGGAACTCAAGATGGCCGACTCGGGTTACCTGGAAGGAGATAAGAGGTGGTCTTCATCAGAGGTGAGGAGGTTGGATGTGGTTGGTGCTCTGACGTTTGCTTTGGAGACAATTCCTTCAGGCTTTATTTCGTTACAGATAAAGGCCCGTATTCTGAACTCCGGTTTAACTTTAAAAAACTGCGGTCTAAGTGTCTTTTAAATCTGTAACCTGCCCTTTAAACGGAGTGTCAGATAATCACATTCTGAACTTCAGTTTAACTTAAACTCCAGTACAGTCGGGAGCGTTTCATCAAGCGTTTTGTCAGTGATTTTTACCGACAACTGTTACAAGCTACTGAAATCCTTGCATCTGATTGGCTGAGAGGAAATTTGTCAGTCAAAATCACTGACAAGACACTTGATGAAACGCTCCCCTGGGCCCCGTTTCATAAAACTTGTTAATCAATAACAAGTTACAATAATGGTTATAAGCTACTGAAATCCTTGAATCTGATTGGCTGAGAGCAAATTTGTCATAGAATTGGGGCAGTTGTTACTGATAACAAGTTTTATGAAACGGGGCCCTGGGGAGTTCATCAAGTGTCCTGTCAGTGATTTTTACCAACAAATTTGCTCTCAGCCAGTCAGATGCAAGGATTTCAGTAGCTTACATGTACATGTATAACAGTTATTGCCACTTGTCATTGATGGCAAGTTTTATGAAACAGGGCACTGGAAAAGCATAAGAGGATGAACCTCATCAGGGGTACAAAAGTTTGGTGTGGTTTCAGTAGAAGTTGGGAATTGGGTGTCCTTGTCTAAAGGAAATTGCTGTAAAATTTGTTTTTTTTATAGAGATACATGTATGATTTTTGAGTTTTCGTATTTTTCAGCCAAGCCAGGAAGACGAAGAAGCCAAGTACCTGGCAGAGAGGGCGTCCCAACAGAAAGAAAAGAGGCAACAACAGAAATTCACCCCTGACCCGTCACGGACCTTCCGACCGGCCGACAACCACATCGACTACATCGACGCGGGCGACGATGACGACGACGGGGTGACGCCGACACAAAGTCCCGTCCAGACGCCGACATCGACCGAGCTGGATCCGTTTACTAAGGTGATTGATCATGTATGTATCGGTGAACCAGTTTTCTATCTCAATTCTGCATGGATTGCCGATGATAATCAAGCTCGTGTGCTGAGTGGCCAAGCAGATGTGGACACATCAAAAAGCAAAGCTAACTTCCAGCATCATTTTTTTCTCCTATCATATAAGCAGCTTGTAAGGCAGGGTTTTTTTGCTGTTGATTTGTTGTCCATGTACTTGGGCAAGTCCAAGATACATGTATTTGCTGTCTTATAAGTTACCAAGAATTTAGAGATTTAAGTGACAGTAAACTGTAGCTTTTAATGGCGCCATCTTTTAACAGGATTTGAAAAGTGTCTGTGCCTCTCATTTTCCCATCATGCCCCATTCTAGTTTGTAGAAGCTTAGAATGTGCCTGTATAGGCAGTTTTCCACAATTGCTAAGTCAGAAATAACAGTTTGAAATATAAAATGTGCCTTTTATCCAAACAAGCTGTTTGTCAAAATTCAAAATAAAATGCCATTAATTTTCAAATTATAATCTTAATTTAGCAGTCACTGTAAGATGGTACTGTAAGATGGTGCTGTCAAGTTCTTCCAGTTTAATGCCACTTTAAGAACACAAATTGACATCAGATGTATCATTATACTTCAACTTTGGTCTGATCCAAGCTCTAGCAGGGCTACTAACCTAACACATTGATCAGAGACATGTACTGGATATACACGTTAGATATGGTCCGTAACGTATGGGATGATATACCTGTAGCTTTGACCTGCCCGCTTACATTATCTCAAGCAGAGAGATTGAAAAAATAAATCAACCAGGGTCCTGTTTCATAAACTTATCAATAACAATTGCCCTATTTCTATGACAAATTTGCTTTTAGCCAATCAGATTCAAGGATTTCAGTAGCTTATAACAGTTATTGTAACTTGTTATTGATAATAAGTTTTATGAAATCGGGGCCCTGAACTGTGATGTCCCAAGAGAGATCATTGTGATATTATGGTCACCGTCCCCAAGAATGCTCATTGTATCATGCAATTCTAATACATGTATATTAATATAGCAAAAATTAAAACAAGGTTGTAGGCTGATTTGTAATTTGGTCTGATTCTTTATATTCTAATGGGCTGTAGAGAGAGAGTTATTGATCTAATAGCAAAACTGTAGATCATACAGTCATGTACATGTATGAGAGGGCCTAGAAAAAAAACCACTCTACAATACGAATTCCACTCAATTTTTTAAATATATAAAATCCTAATGCTATATTAGCAAAGGAAATCTGTTGTATCTATCGTAGAAAACCACAGTCATTGGCAAACGATGTATGTTACATTATAATGAGCCCCAAATTTTAACCTGTGCCTGCCCAACTAAAGAATAATACCATGCTGTCATTGCAATGAACAAAAATTTTTTAAAAGAGCTAACATCAAAAAAATTACCTGTATGACCTTAACCATTCTTCCTTCGACACCACACTAGTGGTTCCACAATCTAGTCCTCGACTTTTCATTGCTGATATTGATACCAGTACTGTTTAGTTCAAACCACCACTATTTTTCTTACCGAGTAGAAATGTATAATGCGTGCAGAGTTTTGAATAGAATATCTATGATTGCTTCTAGGACGACGAACTCATGCTCTACGAGATTCAAAATCCAAACTTTTTTAAGGTATGGTTTTCTTGAGAATGAGCCATGTGCAGTATTATTACACTCTGAAGACTAACCAAATAACATTTAATATTGGATGGAATATACCTTTCTTGTATGCAACTTTTTGAATGCATATTATTTCATCTTTTGATTTAGTTAAGTTTCTTTGCCAAGATACACATACACCTGTATGACATTTGATTTTTAAGAAATTTGATCCAGTGTATGTGTGCATTTACCTCATGCACTCTGCCAATACATATGCTTTGATGTTTACTTTTTATTTAAAAAAGTTCAAAATCAGGATGCTGTTTCACAATACAGTACAAAAAACATTCACATACATGTACAATGTATGTACCATGCCCAGGGCACGAATAGGCAAATGCGGCAGGGATCTATGTTAGTCCAAATGTATTTGGACCACTTATGAAATCTGTACATATATTCTGCTCCTGATGATCTGAAGTTCTCAAAATTAAGGAATATGTTTTGAATCAGAATGAAAGAATATATATGTGCCCTTTGAAAGTTAAGATACCACTTTTTTTGTATTGATGAAAGCTAAGCTGTACTTTTTGTTTAACTTCCAAACAAGAAATATTTTAAAGCATATTGTCTTCCTATCATCATCCTACTATGGTATTTTACTCAAGTGTACATTTATGTCAGAATAGAACTGATGGAAAGAATAATTTTCAGGGATATTAAATAGCACGTCAAGTGACCCCAAGCCCTCGGCCCTCCCCCGCCCCACCTTAATAACCACATATTTACAATCACAGAGATGTCCTGCTCTATGCGTAGTTTAGTATGACCCTTCCTAAAGTGATGGAGATGCTCCACTATTAATGCGGTAGCTCTTTATTTCCCCTTTTGAATAGATTACTGCCACCTAATACAGATAAAGTAGAGTTCTGGTCATGCAATTAAATTGTGAAAGACACTGTCTCAAAGCCATTGGGAAAGGTTGATCATGTCTACACGATAATTGGTGAATACTGTGAGGTTTTGGAATCATCAAAATGATAAGAAATTGACCCAATCTCGCTGAAATTAAGAAAAATATATACTACACACAAAATTGGGTATATGGGACTGCACACGCAAGTGACATTGCAGCTATTTCGAACATGAGGGCATTTGAAGAGCTATCCTTTTCGGGGGACATTTCTAGTATGATGTTCTTCCAAACTGACATAAAAAGAATGAGAAAGCTCACAAATTATTTTTGACCTCTCCCTGACCTCAACCTTCTCTTTAAAACAGTTTATACACCTGTATATCATTATTCAATTACTGGCATTGCTGTGTTACTTTGCCGATGGTTTTTCCATTATCCTTTTCTTTTGTGTGGTATGTTGTGATATGCCTCAGTCTCAATAGGCCAATTAAGAAAATATTATGCTTAGATATTTGATCTTATCCATCAAGATTTGGTAGAATCGAAAAGGTGAAGGTTTTAATTTCGAACTTGCACACTACATTGCGCATACCTGTACAATTTTTCTTTTCGTAAAAAGCGCAAAGCTAACATTTTCACCATTGTATATGATTTTTTTTTTTGCTGGATACGCATGCCAATCAGGATGATTTATGATTATTTCTCACAATACCTTTCTCATGCCTTTTGAGTTATTGAAGTGGTTATGATCTGAAATAAATAAAGCTCATTTCAAGAAATGCCCTACACATAAACAGCTTTCTAAATGCATGTTTGCTAACATATTTCAAGCATTTTGCATTGGAAAGATAATGCAATGATTAATGCACTTTTGAAGCGCAAGACTGTATGCTCTTCAATTCACAAACTGTATTTTTGTGGTGAGCACATATCAGCTGAAAAAGAAGGATAAAAGAGTGTTATTAAATGAAATTTTAATTGATTACTTTGTTCCTTTGATCACGAAGCAGTGTTGCCAACAGCTGGGATAAAACATGAAATGAAATGAAATTGATGCATTTGAATGTATACTGTAAAACATAAAACATGGCAACATGAAGCTTTTGTGAATCGTCTATGTTGTAATAGGAGATATTCAATTTTTTTTTTAGGGTGAAAACTTTCACAAATCTTAACCAAGCACAAAATTTGCAAAAGATTCATTCATGCAAAAGAGTCTGGTTTTTACAGTAGGGCCATTCTTGGTCACTTGTGTGACCAAAAATTATAGGGGAAAAATGTGGATTTATACCTCCACCTTGTGGCAGCTTAAGCTTTGTGCTAAACACGTTATAAAATAAAGTCTATGTAGTACATGTATATGTACTACACACTGAAGTACAGGTACATGTACATGTAGGTACCGGTACAGCTGACTTGGATATTTGGGGGTGTTACCATGGTCTTACATCCCATTGGTCAGACATCTTTAGGGTTAGGGTTAGGGTTCGGTTAGGTTGCTTTAGACAAAATGGACAAATATGTACTGATGCGAGGTTTGGGACCACAATGGTTCATAAAAGCAATGGTACATGTACATGTACATTGTACATACATGTAGGACCAGGGATACATACATGTACGTGACTATAGAGTCGATTATTATCTTTTTATAATCAAATGGCAGTCTGTTTGAACAAAATATCTTGTGATGTATTTTACGTATCTGGTGTATTCAATAATTCTGGGTCTCAAATTTGTTGATACATACTTGTATACCTTCTAAAAAACAGAAACAATAACACTGATACAATGATATGTATGTCCTACATGTACATGTACCTGTATAATATGATTTTGTATGTTATCTTTAAATATATTGTCATTGTAAGTATGCATTTTGATTTACTTCTACATCTAATACTTTTTTTTATCAATAATTTCTTTTCTACTGCTGAGAACTAAAAAGGCATTGACTACATGTATGCTTTTAGGTTACTTATTTATTTATTTATTTATTGACTTAAATGTATACGGTATTCATTTATTGTTATATACTATATATTGAGTATTATTTAAGCAGAGTAGATTTATCAGTAGTCACTGACTTTAGGGCCCTAAAGAACAATTAATTGACTTCTGGTTATCTTTTTATACCACTATTCTGTCAAAATAAGTTAATGCCGTTTGATGAAATCAGATGCATGGCATTGCCTGTTTTGATACAAAATGCGCATAAAGATGTACATAAATGTACAAAATACTCATGAAATTATATTTTACAGATATTACTGATATTTCCATTTTATCATTTCTATCCATATCAATAAATATTACTGTTCTTCCACTTGTTTTCTGCTAGTAATACTGTTCTCACTTATCACATGTATGATCTTGACCAAAAGGGGACTGTTGATTCCAATCCAATACTGTTGTAACCCCTAATAACATTTTTTTTCTCTCTTCTATTCCTTGGTTCTATTCTTTCCTTTAACTTTGACTGGACAGGAGCTGGAGAGACAGAAGGCTTTGTACGAGGAGAAGAAGCGAGTAGCGAGAGAAGAACGAATAAGGTTAGAGGGGGAGGAGGAGCAGCGGAAGAAGAACGGCGAACAAACGCACCATAACAATGAAAGGCACAATGTGAACTCTAGAGAAACGGCTGGAGTGAGGATACTAAGCGGTGAAAGTAGGTTACAAAAGCCAGGGGTCATCAGTGGGAATGAAGAGAGGAGACTGAGTGCCAGTAAACTAGCCAATGGGTCATCACCCGCTACCACTAACGGAAACAGGTAGGTTTGCTTGCACTTTGCCCGGAGGGACTCTACAAACCTGTACTAACTAACACACATGCATGTTGTCAGCTTGAATTTAATACTATTTTTTTAGTTGAGGTATGAGTGTAGGGGAACTTGTGCATTGTGAGGAGTAGATTGGACTCTTCCATTTGCTAGTTAGGGTGGCCGGGACTGGTAGTGGTCAGTAGGGGTCTAGTAAAAGTTGAAATTGGAAGTATTACTCATCTATGCCACCATTGAAGATAAAACATATATGTTGCCTGAAAGCTTTTGAAATCCTCTCGTACTTTCATAGAAGCAGAACAAAATTATGATACATGTAGCAACTGAAAAGAATAATAGAATTATCGCAAATGAAAATAGCAGTTTGCAAATGACTGTCTGCTCTAATGGTCTATTTGATTCCTTGGTCTAGACTAGAAAATTTAGTGGTACTGACTTGAAGATTAGCCAAGTAAAAAAAGAAAGAAATACAAGAGGCAGAACTACCGGTAAAATTAAAAAAAAAATGATAAAATGAAAATCAATTTCTTTGCACCTCTCTTAGATTCTTTAGAAAAATATTTCCTTTCTAATATTAGTTCTGCAATATCTCCTGAGAAATGATCTACTCCAAGTTTTTTTTTTTTTTTTTTTAAACGGTTGAGATACATGTACATGTAGCAAGAGGAAAGTGTCCCTGAAATTTTGAAATTAACCTTAGAACATTTCCGATATTTTTTTTCTTGTAAAAAAAAGATCTTGTCAGAGAAGCCAGCAGTGATAGTTGCAGAATGCAGAGAATAATTAAGATTTTTATTCTTCACAAACATTTGCGCTTAAAAAAAAAAATTATTCACACACCTGTGGATATTTCCTGATGTAGAATATTATTGACAAATGAGTATACGTGTAGATGTTTGCTACACTTCGTACTTCTGTTTTTATCAATGCTGATATGCTCCAACTTCAGTGCTGTAATTGCAAATTGGAATTTTTAAAGTAATTTCTTGCACATGTGCAAAAATATTTCATGGGGATGTTCCCACACATCTACACGTAACTTAATGTTGAATAACCACAGCACAGAGCTTATTTTCATTTCTTCTGAAATTGGTGCTTGTTTCCACATTTTAACTAAATTTCTATTCACCATAATAAGCATCGTAGGTCAACTGATGCTTGATTAGTTTATTTGATTAATCCACTTTTTGAGTTCTTACTTTTTCAATCATTTCTGTTGGAACAATGCTTGCATTTTGCTGCATTTTTATGATTTTTCTTGCATGGCTACTCTGCTACTTTAATTGCTGGGTTTCCATGGTAACCTCATTGCTGTCGTCATCCTCATCATAAGTAGAAGAACCATCACATCGTCAAGTTCAGTGTCAAACAGTATTGGAAGGCCGCGATCTCTCTATATGTAAGTATGCTGTGCAGGCAGGTTCCCCTCATCAGTAATAGTGCTTTTGTGTAATACTATGATACATGTAAGCGGGGGTTTTTATATGGCTACTTCACCAAATGGTACATTTTGTAAGTATTGTACACTTGCTCTAGAAATCTAAAACTTCCTTAGAGCAATATGAAATAGAAAAAAAAAATTGCAAAAGAGCTCCACTTTGCACTTCGGCATAATTTGTAGCACTACAGCAAATAAAACAAAATAAAAGCAAAACTGGGGCAAACAATACAGCATAAAGTAAGTGAGATAGATTATTGCATACTCAAAGTATTAAGCAAAAAGCCCTATTTTTCAATAGTTGAATACAGTTTGATTTTGGTATAACAAAAATATTTTCTTGGGCACCGTCATCACTGGTTTAACGGTTGATCAGGAAAAAAATCCATGTGTATTTTGACATAATGTACATGGATGTTACAGTACAACCACTAACGTAATATCAATAAAGCTGAATCTACATCTGTAATTTACTGATCAGGGGGTGTTTCACAAAGAGTTAAGTTGGACTTCGAATCCTGCGTAAGCGCCAATGCGCATCCGGTATTTAACGCGTAATCTCAATGATAGACTGCCCAGTAGCGCGCGTCCCCTGAGCATGATCCGACCAATGCGGTGATGTGTCATATACCGCACGCAACTAGGAATTTAAATGCGACTTTAAGTCCAACTTAATTGTGAAACACCCCCCAGGTTTACATGTACATTGCAGATGAATATTTAATTTCCTATTAATTAATATGATTGATTTTTAATTATTTCAAATACAGGTGTATTCTAAAATTTGATATTATAATGATGTTATACTGTAAATTTAATTGGATCTAGTCCATTTTACAGGATAGAACCTTAAATCCCATTATATTACTAAGATTATTAAGATTACTTTTATTCTTATCCTTTTCAGTAATAGCACATGTATTCAGATTTCTCATTATTTATTCATACTGTCATAGTGGAATATGGCTATTTTTGTAGCGAAAAACCCCCCTCTTTGATTCTTCATTTTATTAAAGTAATATCATACTGGATTCTAATACTTTTCAGTGATAAGAAGGTTCCTCGGAGAGCTACTGTTGGAGGTACTGATGAAAGTAAGAGAGCATCAACAGGAGATAGATATAGGTAAAACTGGTTCTAAGACACTTGCTCCAGCAATGATTGCTCCGTTATCAATTTCCGACACTCGTCGCAATCCTAACTTAACCCCTTCTATGCCACCAGATATTTGAGTAATTGTCAAAAATGAACTTTCAATAATTAAATATTAACTTTTAATGATTTTTTTCTTGAGCAAACTGGGCAAAGATATATTGCATAGGAATAAACATTATATTGAAAGCACAGTTTTTGGTATGAGGAAGAATTTTCAAGCCATTCTGAGCCTAAACAAAATGTTCAACAGTCCAACGTATGGGCGGGATTTCCTGCCCACAGCATGGTAGGGGATAAAGTGTACCAATCACCAAATAATATTTTGCTCTGTTTGTTAGGGGTTCCATCTTGCTATAACTACATGTACATGAAAAATGTGAGCTACAAAAGTTGAATCTATCAAGAGATCAGCGACTTGTGAGCAGACCGAACTTGGAGTTGGGTTTCGCACAACGGTTTTTAATGCTTTCCTTTATTTTCTGCATACTCCGTATTATAGCGTTAACCCTAAAAAGACTGGGGGGGGCCTAAAAGGCCCCCCTCGACATAAACTGTAATTATTTTGTAACGCTTAAAGATTTCGCGCTGCTGTTTCATGACTTTTTTCTTTAGAGTTTTGTGCAACTTTTGATACCAAATTTGCATGCCCCGCGTGTACGATAACAGAGTTACGTCATGTTTTCACAAGGCATGTCAAGAAGAATTCAATATTTTGCATTCGTTTGTGTGTAAAATCAGTGGGGACTGGAATGAATATTACAGATACTGTTTTCAAACTATATTTTCATATTTTCAAAAATAAGAATAATAAGATTAATTTGACTATGCATTCATGTAGAAAACATAATGAACTATGTGTATACCAAATTTGGTTGCAATCGGACAATCAACAGCCGAGATCTTAGGGGGCCCTTTAGGCCCCCCCCCCCCCCCCAGTTTTTTAGGGTTAACCCATAAAAGGCCAGGTAAAGTGTTTTGAGGTTTATTTTTATACATTTTAGCTGTACGCAAATTATTTTTATAGATGATTGGTACACTTTTCCAGATCTACATGTAAATTAAACCCAGTTGGAACCCTAGTCCTACATGTATGTCTTTGACAAAATGAAGCCTGAATAGCAAATGTTGCCGGAGCAAATATTACATGATCATCTAGGTGACTGTG
This sequence comes from Heliocidaris erythrogramma, assembly GCA_025617745.1. Classification (NCBI taxonomy): domain Eukaryota; kingdom Metazoa; phylum Echinodermata; class Echinoidea; order Camarodonta; family Echinometridae; genus Heliocidaris; species Heliocidaris erythrogramma. The sequence continues at coordinate 23,557,263 of CM046871.1, read as the reverse complement.
ACATGTTCAAACGTAGAATATAGATTCTGTGATAGTGTGTATACAAGAGAAAGATAAATTTTGGAATACTTGTATATCAACGGGAAAAGACTGAAGAGAAACTGACTTTGTAGTGGATTTTATTGCAAGAATTCCTGACTTCCTACTTTAAAGCATGCATTCAGGGTGTTTTGAATGCATGCCTTCTGGTTTGGGCTTGCAAGGTTTAATAATTGCACATTCAGTCCTGTTCTGACTGTTGTATGATGTCCTGTTTAGTGTACATGTATATTGTTCCCATGGCTATTCAGGATCTAGTAGACCTTGAAAGATGTACATGTATTCCTTGAATTTGATAGTCATGTGAACAATATCATATTACAGGCTTTAATTCTGCAAAACGAAAGTGAAACTGACTTTAGCTGTGTATTATCGCTTACAAATTGTCTATTTATTGCACTCTATTGCTTGTGATGCAAATTCTTAGAAGTTTAAAAATATTTTGATGGTTTCTGTTCAACCGCACCAAAGTTTTTTGCACAGCGCACAGAATTTTATAGATGAAAAATTATTGAATATGTTATAATTGTTTACTCTGTACTCAGAAGTTTGTATACATGTACGTGGACATGTACATTGGATATTAAAGGGAGAAAACCGCAAATTAATGATATTTTTGTGTAAAGCAAACAAGAGGGTTGTCCGGCAGTATGTTACAATCGACTCACCAAATTTCGTATAGATGTAGTGATCTCATTTTTCAAACATCCATCGCTTTCTTATTGCTTATCCAATTTCTTTCAAACTTTCACCATCATGTTTTTGTTATTTTTCTGCTTTCACACTAATCATCTTCTTACCAAGGTTGGATTGCCCTTTAAATGTATACATGCAAATTGTTTACTTGTGTATTGTTTACATGTACGTGTACATACCTTTTTACTCATGAAATGACCTTATTTCAGGCTTTTTATATTCTGGATATGTTAATGAAACCCAGATGTATCTAAAATTTATGTTTGTAACAATTTTAATCTAATGCTTTTTTCCCCACAGTAATGTTAACCACTCTGTGGCCAATGGAAGGGTAAGACGAGGAGTGTCTGAATCAGAGACTAGTATAGCTAAGCAAGTATCTCCAGAGAGACACAAGGCGCAGGTCTCAAGGAGGACGGAGATAGAGGAGAAAAACAGGACCAAACAGGCCCAGAGGGATGCAGTACTCAACTATTACAAGGTAAGTCAAAGCACTTTTGGGTATTTGAGGAGGCGAGTTGGCTCAGTCGGTAAAACGTCTGCCTGTCGAACCAAAGATGGTGGGTTCGAATCCACCCCGGGTGGATGACTGAAGCCTGCGTTGTGTGTTAACGTGCCCCTCCCTTGTTTCATATACGCCTCCTGTGTTACAGTGGAAAACACTCTGTCCCTCAGATAGGACATTAAATGGAGGCCCCGTGTAGAGGATAGTCACCGCCTGTGCACGTTAACAACCCCCTGCACTATTCGAAGAAGAGGAAGGGGAAACCACGGTGTAGTGGTACATCTGCTTCTGTTTAAAACCAACTCAATATCAGGGTGGACTTTCTTATTAACCTTTGTCTCTTGTGTTTTGCTTGCGATCATCAGACGAGAACATCACCAACTCCAGGGAGCAGGAGGGAGGAAGCAGCAAATAATTCCAGAAACTCACCATCACCAAACAGTAGTCAAGCCTTCTCTAATATCAAACCCAGATCAGGTACAGTAAGCTAGAATTCCTTAAAACGGGAATAATAAATAACATTGTAAAGCGCATCGAAATATTCACATAATGAGCTGTATAAATGTAACATATTATTTTATTATTATAACAGATCCATGTACATGTACATGTACAGCCATGGAAAAAATTATTAGACCAAGCATGGTTACTGATAGTGTTATTTTTGTGGTAAGAAGGAAATAAAATTTCATAAAAGCAAGGTATAATTGCTGGAATTTGGTATTCGTTCAGTGAAATACAAGGACAAATCATTTTTATAATTTTGTATGCATATTATGGTAGCCTTATTATAGAAGCTTGGTCTAATAATTTTTTCCAGGGCTGTACATGTACCTGCCTATTCCTTAACATTTTATCTATTCCTCCTTCTTTGTCTACGAGATTTCACACCAAAAGCATACGAGAGGGGAATGAATACATGAATATATGATTCTGGTTAAAATACATATCAGTAATCATAACAATCATAATGATATTCTATTCTTTTAGCATGCACATCATATTTTATGGACTGTATGCAGATATCGTGATAACTACATGTAGATGAGTTATTTCCCACTGAATTTTCATGCCATTCTCTTGCCCATACATTCTTGCTTCCCTTCACCATTTGATTAGTGTGTAATTTTCAGATTAAAATGGTGCATTTACATGTACATGTAACTTTCATTCTCACTCTCCCTCCCCCTCCCTCACCCTCTCTCTCACTGTCCCTCCCCCCCCTCCCCTCCCTCCCCTCCCTCCCCCTCCCTCCCCCTCTCTCTCACTGTCCCTCCCCCTCCCTCCCCCTCCCTCCCCCTCCATTTGATGTGATTAATTAGTGTGTAATTTTAAGATTAAACTGGTGCATTTACATGTAATCTGCATTCTCACTCTCTCCCCCTCCCTCCCCCCCCCCACCCCCCTGCTCTCACTAACTCTGACTCTCTTTATCTTTCAGCATTTAATATAGGAGGTGGTAAACCAACTGGGGACAATCTCCAAGCAAACTTTACTGTAAAAAGGGAAAGAACAAAATGGGCAGAAGAGCTAGAGAGAATTGAACAACTAAGAAAGGTGAGTTGCCATGGTTTGCTCTGACTTTTCCATAAATTTTAGGACAATGGCTGATGCTGACTCCATATTTATTATATATATATATTTTTTTTTTGAAGATAATGTTGAGTTCTGGTCTTGAGATTGAATTGTGAAAGAATTTGTATCAAAGCAATTGGGAAAGGTTGATTATATAGCACATAAGAATTGGTGTATGCTGTACGGTTTTGGAACCACCAAAATGATAAAAAATTGACTCAGTCCTGCTGAGAGTCACATGCACTGCACACATAAATGTGTATATGGGACTACACACAAATGTTCGGCCTGAACATTTCAGCTGTTCCTTGTCATATTTTGAATTTGAGGGCATTAGAAGAGCAATCCTTTTTCGGGGACATTTCTAATATAATAATCTTTCATACTAACATACACACAATGAGGAAGTGCACAAATTATTTCTTACCTTTCCCAGAACTCAACCTTCTCTTTAAACAGCATATAAGACTTTTGATAGCATTAGGAAAGATCCTGCAAATTCAGCAAAAATAAACATCAGAACAAGTTTTGGGACAGTTAATGTACACTGTAATCGATTTTGTTCAGTGATACCCATGTACATGTATGTGTATATTCTACAGTGCATACAGGGAAATTATTCAGAATATATATCCTCCTCAAGGTATCTCCTTGATCATTGTACATTGTTTGATGAAATTTGTTAACATTACCAATTACGTACATGTAGTGTAGCGTAGTGTAGAGTATCGTGTATGTAAATTGTATATAATCAATTATCAGTCTGCTTTACGGTATTAGTGGTTTGTTGTGTTTGCACCTACTGTTTTGGAACAGCGTAAAAGGTAGCCTTTTGACAAGGCCTCGTGACTTGGCTATTTTCCTCGTCATGCTGTGCCTGATATGAGACTAGCCGGCGACGAAAAGAATCAACACGGCCCGGGTGAACGCGCGATCGAGCGACTTTAGTCGCGAGGCCTTTTGGAACCTGGGTTTCCATCGTCCGATATGAATTATTCACGAGTTGACATTTGTATGCTAACACGCCTACCGAGGATTATCGACCAATCACAACGGTATCTGCGGGGCTTGCTTTCCATGATTGATGTACTAGTAGCTTGCACGGGCCGCGTTAGCTCGAGATGAAGGCGAATTTGCATACCAAAATAATGTATGCTGACGTCATGCGAAGATACGTTTGCTGATTGGCTCCTACCTATAAGGTAGCAGATCCTCGCTAGGAACAAAGGATAACATAAGAAATACAGGCCAGGTTCCAAAAGGCCCTCGGACTCGCGTCGCTCGATCGCACATTCACCGGGCTGGGCGGCTAGTCTTGTTATGCAGCCACTACTAGCTTACTTGCCGAGAAAAATAGCCAAGTCACGAGGGCCTTGTCAAAAGGCTACGTAAAAGGTTGCTTTTCATCAGTCTTTAGAAATTACCAGTCTCTATTTTTCACTGCACTATCCTAGTGTGCACAGCCTTGGATGAATTCCATTCACACTATCAGTGATTACAATAGTGTAGTGGATATGCAGAAGGTAAGTGAGAAGGGGTACCACTCTCCTAGTCTGATGTGGTGTATTAGACCACAGTGACATGCCTTCTTTCACTGTGTGCATGTATTTTCATCAAGGGTCATAATTTTTTTTTTGCTTCATGTTTGTATTTGTGAGCACTATGTTTTGTTAAATTGTGGTCATTTGGGAATCGATGCTATGTTAGGTGTATTAGAGATAGACAACGATGTGTTGATAAGTGTTTTAATTGATAGAAATCACTTCTATGCTGTTGTTATTGTTCTAGTTGTTGGTTTTGTAATATATTTGTCATATGGGCAAGTGCATAGATTTAGATTCCCCTATCATACATGTATCTTCATCTTTTTTAAAAGGTGGTACAATTAAATTAAAGGACATGTACAATGTTCATATATTATCTTTGGATTTATTTTGCAGGCCTGGGGAAAATGCATTTTCGCTTAATAGTAGTTTAAATAGTTTGTTGATTTTAAATTTATTTGCACGGTGTGTTGACGAGTGTTCTGATTGATATGAATCCTTACTGTGCTGTAGTTTTTAGTCAAGGTCAGGGGTTTGTAATATTATTTGTCAGACAGGCCAGTATGTAGAGTTTGGTTCCTCCATCCTACATTTGTATCTTCAGTTAATGTTAAAATTAAAAAGTGGTCATATAGCTTCAGTTTGTTTGAAGGATATGGATTCCATCATTATTTATTTGGAAAGGGCATTGTCATTGCTGTTGTAGTAGTTTTTGATTTTAGATGTGTGTGCATGGTGTCTTTGGATGATATGAATCATTTCTGTAAGGTTATTATTTCTAGGTTTGTTAAACCAGATATACATATCAGATGTAGAGACAGCAAGCAACAGTATTCATGTTCATTTAGCCAGTGAGACTAATGACTGCAACTTAGATTTGAAGTAAATTTTGATAGCTGAGACATTGATTCATCGTATTTCTATTATCAAAATTGCAAATGTAAAGCTTTGCATGCCTTTTTTTATCAAGAATGAAAGCCAAGTCATTTATTTATTGAAGATGGTTTATTGATAAAAATTCATTTGAACTTGTGGGCCTAACTTCTTTTTTCTTGGTTTTTTTTAAAACAAAAGATACATTGTAGGTCTAGTTTTTCAGGGTTACACTACATGTACATTGTATGTAATCTTTCAAGGAACAAGAGCCCTGAAAAGGGCTGGTGAGCTCCACTAAGAGCTCTGTGGTTCTCAACGTTTCGATCAGTATGCTCTGATCGTCATCAGGAGACTACAATTGAGTTTCTCCACCACAAAAAAGTATTGCAGATACTTCACTAAAGATAATACATGTACAACATTAATCACATACAAAGTAAATAATAACTGTGATAACAAGTACATCCAATGTAAATAAGATAGAAAATGAATATACAACTTTGTAAATACATGTATGACAAATTAGCAAGTCATGTGCGAAGAAGATCAGCTTGTCCATCAAATAACCTCCAAATATATAGCTTAATGGGCTTCCTCAGTTTCCCCACAAACATTCTGTCATTTCTAAAAGCTGAAAATTTGCCAGGAAGACTCTGCATTTGGAGTCCTTGCCTTCTGGCTTCTCTGCAGTTCTGCCCTTGATAAAGCAAGCAACAGCTATACAATACAGTGCATATGAGAAGAAAGAGTACTGGGAAGTGTCTCTCAAAACTGTCCTAAGTCTTTGTAAGTGTGTGGTATGAAAATGCATTCATTTCAATGATAAAATTGTGAACAAAGACTCACTATGACATTGTGAGATACTGCCCTGACCTCTTTAATGTATAAGACTAGATGGTTTACACAATGTTGCAAAGAGGACAAAGAGATTTAGTACTTGTTGTCTTTATCTGATTCTGTAGCAGTGATTATTAAAGTCAGCACTCTGTTAATGTTGTATGTATGGTACATGTACATGTGTAGCTATGTACAAGTCTATACTTCTGTTTTATTTGTACACTGCAGTTTGTAAATCCTAAGTAAAATCATGTTCTTAATATGGCTTGTAAATATGTATGAAGGTTGAGAAATTTAATGTAAACTAACTAGTTTGTTACTGTAGATGTACATGTATATTAGATCAAATTTGTGGTTGTGAATATGTTCTATCAACTTGAAAACAGGGTTATCTTGTATAAAAAAACAGCTTTAACTATTTCAATAGATATTTTTCACTGCCATTGCTGAGCTTTTATTGTGTTTGTGATATATGAAATCTTAGTCATTGCTTGGAATCGTCACCTCTTTTCTCTGTGTGTGCTGAATTTTGATTTCAGGGTCAGGAAATGTTGTTGGTTTAGCGTCCTTTTGCAATCCATGCTGGCTGATTGTATGATATGATGCAGGCTGTATAACCGTGACACGGAAGTGAATAGGGACAAAAACTGGGAGAGTTTTTTTTTTACATAGCTTTTCTTTCTGTTGGACTGACACTTTTAGTTTCTCGTATTTCATAAAAAATGTATAAAACACAAGAAAAATGGCTCTTTCATTATCGGTAAAAATCAGAACAAAAAACTTTTCCAATATTTCTTCCTTTTCACCCTACTTCACTAAAAACTTTGAGGTACAAGTCCTTGATAATTTTCCCTTAATTCATCTTCTTGCTGTTAAAGTCAGGTTTTTCTTTTCTTTTTATTTGACAGAACATAGAATCGCGATTGAAAGTGTCTTTACCGGAGGATCTAGCTGAAGCCCTGATGGATGGTGTAGTTCTATGTCATCTAGCTAATAATGTCAAATCTCATGCGATATCAAGCATCCATGTCCCTTCAGCTGCAGTGGTAAGTGGATTAAAACATCTAGTAAAATTAGCAATAATAGATAGAGATACATGTTTAATAGTAATAATAATAATAGCTGTTTCTTATATAGCGCCTTACCAGTTACCATGTAACCGACCAAAGCGCTTACAGCATTATTACCCCGGTCACTGGGTTCAGTTTCGATTCTGCACATTACAGTGCGCATTCTCCACTCCTCTAAGGAGCATTCCAGCCAGTCGCCCGTTTCCAAGCGCGCACTTGCTAATCCATCCACAATGACGTTCCCATTATACTGGGTACCCATTTAACACCTGGGTGGAGAGGAGCAATGTTGATAAAATGCCTTGCTCAAGGGCACGATAGTCATACATAGACATTGTAAGTGGAATCAGGAAGAGGGAGCTCTCTCTCTCCCCCCCCCCCCCCATCTCTCTCCCCCTCTCCCCCCTTCCCCCTTTACAAAATTAGGTACATGTACATGTTATTGCTATGTACATGTATCTCCACTATTCTGTCCAGAAATCATGGATTTCCTTGTTTTTCAATTTATTGACAGCTTCTGAGTAGAAGTGATACAGTTAATGGGATTAGTGGTTAGTAAATGTACATCTAGTTGTAATGGTAAGAGTGACAATGAAGGTACTGTACTTAATGGAAGCAGTTTTAGTTGTTTTACAGGAATGCTAAATATACATTAGATTTAACATAAGATTTTTATATATTTCTCCCAGAAGGGTGAATTATGGATTATTACATCCATTTTGTTATTAGTTCCATACATGACATTGCTCCCAGAAACACGCAATGTTTGAGAATGAAGAGAAAATTCTCTGTGAAGATGTGAAATTTGTGAAATTTGTTGTTCATCTGCTTGAAAAAAAAGAAGCAATTTTTAAAAAGATCTTAAGAGTATAAAAGTAAGAGGGCCAGTTCTCAAATCTTTTCTTTTCTCTTTGCCTTCACAGCCTAAGTTAACCCAAGCTAAGTGCAGAAGAAATGTTGATAACTTCCTCAAAGTGTGTGTAGCAGCCGGTGTGCCATCTGTAAGTATCAGACTTCTCTAGGCGATGTACTGCATGTTTAACTGTTTAATGTTTAACCCGAAACTTTCGCGACAGCAAAGTTTCACGAATTGTGTATGACAGCCAATTTTTCAGCTAGAAACTTTTTGCAAAGTGCAATAAATTCATGTTGTTTCAATTGTAAATTCGCAGCATGAAACTTTCGCGAATCTCGACCACTCGCAAAACTTGCGAAGTTTCATGAATGCGAAAATTTCTGGTTGTACAGTAACTGTGAAAAGGCTGCGTGTTTGGTTCTTGTAGTGGTCTCTCAGCTGGGCAGGTACGGTGATGAACCGTCACCACCGATGTTCTTGGATTACTCACAATGCCACATAGATACCGTATATATTTTCCACTTGCACTTTAGGAGATTGATTTGGAAACATTATAGCAGTAATAGTTGTTACCGTCATTGGTCAAATGGGACCAGCCATTTATACCCTTGACCACCGAGATTTGTATTTTCCCTCACCAAAAAGTCCCAACCCTTGCTTATACATAATTCAACTAGCCCTCCCCTCAACCAAGTAGATATCATCTTTCTATCACCCTGCCCCCTGTACCCCGATTAAAGAACCTCTCGATTCCAACATTCTAACACTTTTTCCATCCCAATTTTTCACTTTGACTCCTCAAGACCCTATTTTAAACCCTCCCACGGCTTTGCTTTGACCTCCTCCTAAGCTTTGCTTTGAGCCCCTCTCAATCTTTGCTTTGACCCCCTCTCAATCTTTGCTTTGACCCTCTCTCAGGCTTTGCTTTGACCTCCTTTCAATCTTTGCTTTGACCCCCTCTCAATCTTTGCTTTGACCCTCTCCTAAGCTTTGCAATCTAACATTGTGAACAGAAATCATTGATTATAGAGATGTATATTTTCAAACTAATGCTTTTTCATGTTCTTGTAACTTTTAGATGCAATGTACTTGATTACTTATAATTAACTTAAATAACAGCTACATGTTTACTCATTCTTTTTCTTTTACATGTTGTACATGTATGCACAACAATCAGGTACAATTTCTAAAGTGGCAGTATATTTTACCAGCTCTATGATACAAGTAACTTGCACTTAAGCCTCCCTGCATGCCCTCTGCCTTCTTCTGTTCGTGATCCTCTCCTAGCATCATGTTAGCATTCTCTGCATGTCCTCTGCCCTCCCCCCCCCTTACCCCTCTGCATAGGTGCATGTATATATCTTAAGACCACCATGCATTACACGATCTGACTGGAAGACTTTACAGAATTAGATATAAAGCTCTCAACTTATAAATCTTTCTGATTGAAGTTCCTAATAATCTTATGAATACTAAAATAAAAATTGCAGGGTAATGTGGGCCTTCTATTTAGAGAAGGTGCCAAGTCGGCGCCGAATCGGCTCCTAATCGGACACAGTATTGTGAATAGTCTGGCATCACTGTGATTCGCAGCTGAATACCACGTTCCGATTTTCCAATCCACATGACATACATGTACATGTACATGTATCCGTATTTCAGATTCTGTACCTTTACTTAATCAAGCGACAACGGTCAATGTTGTATTGCTTTTAAAGACCCAGTTGCCCTGTTTGGCAAGGATGACTCTGTGTGTAGTCCGGACTTTTTTATTGTTCGTTCTGTATGTACATGTATACATTGTACATGCACATACCGGAAATTGTGAAAAAAATGTGATTTAAGAAAAAAAAATGTATTACTGATTTCTTCATCTCATCTCTCTACTTCCTCATTCCATTTATTCCTATCAGGAGAAACTATGTGCGCCATCCGATATATTAGAGGGAAAAGGTCTACCCAAAGTCGCTACGACGGTGAGGACACTACTATCGCAATCAGCCGTTCACACCAAACAGTGGGCAGTCTGAAAGTCCAAGGATTTGATGAACTCTTTGTCAGAAACTGTGTGTGCAGGTGATTGAGCAAGAATGAACTATCCAATGCTACTACTACTACTACTACTAGGCCAATGTATCAATTAGCAAATCTTCAACTGGCAGCCCAGGCGATCGAAGCAGTGGGTTGTTTGAAAGGGGAAAGGGAAGACTCTTCGATGAATCCTTTTATGTTTAATTCTTGGGGCACTCATCAATCATGTTTGCAGGGGATTTATCAAGAATTCACCACCCTTTACATATGCTACTTCAGTGATTACTAGTACTATTTCTACTATGAATACTAGGCAGGAACTATATTGTCGATCAAGAAAGTGTCATCAGAATAAAAGATTTCAAGGACTTGAAAAAGTATTCGGTACGTTTCCTGTGATGCTCTCTTCAAAGATGTCTGCAAGGTTCTGCAGGAGATTGTGTGAGAAATGACTTCTTGATACCCAGCTCTTGGCAGCAGGTAACACGCTAGATGGTGGTAGCAAAAGGACTTTAAAAAGAGAGATGTCCAGGGTGAATTCTTCCCGACTGGGGATATAAATAGGCCAACAAAGTTCTTACCTGTGCAATGCACCTTTGGTGCTGAGACCTACATGTTGCATGGGGAACTCCAGAAAAAAATATATCAAGGGTGAACCAACAAGGGTACCAACAAGGGTCATGAATATGTAAATGCAGACTTTTTACCTGCAAACATGTTTTTAGTCCTGTCGAATAACCCTCTTAGCATGCTGCAAGTCCACACTTAATTCAATTTGGACCAAGGGTGAACAAATTCCTGCCTTGAAGCCTGTGTGTTGATGTAATTAACCTAAATGGAAATACTGAGGTCCTCCCAAATCTTCCACCTGCTATGGTACACTCTTCCACTTCTGAACAAGAAAGCACATTGAAAAAAAATTAGAATAAGTACTGCATAGAATAAACTAACTACAATGCGTTTGATTTGAATTGGGCTGCTTTGTCGATGGTGAAATCCTAAATTGAACTGCCGTACTCTGCTAGAGGAAACTTAAGTGACTTTGCTAACATTTCAAGAATCTTTGGGAAAATGCTTTGTAGCTATTAAACTATGATGTCTGACTGAATAAGTGTGAAAGGCTTGCCCATGGATTAAGATTGGTTTGAATATTGTAGTGTGTTAAAATTTGAAACACACCCGATGCAGTTGTCACTTGAACTGACTTGTAATATTGGATGGAGGTTTTGGACGGTGGTGGGAAGTGAGGGGATTAAAGTGACCACTTGTGGTATTCCTCCTTCGTTTCTTTTCTTGACCTTAAAATGTTGCTTAGTTGCTGTACAATCACCTTTTAGCCAATTTCTCAAAGCTCTGCCTTGTCAAACAAACTCACATAAATATATGAAGTCCTCTGAACAAGTCAAAGATGTACGCAAATCATTTATTAGCAGTGACCTAGGCACCTGCCAGGTTCGAATTTACCACAAAATTAGCTAATCTGCCTGAGTTTGCCTCTCTTGTGACCATCATATTGAAAAATGACCAATTAATAACATGCTAAATTCATTGGAATGTCATAATTTTCATGCTTATGTGTAATTCTAGTCTTCATAAATTACAGGGTTAGTGTAATGCTTGCAGCTGTGAATTGTAATCTTTTGACCAAATCTAAAACAAGGTCTTATTGTAAAATTTGGTGTAATGACCCTTTAGTTGCAGTGAAACTGGTCAGTTTTAAATGTTGAAAGCAACTATATCCTATTCATGAGACTGCTTTCATTGTCTCTTGTACATGTAAATGCTTCTTTCCAAGTCTAGTGCAACAGATCCCTTCCAAAATTTAGACTGGTAGTCATGATTTCTTGACCCATGTGAGCAACAGAATATTGTGTGCACGAAGGAGTTGAACAAAAGATGTGGCGTCAGTCTTCATTCTCATTCAGCTCATATGATATCACTATGATATGTAGCAACTTCTAGAAACCGTAAACCCATATTTTGCCCTGATAAAGGCTATTAGAATAGTTGAGATTTTTCTGTTTTTATTAATGTTGATTGTCAAACGGGAACTAAAGGAGCATCTTTAATAAGCCAGTTCGGGTTAGCGCATGGTACAAATGACTCCAAATATCCACAGATATTTTAGACATGGAGGGTCCCTTTATGTGCACTTCAGAAAAATAACTCTGGGAGTGATAGAGGTACCTCATGAATAGCTTTTGTTTCCCCCTTTAAAAAGAATACTTCCACCTGGATATCATGGAATGCACCATTAGTGCATAATTGAATAATGATTACATGACATTCATGAGCACATATCGAATATTAGTGTCAGTGGGTTTTAGAATTTGGTACAGATGACCTTTATCTGCTCATGCTCAGATTGCATCTCCGAAGTGGCTTATTCTTAAAATCATCTTTTGAGAGCCACTAAAAAAGTTTTCCCTGGACTCTTGTAGGATGGATATCTTGTCGTATTTTCTACATGTACAATGGATTGTGTGCATGTGTAAGGCTTCAATTCAGAACCTTGATAATTAGATACATGCAGATGGACATAAATTTACATGTAAAGATGATAGCAATAACTCCACATGGATTGCCTTTGTAGTGACATTGAATCAGTTGTGTAAAAGGGTTCATTTAAGGTACATTTAAGCACCTTCTGATATACATGTACATGTACTCTGCTGTAGGGAATACATTCATTGGGTGTTTTCCTGTTCGGTGTTAGTGTTAGTGTCAAGAGGCAGTGTATTACCAATGCAATTGCCTGTAATAATAATAAGGATAATTTTGTCTCTAGACAGGTAACTCTATGTAGAGGCGTTGTGGATCAGTGGATAAGTCCCCGGACTGTGAACCATGAGGTCCGAATCCCACCGCAGCACTAGCGTCCTTTGGCAAGACGTTAATCTACATTTGCCACTCTCCACCCAGGTGTTAAATGGGTACCCGGTAGGATGCGAAAGTTAATGGCGTTTGCTTAGCAACCTGAGCGTCACTGTACTGCCCATTGCTGGAATACTCCCCAGGGAGTGGAGAATGTGCATACATTGTGTGCGGGCATGCCAGAATCCATGAATGACCGGGGTAATAATGTATATCTAGCGCTTTGGGCCACTATGGGAAAAGCGCGTTATAAATGCCAGGTATTATTATTATTATTATTATTATTATTATGCCTCATCATTAGCACTAGTGTTCAGTTAAGAGGACATGTTATAGATGATACACAAGTGTCCAGCACTACACCATGTATTAACACGGTGGATGAAATTGCCCTTTTATAAACTTGATATATATTTTCCAGCTGTAAGCATAATGGAACTTTCTCTGTTTTCATTGCCAGGAGATGTTTTAATCCACAATTTAAGATAAATTATGCTGCTCTTGTGTTGGTTGCAGTGAAACTAATGCATTGCTGTCATCATTGGACCAATATAGATTTGCATTTAGAATAATAATTATTTTGTATAAATGATATTTAGAATAATACATACCTTGTACCCTAACCCTTGTGTACCCAGATTTAACCACATGTGATATAATTTATTATAAAATTTATCCGTAAATGATTTTCTATCTTCATGTTTTGGTACCTAATGCACAAGTCTCTTTTTTTTCCTTCTTCCTCTTGTGAAAACAAAATATTTATTTATTTAGGTCAATGACGTTAAATGGATTCAGTTCAGTTCAAATTAAGTGCCATCACCCCCCTCCCGTCACAAATGCTAAATGTTCCTGCATTTTTCTGCATTTATTATGTGTTCCATGGATTGGGTGACTCCTGACCAAAATTAGAAATGGAGAATAGCTGCATCATGTTTTTGATATACATACATACAAAATTTGCATATCTGTTGCTATCTAGTAATATTGAGATCTTTTACACAAACAGTTCCTGCAGAAATATATGACTGGAACCGTTTAAGTGTACCAATCACCGAAAATATTTCATTCTGTATGTTAGGGGTTCTGTGTCGATATACTACATGTACGTGTATATTTAAAACATGCGCTTCAAATGTAGATTCTATAAAGATATAAATACATAAAGATAAATAATTTAAAGATAAATAGACTCCCAATAAACAATAGTCGACACCTGTACGCGCTCTCATAGCATATGGGTCCGCGACGAACCAAACTTGGAGTTGGGTTCAGCGGGGGGGTTATGTTTTCCTTCATTTTTTTCATACTCCATAGAAGGCCAGGTAAAATGATTTTAGGTTGATTATATACATGTACATTCTAGCTGTACACAATTCTTTTTTTTAGGTGATTGATACACTTTAAATTTTACCAAGACCATACTGCATGTGCCTTTTAACATTACATTCATTATAGTTTCTGATTCACCTCTTTCAAGCTTTTTTTTTCATTTAATTTCCACTCATGAATGACTTGAAGGAAGAAAACTGTCTGTACCTTGAAACGTAAAATCAATAAGACCTTCAAAGTGATATAGAATCAACTGGCTTGAGACCGACTTTCACTTCACATGAATATTACATTCCAGGCAGGTAAAAAATATAAAAAAACATCTCTTTTTGTGAATCCACCATTTGTTAATCTTCAGGAGCAAGATGGGTGACCTTTCCAGGTTCGTTCAATATCGGGCTCCATTGTTGTGAATCTTTTGTCACTTAACATACACATATTCTCGATCTTGTTTATTGATGCGAAGGGGGGAAGTGAAATCAAATTTAGATTCGTTTTACTGCCAGCAAATTCAATGCAGCAATCTCTCTCTCTTTAAATTTAGTACATGTATACATGTGTTTCTATCAAATATGCAGATATTTATAGCTATTGCTTGAAAATTTATTATTTTGGCATGAAACTTGTTTTAAAGTTTAAATAAAACATAATTGATTAATTTTTTTTTGCATCATTGACATCATGTGCATGTTAAATGTGTACATCAATGTTTAGCATCATGAATAGAAACTTTACATGTCTCAAGCGACCAAAAGTGATAAGAAAAATGAAAGCCCAGCAAGCACACATGCTATTTATTATTAAAAGACCAGTACAGTTGTTTACATCATTGCCTGGGAACTTTTTTCCAAATTTGATCTCAGTAAGTATTCATGAAATCTTGCCTTTTTGAAATCATATGTCAACTTTCAAGTTTGACTGATGTACACTGTACATGTATATTATGAAGAAATTAAAGCCTGCTTTGATGATTACATTATCCTTTCATATGCTCTTCCCACATGTTCATCCCTGAGTTATCTATCTTGGGCCTGGCTTTCAGTGGGTTGTCTATATCCTTTGATTTTTTTGTATAATTTATCTTTATTCTTTTTCATTTTAAGGGGAATTCTGTATCTTCTTTTATAGTTATAATCCACAAGACTTTAAGAAAAGTATAGGAAAATAGATGTAATCCAAGTTGGCTATGTTACATTTGACATTTTTGTTTTCCTTTTGGCTATATTGAGAATATTACTGCAGTGAATGTACTTGGATAGTAACCATCCTTTCACCCAAATAATAAGGACCAGTGTGCTAGCTTCCCTGTAATGTCTCTTTTTAGACAGATATTTTCATTAAAGAACGTCCAGATTTATTATTTTAAAAATATTTTCAAAATTATTCAAAAAATAATTTTAGAATCCACAGAGTTATACATCAAGTATTATCAAACCTACTGTATCCTAACTGGGCACATTGGTAGTCAATCTAACCCACTGCACTGTCAGAGTGACATCCATGATGGATACATCTTGGCAGCAAGAAGGGTGTTAATAACACCCTTGTAGAATTATGTACATACTGTAAGTTATGCCCTTTCCCGACAATAGATATCCATGACATTATTATCTGTTGGCACCCAGAAGAGTGTTAATAATACCCATGTAAAATTATGAGTTATGTCCTTGTGGATCTCACCTGGCAATAGATATCTATGATGTGTATTGCCTTTTGGCAGCCAAAACGGTGTCAGTAACACCCATGTAAAATTCTGTGAGTTATGACCTTCTGGATCTCACCTGTCAGATGTTTTCTCGCTTCTCTATTCTTGCAATTTTCAAGGATGACCCTCTTGAATACTTTTGATTCTGGTATCCCTGGCTAAAAATAGCCATACTAGAAAAGAAGAAAAAAAAATCAGAAACGGTGCAGCCGGTGCCTTTGAATTCGCTAACAGAAATACGATGCCATTCAAATACTGTGAATGGTCATCACAAAAGCTTTATTCCTGACCCCTCAATGCCATTTTGAATACTGCATGGCAAGGGTCAAAATAGTGGCACCCTTCGTAAACACTTGCGATGTCCTTTCAGAAATGGTGAGGGTTTTTTTTTTTATTGCTCTTTCTCAGAAATCATTATTTCTACTGAAGTGGTAACCGAATTACATATGGCTATCTTGTGTTCATTTCTCGTTTGAATTTGATGTGGTTTGGCGAATGCATGGATCGGTGAATGTCGTGTAACGGGTACAAGGTCAGGCAGTGCGCTTGGTTTCATATAAAAATTGATTTATGATTACCTCTTATACAATTGGAAAGCTTCAAAATAACAAATATAATAAATTTGCTTTAGAAAATCAAGTCACATGTATATGCTTCATCCTTTCAAACTAAACAAAAGAAAGGAGGACAAAAATCACAAAGTCTGTAGAATTTTTGATGAACTGGCAAATCAGTTTATTGGAAAAAAATAATCTGTCCTTTGCATTTTGACAATGTGTTGCTTACTAAAACAAATTAATGTGATTTTCGATACACAAATGTATTTAGTAGAATATTCCTGTTTCCTTTCTCAAAAACATTTATTGACATATATGTACAAAATTCCTCGAGCTGCAGTCACTCACTCGTACATGTACATGTAGATTCCCCTTAATGTCATTATTTTGCTGAGAGCCAGATGGACATTAACTCTGTTTAAGACATCATGAGTTAACGTGCTTCTGGCTCTCAACAGATGGTTAAGCACATACTCTCTTTATGCCGTTATGACCTGCATGGGGCATACATGTATTTTGTGTGCTGAGTGCAAGAAGGGCGTTAACGCATATTATATTACCATCATTATAGAGTTAATGCCCTTCTGGCTCTCAGCGGACACTTTCATCAAATAACCTGCCTGTCACTCTGAATTTATAGAAGATGACTATATAGTGATAGATATTTAATGATTTTGTAGTGTTCTCTGTCAATAATGCATAGATATATTTGAGAATTGTCATAAATTATCAAAGCTCCGAGCTTGTTATATATAGGATGGAATATGATCGAGTATTTGTATGTAATGTAAGTATGTATTATAGAAGGATCCTGTAGAATATATATAAATATATGCCACTTTTTGCATGAAATGTAAATACCCATGTATAAAGTATTTTGTATGTATGGTAGTACGAACGGAGGTGCTTGTTGACATTAATCATGTTGTATTTAAGTTGATCTTTTGTTTCACCGATTCCATTTAATTTATTTACAAGTGACTAATCCTTCCAATTATACTGTATCCATAGACACACTTTGAGACAGTAAATTTTATGCGATGATAAATAATAATACAGTCCTTGTAGCATGCATTTCATTCCTTGATCTCATATACACTTACTGGTATCATAATGTTTGTTCCTCGAGTTTGGGATAGCTAACATATTGTGTGCACCATCTCCAAACCTTTATTAGGACCCCGTCCCTTGCCATTGCATATGTACATGTATCATTTATGCTTAAACCATTTGCGAAGAATCGTAAAGGGCTGGTCACATATGTCCGATAAGTTAACGATAACTATATCTATAAATCATTGCCACATTGCCCAAGAGTTGTTTACATGGAAAATGAATAGGAATTCTTTGGGTTGCATCTGGGTCAGACTTCTCCGATAATTATGGTAATGAACCTCCCTCTTCAATTTTATTGTCTCAATGGAATTGCTCGGTCACCAACTTTTTCAGGAGAGAGAGCTCATCGATATTTTTTGAGAGCCAATCATTTTTGCTCTTTCGAGGTGATGTTAGTTCAGAAGAATGACATGGAGTGGGCAGTGTCCATCATGCGTGATTGACGAAACCCCACCGATTTTGTCAGTCAGGTGCGACGACTTCTCTCGTCATCGCTGGTGATGCATTTTTGTGTGCGCAAAAATTATTGTTGTCGGACAAATGTGACCAGGGGAGCGTTTCATCAAGTGTTTTGTCAGTGATTTTTACTAACAAATTGCTCTCAGCCAATCAGATGCAAGGATTTCAGTAGCTTATAACAGTTGTCGGTAAAAATCACTGACAACACACTTGATGAAACACTCCCTAGCCCTCTAAGCCAGATAGGATGTTAGCTTGGGCTCTTTATATAGCCTCTACCTAAATAATATTGAAACATCCTCTCAATATTAATATGTCTGGTCAAATATAATGTGAAAACAAAATGTTAAAGGACACTTTGTGATTGAGTTTTCCGCCAGCATCATTTACCGTAAGAAGCCTGAAAGGTACTATTTAACATTTTGAATAACAACTTTGATTGGTTAGATTGAGCAGAAGTCAATCTGACACTGTTTGGAGAAGCATATTGGAAAGAATCGGGGCAAAAATGTGATCGTTGAATGTATTGAAAGGGTGACTTACATCCTTGTTTTATATGTGCAATTGGATACTGCTCATGATTGGAAGGGAAATAGCCATGTCACCCACAGATTGCTTTTTTTTAGAGAGAGAACCGTTGACATTTTTCATTAAATATCTGTTTTTTCTGGTAATCTTGATGCTTCAACTTGTTTGAATTGCTTATTTTTTGGATGTGAATAAGTCAAATTGTACCTTTTTTGAAGGGGTCAATTCTGCCATTTACCATTGCACTGGGGTATTGCTGTGCTAATGATTGGGTAAGAATGTCATGGGCTACACTACAGCTATCTTTTGCTAAGATGAATACATGATCAGTATACAGGTAATACACCCAGTGTGTGTGTGACCTAGCATAGGCACTGAAAGTATAGGTGAATGAATATTAGTGATTTGATGTATATTAAACATGAAAATTCCATTATACATAATGGATCATTACAGGTTTCAAGTTAAAAATGTTATTTATTACATAGGGCATTGTGTTTGTATCAATCTTTCCATCCATTCTACATAAAGACAACGTACAAGCATCTATATCCATTCGTAACTAACCATGCATTATTATTTAATTAAATCCGGAGACTCGGTGTGAAGCAAAGAAAATTATATGCATATTCAATCAGCATAGTAGTCTTGAATCTGTTTTTATAGATGTCACTATCGTGATGTGGCTGCATCTATGCGTACAGATACTTGTCCGTGTTTGCCCTTTGCCCTTTATATATCTCATGCTAGCTATTGAACCACTATAAATACCCATGCCCTCTGCTTTGAAATTTCCCCATGCCCTTGCCACGCCCCTTGGCCCTTTTTACCCGATTCCTCACCCCCCCCTCCCCACCCCGAATACCCCCTTCCCAAACGAAGGACCACCGTAGTTCCACAATATAAGCATAATGCCCTCACTACGTAACCCATGACAACATAATTATTATAGTGTCTGAAAATTATTTCTGTTTTGAAGTATGATCCCATTGTACTGGGATGTTTTACTATGTTGCACTGGCCTTAACATCAAATAATAAATATTGTGTAAGAGAAGTCATTTTTGCCCAATGTTGTATGTCTCTATTCTGTTGTATGTATTGATGTATTCAAAAGAGGAGTGGTTGGGGGGGGGGGGGGGGTGGAGGGGCATGTCCCAGAGGGGCAGTGGCCCGATTTGCGAGTTGGAGAACGAATGAACTGAAATATATCTCTAATAATTTAAAGGAGAAAAACAAACAAAAATGGTATTTGTGTATGGAAGAGGAGCCCCCCCCCCCCCCCCCCCCCCGGAGTTAAAGGACAATTAACCCCACATGATATTCTAGATGCGGTATTGTCTGCTACGTCTTTCCATGGAGGCTGCCATTTTGTGCATGACACGGATCATTAGGTACCATATGCATTGATAATAGCCTACCTTTACAACAGATACGTCGCTTTGTTCTGATTTTATTACGATTGTTATTGGTCATGGGCCTAGATAATTGACGACCCATGAGTTCTAATAGCCATCCTGTAATGCAGATTCCTCGCTTTGTTTTGGTATTGTTACGATTGTCTCCGTCCTTGACGTCAATTCTCCGTCTCCACGTACAGAAAGTATATTTTTATGAACAAATTAAGACCTTTTAAAAAATATATAAAACTAAACTTACATTTCAGAATATGTGACTATATCTAATATATATTTGTCCTCTAAAAATCAATTACAAGTTAACGATGAAGGAAATATTACTTGGGATGAAAAATATTTTCGTGTACACATAAAGTAATGGCAGCCCCCTTATTATTGCTAGCAGACAATAACTTGGCTGGAAAATAGTGATTTATATCTATATCCTGTGTTTTTACATGAAATTGCATGTATCAAATAAGAGGCATATACTACACCATTCAAAATAAGCTAGTTCATACGCTGAGGTTAATTTCCCTTTAACTTGTTACTTCATACTTAGTGGAATTGGGTTTGAATTGAAATAGGCTTTACATGTATGTCAAAGGATCTGAAACCTCTGAGTTCTGAAAAAAATGCGACGTGGTAGAGGAGAATGTGGAATTCTTCGGTCTTAAATCATGATGCAATCAAATTTTGAGACTAAAGCTGCCAATTTATACATTTGGCTTACATTTAATGTAATTACTCAGCCTCGAATCGATCTGTAATTTGAATAATTCATCTATTCTGACGTCCAGATATGTTGATTCCATCGAATTAGGCAGCTGTAAATAGGCCGTTGAATGTCAAATGTGGTTCTCGGAATGGCAACCAGATAGACTCCTTCCCTGTTTAATAATAAAATATAATATAACAGTGACGTAGTAAGGGAACAATATAACATCCACAATTCTTTCCCAAACAAATGCTTCTTCAACCGTATAAATATATTTTTTTTACTCGAAGTTTTGGAAAATCTTGCCCCACAAAACTTTTCGGGGAGGGGGGGGGGGGGGGGGGGGGGTTGGGGCTTTTCATGGTTAAGAGTCTCTTTAACATCTTCACAAGTTTAGCTGAATTATGTAGGCCTACATTTGTATTCAAAATTATTATACCCATTGGGAAATTGCTTTTCTTTCTTTTCTTTTTTTTTTCAATTGCCTTTTTGCCTTTTCGTGAAAATGAAAGGGGAACTGGAGTTTAATACTTGTATATCACTTACAGCTAACAACAAAATTATTCATACCCCTTGGAAAATTCTAGTTTTTTGCATTTTTCCTAAAAATGAATGGTTAACTGAATTTAATTGCACATTACTTGAATACATTTAGTTATCATCTGCAAATGAATGCTGTTTCTGGTTTCACCTCATTTGCATAACAATAGAAAAGGTGAATTATCCAAACTGGGTGATGTTCAAAATTATTCATACCCTTGGTGATCTATTGACTTTGTCAATCAGTATGAATCCAGTCCTTGTGATTAATGCTCGTAACACTTTCTTCACACTGTCACAATGCTTCTGGAGGTCTCTACTGAGATATCGGGCCAATACCTGGTCTCCAATGGCCCAATCTCCTTGAGGATGTTGTCCACACATACCATCACAGATTTTGTGTTTGCAGGTGGTGTAGTTTTAGACGTCATGAGGATAGGACTATGATATTGATATTTTCGTTAATATTCCTTACATTTTAATGACAATTCTGTATCTAAGTTGAAACAAAGCACTCTTCCTGGAGAGACTTCCCTAGAGGCATTCACTGTTGCACTGTCAAGGGAAGGTATTTCCTGATACTTTTGTTCCATTATTATTAAGAATGTTTAGGGAGGCCATGGTAGTTGTCTAAAGGTTGGATGGTGCCAATTTTATCAGTTTATTCAGTTACACTGATTGACACATTTTTGATATGGACACCTGCAAGTGGGTACTCTAGTGAAGCTTAAAATACTGATCTTTATGTTCCAGTGCACTGTCATGCAAAGTGTAGCATTTTGTGCACTGCAGCTGGTAACATGGAGGGCATATGGTATAAATTTGGTTTACATTCATTTTGATATCAAGGATTGTAGCTTTCAAACCAAAGATACAAAGAATATACCATATGAAGATTGATATACAGTAACAGTCAATGTGGGATGTGTATGGTACTCAAAGGTTACATACTGCACTAGCGGATCCAGGGGGGGGGGGGGGCCGAATCGGCCGCGGCCCCCCCTATTGGCGTCGAAAAAAAAAGAAAAAAGAGGGGGAAAAAAAGAAAAAGAAAAAAGAAGGAGAAGGGGAAGTATGTGGGATATGTAAAAGCATATTTTTCCTTTCTTTTTTTTTTTTTTTTTTTTTACTTGTCAGGGAATTATGGATCGAAAGAGGACCCCATAACCCCTTACTGAGCGATTTTTGAAGGTTTGACGAAAATTTTTTTTTGTCCCAAACCCCCCCCCCCCCCCCCCCACTGAGCTACTTTTCAAGAAGCTGGCGAGACCGAAAAATACGGGTCAACCTTTTCAAAAAAAATTTTTTTTGTCCCAAACCCCCCCCCCCCCCCCCCCCCCCCCCCCCCCTGAGCGACTTTTCGAGAAGCTGGCGAGACCGAAAAAATACGGGTCTACCTTTTCAAAAACTTTCATTTTTCGACCCCCTCTTTTACTCAATCCTGGATCCGCCCCTGTACTGTTATTCATGGTGACCTGACGTTAGAGTCATGCAATGACTTTAATATCACCAACATGGCCTTCCTGAGCACTCTGATTAAGAATGGGCCAATGAATAAAGGTGAACCCTCCCACAGGCAGTGCAAAAGGGAAGGGCTCTTCAGGAATGGTGCTTTGCTTCATAAGTACATACAGAATTTTCATTAAAATGCATGGAATAAATGACCGAAAATTTCAATATCATAGTCCTGTCATCATGAAGTCGATAACTGCATCACCTGTAGGACACGAAATCTAATGAACTCCCTGAAGGTCAGGTGAAGGCATGTGTGGACACATCCTCAAGGAGATTGAGCCATTGGAGAACAGGTACTGGCCTGATATCCCAGCAGAGACCCCTCCGGAAGCCTTGTGACGGTGTATTAAAATAAAGTGAATTACAAGCATTAATCACAAGGATCGGATTCATACTGATTGACAAAGTCAATAAATCACCAAGGGTATGAATAATTTTGAACATCGCCCAGTTTGGATAACTCACCTTTTCTATTGTTATGCAAATGAGGTGAAACCGGAAACGGCATTCATTTGCAGATGATAACTAAATGTATTCAAGTGATGTACAAGTAACTTCATTTAACCATTCATTTTTAGGAAATGTAAATACATTTAGTTGTCATCTGATTTATGGTTTCACCTCGCTTGCATAACAATAGAAAAAGGTGAGTTATCCATTTCTCAAGGAGATTTGGAGTCATAGAAGCCTTGTGACAAGTGTAAATAAAGTGTTGATGATAAGGATTGGATCCTGATCGACAAAGTCAAAATATCACCCGGATATGAATAATTTTGAACATCACCTAATTTGGATAACTCATCTTTTCTATTGTGCAAGTGAGGTGAAACCAGAAACGGCATTCATTTGTAGATGATAACTACATGTATCTAAGTGATATGCAAATAACTCCAGTCCCCCTTTTAGCATTTTCAGGAAAAATGATTAATTTTTTTTAAAGGGGTGCATGTATTAATAAGTTTGAATACACCTGTTTATGTGCCTCTACATGAATCGATGAAAGGTTTCCCTGTATTACGTAATAATAGTCATCGCGATGATGCTTCAGATTTTCTGGTTGCCATGTTTACCAGCATCGACGCCAGATCGTGTAGGTTAATCCTATTTCGTAAAAAGATACACGCATCAATAAAATGTTCGTTAGTTAATTTAGAAGCTTTCCAAAAACACACCAGAGACCAAATCGATTGCAAGTATCTTTCGACCCTTGTTACGTTGCTATTTATTATTAATTGATTCCGCAATTGATTCCGGAATTGATTCTTGTTGTTTATTGATAATAATTATCCATTTCTCATAATTTATACTAATGTCATACACCTTCCTCTTTTCTTCTGTCAGTTTGTAGCTCCCTCTTGTCGCCTTTTCTTCTTCTTGATATCTTTCCCTTCGATTACTCTTTCCCTTCCATATTTTTTTGACAAATGAAATATCGGTCAAATCATTCTCTGGCACGTGCGTCAGTCAGCTATTGTTAAGTCACGATTCCTAGTCAACTAGGTTAGCCAGTGTAGCTCAAAGGGTGTGACGCAGGTGATAAGTAAACATAGGCGTAGCCGGAGGGGGGGGGGGGCACGAGGATCCATGTTCCCCACTCTATCCGCTAAATAGAGGGTTATCCACCTATCCACGGAACTTAAGCCCGGCGCACACTATACGATCCGACTGCGACCCGATTTTTGAACAAATTGCAGTTTGCATTAAATGTGAAAGTTTAAAAAAGTAAAATTATCTCATTTGAAGTTCGGAATAATGATACGAATACTAATATCGAAATTTTGGTAAACTGCAATTCTTCTGGTTAGAGTAAAGGCCAAATCGGCTTCAAATCTTAGTCGATCGCAAGATTGGTATGACGTCACTACGATTTGGAATTGAATTCGCTTTTATTCCTACACGGGGGCTCACAGTAGCCCGGAATTTCGATTTTAGTATTCATACTACTATTCGGAACTTTGATCACAAAGATTTTACATGTTTTTTATTCCGTCGTTCCAGCCCGTTTAAAAAAAAAAAAAAAAAATCATTTTTTTTGGTTGAAAAGTTGAAAACAAGTTCCGATAATCCTTACTCTATAACAACCAGTTCCGTAGCATCATATTTATATTGTAATCCAGTTCCAAAGACCCCTTTTTCCCTAAATGTTAGCAGTTTCCGAAGACCATCCTGTTCATGATACGCTCGTTCCGAGGCCCCCCTTTTTTTGTCTCGCCAGCGGCACATACCTACCACTTTTGGGGTCGAGCCCCCCCCCCCCCCCCCGGCGCCAGTGTCAAACCAAAGATCGTGGGGCGGATGACTGAAGCCTGCGTTGTGTGTTAACGGTCCCCTCCCCTGTTTCATAGACACAGGCTATGTATCAGTGGAAAACACACTGTCCCTCGGAAAGGACGTTAAATGGAGGCCCATTGTAGAGGAGAGTCACCACCTTTGCACATTAAGAACCCACTGCAATATTCGAAGAAGAGGAGGGAGTAACCCCGGTGTCGTGGTACACCTGCACATCCCAATCAGTTTTATCGGAAGGAGAGACTTGAGGGTTGCAGTGATTCAGTTCGCTTTTCCCCTCCCAGGCACAGTAGTATTCCTTAGTATTCCGTATCAAAAAAATACTTAAACTGCCCTTAGTGACAAGGGGTGGGGGAGGGGTGTTACAAATACACAGACGTGTTTCCAAATACCTGATGTGTACTATACAGCGCTAGTAATTCATGTGCCTTTCTGAGTATTTTTGTACAGGTCCTTGAAGTACACGGCTTTTTTCTGTTTTGAGCCATTCCCCAGAAAAATTGTAAAGATAAGTTGTCATTTCGAATGTTGACGAAATAAAAACAAAACAAAACTTTGAGGGAGGAGAGAAATAAAGGTAGACTAGGAGGCAAGTGAAAAGACTATTATACGACCCCTTCTAAGAAGACTCCCTCCTACAATGACCGAATGAGGAACGTGTCCCCCCCCCCCCCCTTATATCCCCCATATGAAACCGGTGCCCCTCAGAGGGTGGACCCACGTTTTACCTGTGACTTTCGTCAATATATCAGCTCCCCTTCACTTAAGCTCGGCGATTATGGTTCTACCGACAACAAATTCGTTTTTTTCATGGGCTCGAACTCTTAACCTTTGAATCTGCAGTCATATCGCCAGGGGCTTTGTTAAAACATGATTATGGATTTAGGATAGATGATTATAATACAGAGGACGAGGCAATGGGAGGGAAGGAGAGAGAAAGAGATAGACACACAGAGAAAGAGTAAAATGGGCAGAGAGACATAATTATATTTTGTGGTAGAGAGACAGAATTGAAAGAAATGCAACAAGACTATAGTACTAAACTTGCCGTGTGGCATGCAGGATGTGATGGTTGGATAAACAGTTTATAAGAAATCATTCCGATGACTTTGTGCGTATATGCATAGTTGCATACCATAGGAACTAACACTTCCATAATGTCAGACAGTCATTTGGACGTGCCTTGAGACAAGCCAAACCATCGCGTTATTTGATATTGATCACGTACATATGGACATAATGTACACATAAATGGTGAAAGTAAACATTTAGAAGGCGGGGTAAATGTTATGTGGTTTTCTGCAATTTATTAACGGGGAAGCCGGTTTGAACATCATCTTATGAAGGGGACTGAAATGGGAGGGAAATGGGTGGAGTGGGAAACAGAGAGACAGACAGAGAGAGAGAGAGAGATAACGAGAGAGAAGAAGAAGAAGAATAATAAGATGATGATGATGATGGTGAAGGGGATCATGGAAGTGAGAAGGAAAGGGGAGGAGTGGATAACAGAGAGACAGAGAGCATGGAGAGTGAGAGAGAGAGAGAGAGAGAGAGAGTAAGGCAGTGAGACAGAAAAAGAAAATGATACTACCTAAAATTGCCACAGTGCATTTGGGATGGTTGACGACGTAGGCTTGACAACTCCAATTATTTTCTGGTGCTAAACAAGGCCGATCTTATGACGTCTTTTGTTCTTCCAGAATGTTTGTCATTCCTTTAATGAGACAGCGTATCACCGCCTACATGTTTTTGATAACGTATAAACATTCACGCATTAACAGTAAAGGCAAACGTTGATAAAGGCGTTGTAAATTACGCGAAGATAAATTCAGCATCTAGCGACATGATCGTGCACCCGCCCCACACTTGCTCCATGCAGCTGATTTCCCTACGTTCAAGAAGCAAAAAGTGTCACCAAGTCTGTATTTTCGTTTTCATTTTCTTTCGTTGTTATTTTCCTTGCTCCTCATTAAAATCAGTTTTTCCTCTCCACCCAGCGATAAGATGGACAGCTTTCGCCAGATGGTGCTCATATCTAAACGACCTTATATGACTTAGTTGACTCAGCTGTATGCTATACCACTAATTTGCCATCGTCTCCTACGCATTCATTCTGATACAAAAGTCGGAAATCTTCAGGATTACGAGACCTATTTTGGAAAAGGTGAGCTTCTTAAGTTTCTCTGCAAAAGCTTTCGAAGTGGTTAACTTTCACAGCACAACAGAATAATACGCTGTGACCTTGACACGAACCTCAAAGTGAACTATGTGTAAACCGCTTTCTATAAGTCGATACTTCAAAGAAAAGCATGTGCCCGTTGTATCCTAGCACGATAAGAGATGCATTGCTGCTTAGCACACATTAATTTGATTAAAGATCGTATTCGAATCTCTGACGGTAAGAAGCTTAATTCCATATAAGCTGACACCCGAAACAAATGCATTCACATTTTATAACGTGATGAAAAAAAAAAAGAGAAAAAAAAAAACAAAACACATAGATGAAGAGATTCTTGGAATGTAAAATAAGAGGATTTTCATATTCCGAAACTTCGAGGATAAACATAAGCTTTGTTTCGTATTCAGGAGCGACACAAATTGTTACTTTCACCACAATTCAGACAGGAACTGGAAATCATTTCCCCCGCTTATCATAACATGGCGCCAATCAAACAGTAATTCATGTTTCATGGAATGACAAGAGAAGTTTTTGATATTTCGATCCTTTTAGTTGTTTCATGATTTATTCCATTAGGAACTTTTCGCACAGTGACACATTAATAACATGCAGAAAAATTCGACGTGGTGTTTTGTGAGAGTTTTGTCCAAAGATTCACCATTATCCATTTGAAATCTACAGTAGATCGAAGTTGTTTCACAAATTTATATTAAAAGTTAAACACTTCTGACTGGCTTTTCTTCATTTCCTCTTTACAATACAATGATGAATAGCAAAACCCCATAACAAGCAAGGAAAGATACATATCTATTCTGAAACCCTATGTATTCATTGAACTCATACTGTCAACTGCTTGGTAATTTGTATATATTTTATCTCCAACCTTGATCACGGAATGTCATCTCAAATCGCTTTGTATCCAGTGGAAAAGGGGGGGGGGGGGGGCTATATAAATTGCAATTATTATTAGTAGTATAGTATTAAGCATAGGTATTAACAATTGAACAGTCGCTGCACATTTCCAATGTGTGCTGTGTGTCAAGGAAACTTGATAGATTCGATCTTTACACAAGCATTCTCCGGATATTTTTTAGAGATTGATATTGCGAATTTGCGATAATAATTCAACAGCTGATGTCACAGTGGACTGGACTTTATTCGACTTGTAAGCAGTAATGGAATGGAATATCAGCAGATTAGATGGTCTTGAAAATATCACATCACAGAATGGAACGCGAATCTTGAATGATGTTAAGTTGGAGACAATAGTAACAGCATGGTTCCAAATACTTAGTGGATGTCTTGGATTCGTCGGGAACCTTATTTGTTTAATCGTCTTGAGAAAGAGATCGAGAAAAGACCACACCAACTGGCTGATCATCAATCAGTGCATCGTTGACCTCTTGACCTCCGTTCTCCTTGTCGTCGCTACGATTAACCTCACGTGGTTTCGATCGAAATCGTTGTCATCGATGTCGTCACTCAGGAGAGAATTGATTTGCCGCCTGTGGTACTCACATGTCGTAAACTTCACCGGCTTCGCTATCTCGACATTTAACCTTACCGTGATCTCTTTGGAGAGGTACCTCGCAGTCATACACCCTATGTTCTATCTCGCGTCCTTCAAACGTAATTTGACATATTTTCTGACTGCTTTTGCGTGGCTTACGGCACCTCTTATGCAGGTCGTCCTAGCTACTGCCTTATACCGGTATCAAAATGGGGAATGCGTGTACTTTAGAAGAGGACCAGCCGTCGGAGTTTGCGTTTTCCTCTGGGAGTACTTACTTCCGGTTTCGGTTATGACCTATGCCTTCTGGAAGATAGCTCTAAAGCTTCACTCTCTGGGACGCGTCTCTGCAGCTGTCTGGGCAAGCGATGCTCCCAGTGTCAGGGTCGACACTGTTCAGGGTGGCGCCCCCTCAGTTGTAGAGCAACCAGTGGCATGTAACGCCAAGACATTGCGTGGAGACTCCAACATGAAGGAATCGCCACTGCCGTCCAAAGCTCCGGGTAGCATTCGTCGACGTAAGACAACAATAACCCTGTTCATCGTCTACCTTACCTACATAGTTTGCTGGACACCCAATCAATTTGCTTTCCTCGTCTTCAATATCGGCGTGATGCCGCAATATTTCGAAAGCACGTGGCATTCGTTGACAACCATTTTAGCATCCTTTAACATTTTCGTGAACCCGATCGTCTACGCCTTTCGGTACTGCCTCTTTAGAAAAGGGATTCGTCAGATTTTCAACAAGCATGCTTGTTTTCATTAGTGACATGTTTAATTTCGAGTCGGAAAAAATAGACTCGACTCTCATTCAGTGATCATGGGCACTAATTTGGAAATCTTGAATGGTGCTTAAATCTGATTATAAAATGATGTCAAAATAAAGTTATCGAAAAACAAACGTAATCAACTCGGCATATCGTAGAGAATTGAGATGCTTTTCCGGGTCCCGTTTCATAAAACGTGTTATCAGTAACAACTGCCGCATTTCTATGACAAATTTGCTCACAGCCAATCATATTCAAGGATTTCAGTAGCTTATAACAATTATTGTAACTTGTTATTGATAACAAGTTTTATGAAACGGGGACCTGGAGTGATTGGGATATGCGATTGGAGATATAAAGTTTAGGAATTTAGACCCTGCCATGCTTATGCTCTCTAAGAACGTATAATAATAATCCAATTATAGTCCATTTCAAATTTTATTAACCGAAATGAAAATTCTTTTTGCGCAATTGATCGTGGGCCCGGCAGCCACTGTGCAGCGCCAGATCGACCGTTGCTCTATCCTTTCAATTGTTGAATGCCAAACAAGTTAGCAGCAACTCTCATCTTTTAACGTCTTTTGGTATGTAAAATCAAAATTGAATGGATTGTTTTTCAGGAAGATGGTGTGCTTGAAGTTCGAATAGTTTTGTCCAGTGCATGCAGGTATCAATACGTTGTAGAAAAGCGTATGTCTAAATAATGAAGAGTGTTTATTCTTTTTTCCAACCCTGTAAAATTACATTTGAATTAGTTGCTGTATGCATTCCGACCAATGGTTATTGCTATGAAACTGCCTGAAACCACGTACATGGGATGATTTTGCATCCTGTAATTTAGATTAGATTCTATTCTTGTATGACTAAAATTATATTCAATTGTCATGAAAAGTGGCAATAAACTGCGTTTGGTGACAATCCAACACAGCGAATTCAACTGCGTCGTATCTCCAAGGCTGTTATGGGGGCTAAAAAGAACCCACTAGGGTGCGTGACTGTCACTTTTATACAATAAGTGGATTCAGTATTGACCCCCTAGAGATGCTGTTATAGAGAGCTTTTAAAGGACATTCCATCATTGATTTTGTTTGGGCGGACGTGTAACGTGTTTACCTCACTTCGACACAATATCTTGAAGGGCTAATAAGTATTAGGTAATTCATGAATTTATTACAGGCATAGAAATTCAAATGAAAAAAAAAATGTGAAGCCAATCAGGCATGAAGAAATTGTTTTTGAAAAACCCATCATATATCAACTATGTGTTATTCAAAAAGCTTTCAATGTCGAATGTCGTATGTCTAAAAAATTGCTCTTGAAACCTAACTTGTTCTACGAAATAATTGATGTCAATTCAATGTCATAACAATGATTTTAGAAGTAATTACATTAAAAAAGAAGCTCAAGTAATCCGTGTGCTTCTACAATGAGCAAAGTTTAGGAGTTCCTACACCCAGAAATTGGTGGTTAAAAGTTTTCCGTGTAAATCATTTTCCGTGTATAATCCCATTAGTTCACCAGGAATTTGGTAATTTGATTACATAATTATGATGTGCTCGAAATAACCTTGCTCCGGGGATAAATATTCCAGATATGACATTGTGTTGGCTACCGGACGGTCAACCCGAACTCTCGTAAAGTTTAACACTTAAAATCAGGGTTTTTTCCAGTGTATAAAATTTGCTTGAGACGGAATGTAATAATTTGTGATTACATGCCAGTTAATAGACAAGGTTCAAATAGATACTAACCCCTTTTAATTTAGAAGCCTTATTTGAAAATATTATTGAAATTAGGGTATGTCGTTTAAACCAATATATGCATTAAAAAAACATGGATACGGAGTTATTGCCACTCAAAAAAAGGCATAAAACATGCGTTCAGTACCATCTTCAAAATAGTCCATCAGTGAAAAGCATATGTAGGCCCTAACCCATGTACACGAATCGATTGTTATCAATTTTGATGGTGACGTACATGTACATGGATATATAGCACGATTTATGATGTCATAACAATGTTTATGCTTGTAAATGTATTATGTCAATGTCAACCCCGTGCTCTTTAGTGGAAATATTAATCAAAATATCATTGCACCGGTCGGTACAAATCAACCAAGCTACGCAGTAATTCAACCGTTATTTACATCAGTTTGCTGTCTTTTTCCTCTCTCTCTCTCTCTCTCTTCCTCTCCCCTCTCCCAATCGCTGCTCATCTGTCGTTCAGAGTATCTCTATAATATCAAAGTTCCCTGGCCATTTAAATTCTACATATAATAGGCACTATTTGTACACTTGTGACAATCCGCCCCCACCCCTGACTCTTAACCGTCCTTTGAAAAAGGACCGTCCCGATATATATATATATATATATATATATAATAATATATATATATATATATATACGAAAGTTGAAATATTGAGTATAATTGACTAACAGGTACATTAGGTCGACACCTAACAATGGAGTTTATTCCGTCATAATAGCGACCCCTACATAGGTCGACAGTTGGTACATTAAGTCGACAGTTAACAAAGAAAAAGAACAAAAACTGTCCTCCTAATGTACCCGTTAGTCGTTTATATATATATATATATAAAATATATATATATATATATATTATATATATACGAAAGTTGAAATATTAGTATATATATATATATATATATATATATATATAATAAATATCACTTTATTGAGACCTCATGTTAAAGTTGGAATGGAGATATGAAAAAGCAATATGAGAGCATAAATAGTAGATAGTAACTTCAGCACCCTAATTTTCCGTGTGTTCCTCTCTGGGAATAACAGTCAAGCAACATGGACGAACTAGTTTTTACTATAGACATCAGTCGATTTTGTAAAATGACATTATTGCATAGCAAACAAATTCATGTAGCAAGGCGAAATCCAATACTTATATCCAAGTAAGATAGGTGCAAGTGGTTTCTCCCGCGCGGGAATATTTGTCCACTGCGGAAATTAAAGTTTGGCGTTCAATGTGTACAATTACGAAACACTGAGCACATAATCAGAGCACATGTATTTTACTGAAATTTTTGCAATGGCTGAAAAATATCTACGCCGGGGTCGAACCCTGGTCACGGTTTAGGACGCCAGTGCGCTTGGGAAGTATATTTATGCTACTCAACCATTATCCCTCACTTTATTTCTCATACAATTGTATTTATTTCTACGAGAGCTGCCAAAGCT
Organism: Heliocidaris erythrogramma; assembly: GCA_025617745.1. Classification (NCBI taxonomy): domain Eukaryota; kingdom Metazoa; phylum Echinodermata; class Echinoidea; order Camarodonta; family Echinometridae; genus Heliocidaris; species Heliocidaris erythrogramma. Next base: position 23,524,536 of record CM046871.1, on the reverse strand, counting down.
GTTGTATGTGGTATTTTCTTACACTTGGATACACACTTTTATTTTGTAAACACATTTTAAGAATTTTACTCCCAGTGTTAAAGATTGTATGCTCGATCTGTAATGAAAAACACAAGTCAGAAAAAATGGAACCAGCGGGATTCGAACCTGTCATCTATGACTGCTTGCCGGGCAGCGACTTAACCACCAGGCTATTCTGGTTCACGGCCAAGTCACGATGAACTGGAATCAAATACCCAAGATCCTTTTCTTTCTGACTCTTCTTTCTGACACTTTTTTTTGTTTTTCAGTAATATTCCATCATTTCTATATATAACATGACATGCGTTTTGAATATATATAACAAATTACAATCGATAAAAATCATTGAAACAAGGCATATACAACAAAAATATAATAGAATGAAATGTAATCATTAAGACGAAGAAAAAAAAAATGGCCCCTCCTTACCTCAAACAGTGAATATCAAACTGTATAACATAATACATTCTTACTGTAGACTCCTTATTCCACTTACTTCCATCCCCCATCGTCCCCTACTTAACCCATATCACAGCATACATACACACACACACACCACCCTCACACACAACCCACACAACACACATA